>OY992536.1:173049188-173208965 GCA_963921195.1 Pegoplata infirma | reverse complement strand
CCTCTCCAGGGCACCGTGCACTGCTTTAAAATCTTTTTCGTATATGCAGTATTAGGCATTTGAAAATTCCGCGAAAATCGAAATTTGGATTTAAAGTTAGGGTCTCATGGGGTCTCCAAATGGGGCCCCCAGATGGGTCCCCAAAATACATAAAGTATTTTTTCCTTAAATCAAGTAATACCCACTTTTCACTATTATACTTTTCCATTATACAAGCGTAATTTCACCATGATAGGGAAAGATTTTATAAAAAATGTTGGCCAGAAATTGTTCACTTATTAGATACGACTAGATTTCAATCAAAAAAGATTATATAAATCTTTTAGAAGTTGCTACATTTTAATGTGTATAATGAAAAGTGTGATAATGTAAAGTAGGTATAAATTCCTTCTTAAACTGATCCCTGTAAGCATTTCGAAACGAAGAAGATACGCTAGCGTATCGCCTGGAAGATAAATTGTATTGCGGGGGACATCTTCTTCGTATTGCGGAAGAAACACCCGTGAGTACAAATCGTGTCCCGAAAGCGATACGTCCAGGAGATAAGAAGGCAATTCTTCTGGAGGATAAATACGCAATATTGCCAGATAATCATTTGGAAGATAAATTGAAGAAATCACTCAAATTTTACCTAAAAGATAAAAAGAAGATGTTGCCATTTTTTCTCATAGGAGATAAAAGTATGTTTATAATTCAAATTAAAGAAGATATTTTACAAATGATAGTGATGAACGATAACACTGCGTGACAAAACTAACTACTATTTTAGAAAACAAGAGGTACGACCATCATTTCAATATATTTCGGACATGCTGAATCGAATGGCGTACTCCGTTTTTCGATGTATGGTACAGTTTTCTTGTAAAATGTCATTAAAGATTGGCTGATTTTCAGCTGCTTTTTTAACAAAAAAAATTCTAAAGCTAATGATTTTTAAATTTTATGGCATGGAAAACAAAGATATAACTTGTAGCAATATTTCTAATATAAATTTGGTTGAAAGCTTTTCATTTTAACCCCTTTAATTCGCGGATTTCTTCATTTTTTTAAGTTTTCGCGAAATTAACCGCTAAATTGGTCTCTGATAAAAAACTTGCATTTTGTGGATCATAAAGGCGTCCATGACACTACGAATAATGGACAAAAAACATCTATGTTATATGGACCATCATGAAGAAAATGGCGAAAAACCGTTTTTTTGTATATGGCAGCATCACTTTAGGAGATGATTTGAGGCTTCATCTTTTAGTATATAATGTGGGAACCTTAAACAATGAACTGACCCAAAATTTGTCCAAAAAAGTTTTCATTTGCAAAAGTTATCTTAACAAAAACTGTTATTTCAGTGTTTGCGATACAATAATTATAGTTTTTGTTAAGATAACTTTTGCAAATGAAAACTTTTTTGGACAAATTTTGGGTCAGTTCATTGTTTAAGGTTCCCACATTATATACTAAAAGATGAAACCTCAAATCATCTCCTAAAGTGATGCTGCCATATACAAAAAAACGGTTTTTCGCGATTTTCTTCATGATGGTCCATATAACATAGTTGTTTTTTGTCCACTATTCGTAGTGTCATGGACGCCTTTATGATCCACAAAATGCAAGTTTTTTATCAGAGACCAATTTAGCGGTTAATTTCGCGAAAACTTAAAAAAATGAAGAAATCCGCGAATTAAAGAGGTTAAGATGAAAAGCTTTAAACCAAATTTATATTAGAAATATTGCTAGAAGTTATATCTTTGTTTTCCATACCATAAAATTTAAAAATCATTAGCTTTGGAATTTTTTTTGTTAAAAAAGCAGCTGAAAATCAGCCAATCTTTAATGACATTTTACAAGAAAACTGTACCATACATCGAAAAACGGAGTACGCTATTCGATTCAGCATGTCCGAAATATATAGAAATGATGGTCGTAACTCTTGTTTATTTTTTAGTGTTCCGCAGTGTAATTTATTCACTGTTTCCATGATCTTGAAATTGATTATCTTCTTCAAAATGGCAGATTGAGTTGTTGAAATCTTGCAGGACCTAATGTAGTTAAAAAAAATTATTAATCTTGCAGATTAATGCTTTTGTTGTTTGCGAATTCACTACTTACCTCTTAACACCAATTTTTATGATTTTTTGTTGAATTATTCCAAAAAAACAATGAAAATCGAAATAAAAAATATTTTTGACAATAAATAAAATGTATTGATTTTGTATTTTTTACATCCCTATGATAAGAGGAAGATATCGTATATGTATCGCGCAGGAGAAAAATCCCCTAGAAGATAAATTTTTGATAATTTGGCGATTTTGTCTACTTTATAAATGACAAAAAAAAAATATTTATTTTTTTAAAAATTGCTAAAATATCCTCGAAATGATAAAAGGAAGATTTTCAAAAATACTACTTGAAGAATTTTTATTACGATAAAAAGAAGATATTGCCGCAATTTCTTCCAGGGGATATTTCTTCCAAATGCTTGCAGGGATGAAGATATGGATTCAAATAAAGTCAATGAAGTCATTAAAATAATAATTACTTTTTTCTTAAATTACAACAAAAATTGTTTTAATTAAAGAAAATTCGTTTAGGAATTAAAGATTAGTACTTATATGATTTAAGGTCTTGAAAATGTTTATACTATTTTTGAGTAAGTTGAGTACTTATTTTTTTTTTGCATACATTTAAATTTTTTTTCTTTTGAGTAAAACAAAAATTTTTAATAAAACCTATTTTTCTAAAAAGCAATCAATTCGACATAAATGTAAAGAATATTTAACTTAATTTAAAAAAATAAATTAAGGAAAACTCTCGAGCTTTTTTAAGTTTATTTTCTTTGTTTTAAGTAAAACCACCTTATATTTAGTTAAATTGAAATAAATTAAAAAAAAATTTCTTAAATAAATTACAGTGTTTACTTAATTTTAGTATAATTTTTTTTTCAGTGCACGAACTTTTAACATGATAATGTATTTAGCCTGGTGTCTAATTTTAAAAAAGTTGCAGGACGCCACCTCAGTTTGACTATATAAGCTAACAATTAACGAAAAAGAAAACAAGAATTACTATTTTCACTTTCTTAAAACCAAAAATTTTAATAACTTGGGTTTGTAACTTGGATAATTATTCATCTCGTGGTGAATAAAACCGTTTTTCACCAGCTGGTGAATAAAAAGTAACATAATTATTTTTCAACAAAAAAAATTTTTTTTTTTTTCATGAAATTTTTTTTCTATTCATCTAACTTTTTTTTCATATTTTTTTTTTTCATCATTTTTTTTATCAAATTTTTTTTTTCATCAAATTTTTTTTTCATTAATTTTTTTCATCAAATTTTTTATCATTTTTTTTTTTTTTTTTTTTTTCATAATTTTTTTTTTTTTTGCATCAATTTTTTTTTTTTTATTTCATCAAACTTTTTTTTTTTCATCAAATTTTTTTTTTTTTTTCAAAAAATTTTAATAACTTGGGTTTGTAACTTGGATAATAACTTACCTCTTGGTGAATAAAACCGTTTTTCATCAGCTGGTGAATAAAAAGTAACATAATTATTTATCAACAAACAAAAATTTTTTTTCTTAATTTTTTTTATCAATTTGTTTTTTTTTTATCAAATTTTTTTTTTCATAAATTTTTTTTTCATAAAATTTTTTTTTTTCACCAAATTTTTTTTTTCATCAAATTTTTTTTTTCATCAATTTTTTTTATTAATTTTTTTTTCATAAATTTTTTTTTTATCATATTTTTTTCATAAATTTTTTTTTCATCAAATTTTTTAATCAAATTTTTTATTATCAATTTTTTTCTCACCAAAAATTTTATTTTTCATATTTTTTTTCGTCAATTTTTTTTACATAAAAAAATTTTTCTTGTCATTAAAATCTTTTTTTCATCAAATTTTTTTTTTCACCAAAAATTTTGGGTTCATTAAATTTTTTTTTACATAATTTTGTTTTTCGTGAAAAAAAACCTTTTTTTTTACCAAAACTACTTTTTCACCAAGCCTAAGCTTTTCGCATAAAAATTTTCCATTTGTTTATCAAATGAACATAAAACAAGTGAGAGTTTTATATTCTTTGGTGCCGAATCTTTTATACTCTCCAAGATGTAAAAACACTTTTTTGCACTTATTTTTGCACTCACTTACGAAATGTAGAGATCTTTTGGTTTTTTAATGGGGTCCTCGACGGATATTTTAATTCGTTTTGCATGGAATAGCAAAGTAATGTAGTATTATTTTTTCTAAAAAAAACTTTGCTTTGGCTAGTACACCCAAATCTTCCGCAAAACATTATCATGATTTAATGTTTTGGGCAAGAGTACAAAATTCACAGGCATTTTTTTATGTATTCTAACAAAATTTGTAATTTTTTGGGAATTCGGTAGAAAAAACAAGAAAAAAGTTAAATTCGGCCTTGCCGAATGTCGTGATACCCTCCACAATTTCAAAAAGATTATTGAAAAAACTTTATTTAAAGAGAAATTACTTTTGAAAATTTTTTTTTTAAAACAAAATTTCCGCGAAAAAAATTTTTGGTAAAAAAAAATCCGCGATTTTTTTCTTTTTTTTTTGTCAAAAAATATGTTCGTACTTGTTTAAATACCATTTGGTGTTTAGTTATGTTCACATATGTCAACCAGAACCCGAATTAAAGCATTTTGTATTTTTAGGTTATGTTGAATGTACTGAAATTTTTGAGGTGTGCTTACATTTTCGTTTATAACTTTTGAACCGCTGAACCGATATCGCTCAAATGCAATACCAAACTTCTCCGGAGAACTTCCAATAAATATGTTAAGTTTCAGTCATCTCTGTGCAATATTTTGTCCGCGACAGCAAGTATATTTAAGTAACTTTTGCTAAAAAAAAGTTCGTTGATTTTTTGAAAAGTTGGTTTTTTATAATTATTTTTAGGTTTCCACACAATAGCGTTGAACTTTCACACTTTTGCGCCGTCCTGCGGCAACATATGACTCCTTAGAAATACGAAAAGCAGATATTTCTTTTAGTTTACTATTAAACATACTTACTTTTTTTTTATTTTTGCCAATTAAACGAATCACTGTGCGTCTGTCATATGTGTAAATAAAAATTCCGATTTGAACGCAGTGTTACCAACAAAATAAAAATAATGAGCCCTCGATATTATAGATAGCCAACAACAGTAATCACAAAATACCAGTCCTGAAATATTAATCTTTTTTAGATTATTTTAAAACATTCTAATACAATTTGTATCCATCACGTTATCATATGACAAAATAGACAATTTAACTATATATGGATAAATAATAATATACTTCATTTACCCATTATCTTCTAAACACAATGTGTAATGAATGGTATCTGAAAATATGTTTATTTAATGTAGAGCAGAATGTAGCAATTGTATACTAAAAGTTCATGAAAACTCAACTAACATGAGGCTTAAGTGACATGACACTAGACTCTAGTCATTTGCAAACTAATGACATAATGATGTTTACGTGTTAACTGCTGCTGCTGCTGTTACTGCTGCTGGTTGTTCTGTCCTTTCTCTAATTTGAGTAGTTTTAGTTTTGGTTAGAAAAGTCAAAAAGCTGGTCAGTGTGTATGTGAGAATAAAGACGGACAGATATGGACTAAAAGGTCGACAGACAATGGGACATTAGAAGTCACAACCCGCATGTTAGTTTTGTGGATTAAAAATTTGAATGAATGAATTTTATCTAACCGTAATAATGTGGGCATTAAATTATATTTTTTTGTTTGCCTTCGTAACAAGTGTTATTGTAATAAAAGAAAACAAATTTGTGGAATTTTTTTTTCCTGTTTCAATGAAAATATTTGGTTTTCATTAAATTTTATTAAAATGAATGTTGGTTAAATGAACGTATAATTGAATGGTTAACATGTAACAATATTATCAATCATTTGTATAAATACTTCCTATGGCTATTTATGGTTGTATGAATGTTAGGCGGGTTAGAAAATTTTAAAATTTTAAAGTTATAAAGTGGGGGGGGGGGGAGGGGTTGATGAAAATTAAGAACAAAATGAAACAAAAAGAAAACGTTAGCAAAAATTCGAGGACCGCTGAACCATACTTGGAAAATATGTTGGTTAGTTGCGGTAAGCTTTATCTTAAGTTCTCTTAAGTTTATTCGATAAATGGAACCCGATATCTTGTAAATTGTTTTTTTATTCATTACACACGGTCTAGATTAGCAACTTGCACTTCTATCTTACGTCAAAATCGATAGAAAGCACTGTCATTGCTAATGCGGACAGTCTTGTAAATGATTGTATACAATTGATGGTAGAGAGCCTGCTCTACTATAGATTGCTCGCAATCAAGATGAGTAGTCATTTTTCATTTGACATTCGGTTTTCATGAAAACAAAAGAAGACGCTAACAAAGGCGGGAACAAACAATCTCCAACAACAATCTCCAAAAGAAAAATGAAATTGCTTACTATCAATTTTGGCGTTTCTAAAAGTCAAGTGACGTTGAATTGCCTTCATGATAGAAGTGGTGGTTGCTAATCTAGAAATTGTGTTAATCATTCCAAATTTTAACGAAATAGCGCCATCCTTGTATTTCTAGAAACCCGAATTTATCTCACCGCAGACGAACTTTGACAGCACTTGCGAAGTCCAAATACCAACTAGGAAAGGCAGGGCGGAAAACTATGTTATAAAATGGAATACGATTCCAATCTTAACGGGCGGATTGAAAATGGAGATGGATACGGGTTCGGGAATGGACCATTTTTACACTTTTTTTATTAATTAAAAACGGCTAGCCAGGAAAAGTGAACCACACTCAAAGAATTATGTGGGTAAATTCCAGTGAATATTCACTTAAAACAAATGAAATTTTATTTAAAAACCATTCCACTGTTTTTTCATTTAAAATAAAAACACATTACAGTCAATTTTAAATGTTAATTTAATGACTAACCAAAAACATTAAAAAACTAGTGAATATTCAGTTATTTTGTATTGAAAAACAGTATAACTATAGAAGAAATTTTTTACTGCCGAAATTAAATGTAACAGAAAATTCGTTTTTAATACAGTAAATTATTTTTTTTAAACTACAGACACAGTAAAAAAATTAAATCCTTTATAAAATAAGTGATTTTTCTTTTAAAATGACTTTACTGATTACTTTTTGAAATAACCTACAAACAGTTAATGACATAATTTTCTTAGTGCACCCATAACGAAAAGAACTTGTGTGTCTGGGTCTGATGAAGCGCCATTTTAAGCATTAGGGGAAAGGTTTTGGGATCACGTGGTTAACCTGAACGTTTACGTCTCTGGCAGAACATTTTTGGAAAATTTTGGGGTAGCTTAAGAAGTTGATTTTTGTATCAGAGTGGAGAATAGGAATTTGGGGAATCAAAATGGGCCTATAGTCCCTATAAAATCCACCTGTCCTTTTTAAAATTTGACCACAGATAGTACTAACTGAGGTAGAGCGGTGACACGACATAATCCCCACGGCCATAATAAAAATTTCCGTTATGTATATTTTTATAGTGCTAGAGGGTATATATAAGTTTGTCATTCCGTTTGTTGGACATTTACCTGGATAGGTTGGTTTTGCAATCCAGCGAAATCGGTCCTGTGCACAGTGGCCGAAATGGCCAATCTAGCGGCGCTTAATTCGGAAATGTAAAATAATAAAGACTAATGCTTATTTGCGATTATAAAATTTAAAAAGAATTAATTTTTAAACAATATTTATTTATTTTTATGTATTTTGGGAAATTTATGTGAATATTGGGAGGGTGGTTTGTATGAGGCCTAGAAATTAAAATGGTCTGATTCCATTAAAATTTAGAGAGATTGTTTATGAATATAAAAAACATTTATTGGTCGAATTTCAAGAGGATATCTTGAATACTATTGTTAGGGGTATTTAAGTAAAACTTGAAGGGGACATTTACATGGGGGTTAACATGGATTGATTTTGTCAAAATTTAATAGGTTTTGTTCTTGCGATAAAAGAAACTTAAATTTCAAATTTCAGCCAAATCGATTGAAAATTGTGGTCTGTATCGCGTTTATACTGTTAATTTGGACAGCAGATGGACCCTAAAAAACCGAGCAACTTGCGCGAACTAGCACGCCATACTGAAACGTCACAACAAAAATAACCCAAAATAATAAACAAAACAGGAATTGGACCGAATACACAGAAAAAAATATGGAGGAAACAAATTTGAGTAATCACTTGTTTAATTTTTTAAAAAAAATTTGAGTAATTTTTTAATTGACGCAATTAAAAATTTACTCAAAAATTGAAAATAAAATTTGAGTAAATAATTTAATACAAATTTAATATTTTTTTTTATTTATTTTTTTTTTCTCTTGGTGTTTTGAATTCTCATTTAGTTTATTGTTTTTTGTATATGTATATGAAAGTTTGAAATCATCTTTATAAAATTTTACTTTGTCTTGAAGACATAAGTATATTTGGTAAAGTTTGTAAAAGCAATTTTTTTTGGAAAAAAAATTAGAAACTTTTTAAACTTTTTAAAAAAAAAAATTGATACATTTTGAGTAAATTTTTACTTGACACAATTAAAAAGTTACTTAAAAATATTAAAAAATTTTAAGTAAAGATTTAACTGTGTGAATTAATAATTTACTCAAATTTTTTATTAAGCATTTAATAATTTTTTATTAAAAGTTTACTCAATACTATTAAATCGTTTACTGGTGGAAAATTGAGTAATTTTTTACTAAATTTTTTTTTTATTTTTTTCTGTGTACGATCGAATTTCAAAAGTTGCAGTCCATGAAACTATAGTTTATATAACAAATGTAAACTTCTATAATGAACTAATAATAAACTAGATACACACAGGCCACAAACATTTATTTTTTAGTTAAAACATACCTTTTACTTTCAATTAAAACTTTTTGGCTCAAAATGTATAAACAATTGACTTAAAAGTGTCAAGAAAAACTCACTGAGTAATTAGGCCATAATTCCTTTAATACACTTGCTGCAGAAAATGTATATTTGATAGCTTACAGCTGTGCGAATATTAAGAGAAAAACAAAAGTGAAAACGTTAATTTTCTCTGTAAAGTATAGGCAATCGATACAGTGCAAAACATTTATCAGTTTTAATTTTTTAATTTTGACTAAAACGCCGCTAGATCAGTGATTTCGGCCACAGTGCTGTGGTTCAAAAGTTATGAGCAAAAGACTGAATTTCGGCAAGTGTTTTTCGTGAATTTAGGAGATAAAAAACACGCTAACTTTCCAAAGTCAATTCTGAGGATCCTGAAGCATGGCATATATGTTTGTCGTTCCCCAGGCCTGGTTCGTATTGAACTTCAGCAAAATCGGTCTAGTGGTTCAAAAGTTATTAGCAAAACCCTGAATATCAGATTAGTTTCACCTTAAATTCACGTGTTGAAAACCCATTATTCATGTTTTAAAAAAATTGGTAAGTCACAAAAATATTTTACACCGTATTTTTGTCACTCAAAAATATTTTTACACTAAAAAAAAGCACTCGAAAAAAATTTTACGCTCAAAAAAAAATTTACACTCAAAAAAAAAATTAGTAAATTATTTTAGTCAGAACAATTACAATAGTGAAGAAGTAAAGGAATTTTTAGTCGCGTTATTTATTTTAATATACCTCTGATGATGGCTACAGAGTCTGGCCGAAATATTAGAAGACAAAAATAAATAATAAAATTGAAAATTAAACTTTTTGGTTTTATTTCGTATGACCTTAAGCCTAACTAAAACAACAACGTAACAACAACAGGTCAACTATAAACAACAACAATTATTTTTTTTTTTTTCAAAAATTTATTAAAAAAAAAGTTTTTTTACACAAAATAAAATATTTCTAATCAAAAATGTTTTTTTTTCACCTTAGAAAATTTACTATCACTTAAAAAATGCATAGTGGAGGGTATTCATAGATTCGGCCAAGTCGAATTTAATTTTTGTACTTGTTTTTGTCTTAAAAGATTTTCGGCGTGACAAGCCTTCGGTCGGGCTTAAGGCTTACAAACTATGATATTATGACCGAAATTGCTTTGGAATAAGTTCCATAATATGACCGAACAAATTTCGGTCGTAATCCCAACAGGGAACGGACATAATCCCCATGGGGATTAGCATCATTTTTGAAAAGGTCGTAGTCCCCATAACTAATATAGGGATTATAAGCGTGAAATATTCGGTCATAGTCCCCAGTTCCGTTACGGGGATAATATCCGTTGTAATTAATTTCTGTCACCGCAGGAACAATTGAGAAATGGGCGTTTCATTAAAAAAAAATCTTCGTTTGCTCTAACTCTTTCAGCAGAAATGATTCAACGACCAACGATGTGTGAGTTTATTTTTCACAAACTGTTTTTTTTTAACTTGTATGAATTTATTTTTATTATCAGTCGTGTAAGTCTTTTGTTAACTAGTTTGTGTCGAATTTTATCTTGCTAATACATAAAAATATATAATTTTATGAACGCTATTTTTACATAAAAAAATATGATGAGATTCAGAAGCACTGAGTCTTTATCAGATTTTTAATTTTCAAATTTAAAATAAGGGGATTTGAAAAGCAAAAATGCTTTAGCCTGATATACAAAAGTATCAGTGTATAGTACTATGTCATTTTGTAAGATAAATGCAGTCATATGAATTTGTGAAACATATTGTTTTACTATGAGTGTTTGTGACATTGTACCAGAAACAAACAAAAAAAATCAAAATGAAGAAAAACTTCATTTACCTGGCTGACTATGTGTACATTTTACGTCATAGACGAGCATACGTATTTAGACTCTAGTGAATATATGACGAACGGTTCATTCAAAATCAGTTTATGTTTTTAGTCATTTCATCTGCTGTAGAAATGATGCAATCGCTATCGTTGACTTGTCTTTCAATTGATAGTAAGAAATCGAAAGTTTAAAGGTGAACTGAAAATATACAACAAAAAGTGTTAAAATCAAGCGAACTTACAAAATTAAAAATTTAAATCTCTCACTGCTTACTCAATGCCATGACTCACTTACAAGGGAATTATCTCAACCCTTATGAACCGATTTGCCTGAAACTTAATACATAAAAAGGAGACGATTTTAAGGTTGGGGTATCTCGTCTTATCGAACATATCGGTGTTTAAAAATTTCGTTGTCCCCTTACGAAACCATGTGGACCTTCGGAAAAATTTCGATAACTTCCGAACTAGCAGGAATATCGCCTAGGGCAAAAATACGTGTCGACTTAAATTTAATAGAGATTATTTCTTATTCATATGGATATCGTAGGTCTATGTCTTCACATAAATACCCCCCAAAATTTACATACTTTCCTGAAAAAAATATTTAAAGCCGAATTTTTACAAGGTTATGCCACCATTGGATAGGAATTATAAAAATCTTTCTTCTCATATGAAAACATTATATAGTTTCTTAAAAACAAAAGGCTGAAAAATCCAAAAAAACGTTTTTTTCGCCATTTTTTGACTCATGTTTTGAACCTCTAAATCCCCGATATGGCCGATAAGCCGAGACACCCCAACCTTAGAAGTGTCTCTTTTATATATATTTTAAGTTTCAGGCAAATCGGTTCATAAGGGTTGAGATACTTCCCTTGTTAGTAACCACTTTTTAATTTTGTTATCAACTCAAGCTCTTTAATCACGTTAGTTATTTAGATTCAACTTACACGTGATTCACGTGAATCACATAAATCACGTCACCAGCGTTCATTCCAAAAACTAACTTGCTTCTTTACACTCTTATAGTGCGTTTACATTGGAATTCTAATCTTGTAAATTGCGATTTTAATCTACCGTTTACATTGGCATTTTTTTTCATATGAGAAGATTAAGATTGATATTTAAAATAACAAGTTGGTAATTAATGTATGTGACTGCGTCAAAAGAAGGCGACGGTAATTATTCGGCGGCATAAACATACTCTGCAGCGTCATCAAAATGGCAGGCTTTGTGTCGGTGTTTTACAGTGTTGGAAAATGAAAATAAACAAGTAGAAATATTAAATTCGATTTGGTCGAATCTATGAATACCCTCCACAATGTTATCTGTTAGTAATTTTCTAAAAAAAATTTCAAAAATTGTATTACAAATTTTTTAATCGAAATATATATGGACATTTCCATTTAACTTTTCATTTCTTTGAAATTTTGGTTTTTTGGCCAAAACTTTTTTTATTTGCATTCAAATGTCTATCTACTGATAGAAATTCATAAAGGACTTCTAATGCAATTAGCTTATAAACACTAAAGGCCAAAAATCTTAATTTGCGGTAGTTAGCGACAATCAAACTTCCGAAATGTGGAAAAGTCGATTGAAATTTCATAAAAATAATGTACTTTTTGGCCTAATGTACTTGCGCCGTCCAGCGTATTCTTCGAAGATTTCAAATATATGGTCCCTATACTTGTTCAAAATAGATGTATTTATGAATTTGATGTGCCATCAATAATAAAAAAGTTATTTGGTGGTAACGGTTTGAAATTAAAATTTCTTCATTTTCAATTTTTCGTCGTTTTTTGATCAGGAAATTTGCGCCGCTTCATACTTTTCAAAAGCCGATACGAAAAATGATAGCTGTCGTAATTCCCTACAGTTTGAAACCGGTCTCATGAATGTGTCCTCAATAGGAGCGGAGTACTAGCTAGACAAAAGTTGAGAGACAAAACGTGAAAGTCATCAAAAATCCACTTTTTTGTGAGGCACATTCGCAATATTATTTAAAAGTGGCCAGCACATCGCGTGATCCAAATATTTATTGATTTTTTATAATAAAATCAATATAGCGTGTTAAAATTTTGATTAGCAAAAATTTTGCAAAAATCTGACATTTCACGATTTTAAACTTTTGCTTGTATTTTCGCGCGAAAAGAATTTAGATTTAAAATATACCCGTCAGACGATTGCTTGTAATGCGTATTATGGATCGTGTGCAAAAATTGGGACTTAGTGTAACTGTACGCTGAAAACGCGCCAATTTTGTCCTCAGATAAACCGCCAGGGCACACCCAAACCGCTAATATAAATTAATTTCTATAAATGGCAATTGCTGGCACTTATAAAGCATTATTCCAAAACTGAGCGGCATTATTAAATTTTGAAGATTGTGGATTTTATGCATCTTTCAAAATTTGATTAATCAGAAATTGCATCACTTTTAAAAATTCCCAATTTTGCATAATGCACAAGTTTTTTAACTAATTTGAGGGTGCTTAATCCGAATATGACCTTTAATTTGGTCCATCGTCATTAGATTTCGCGTAAATTGCATATCAAGTATTAAAAGATCAACTTTTTAAAACATACTTTTAACGTAAAAATCTGATTGTATATCCACCTTAATGGACGTAATTTGTTCGGTTGTTATTAGGGATAGTATAAAACATTAATTAACGTTGATTTTATCAATTTCTTATAATAATTGTAGTTTTGAGATTTTTTGTTTTCAATTAAAATCTTTAAACCGCCATAACTTTCGCGCCGTCAGCTGAAAGTTCTTCACGCGAACGGATTTGAACTTACTAAATGCATGTTTATACGCGTACTAAACGATTTTGATGTGCCTTCAAAAAAATTTGAATATTTTTTAAACCTTAAAATCAAAAGTTAAATGGAAATGTTCATATATTATTTTGAGTCAAACTTTCTTTTAATCAATCAAATTTTTTTGAGTGTAAAATTTTTTTGACTGTCAACATTTTTTTGAGTCTGCCATTTCATTAATTTGAGTGTAAATACTTTTTTAGTGTACAATTTCTTTGAGTAACAAATTACTTTGTAAAATATTTTTGTTGTTTTACACCTATAATGTAATACAAAAAAAAACTATTTCACATATTTTCTTCTTTTTATATTACCATCTTCTTCTTTAAAAACCAAAAACAAATTAACATTCAATCATACACATACTTTATTTGATTTTTTCCCGTTACATACAGTAACACTCACAATAACAAAACAATAACAAATATTTACTTGTCTAACAACTAAACTGCACCCCACGACAAGAAAACAAACAACAAGTTTTACAAAACTGGTATTTCACCATGCTTATAAAACTTGTTTAACGAGTTTTCAACAGTTTAAGGTGAAACAAATCTGAAATTCACTGCTATGCTTATAACTTTTGAACCACTGAACCGATTTTGCTGAAATTCAAAACCAAACAGCCTCGAGAAACGACAAATATATATGCTAAGCTTCAGCCCCCTCAGAATTGTCTTTCGAAAGTTATAGCGGTTTTAATCTTGTAAATTCGAAAAATACCCTTGCCGAAATTTACTATTTTGCTCATAACTTTTGAACCACTGGACCGATTTTGCTGGATTGCAATACCAACCTGACCCGGTAAATGGAGAACATATATGTTAAACTTCAGGAGCCTCCGTAAAGTCTTTCAAAAGTTAGCGTGTTTTCAACGGACAGACAGACAGACGGACGGACGGACGGACGGACGGACATCGCTAGATCGACTTAAAATCGATCAAGGATCATGAATATATATACTTTATGGGGTCCTAGACCAATATTTCGATGTGTTACAAACGGAATGACAAACTTATATATACCCTCTATCACTAGAGTGGAGGGTATAAAAAATACAGAGTTGTATCGAACTTTTTCGATTAGCGTTTGCCGATTAGAGTCTAAACTACTTGATTGATAAAAATAAATTTGTATGGGCAATCTAATAGATTGAAAATTGATAGGAGCAATAATCTGCTTTGAGCTAGATTAGAGGACCAGTGTAAAAGCACTATTACGGAGCATATTATTAATAAAGAGTTTATGTAATAAAATTAATAATACGCACCATGTAATAATTTGAAAAAAGAAGTGATGTCGCAAATATTCGTCACTATTAGTTATTCGGCATATTTGGCATGTTTTTTGAATATTCGTTTAAGTAAATATTTCTCAACAGTTTGCCGAACATTCGGCAAAATTTAAATTTCTTAAAAAAAAAAGTTTTTATTTACGTTTGACTTTTTTGTAGTCATTTCAGTTTGTTTTTTGTAGAAAAAAAAAAATATACAATTAAAATTCGAATTGTTAAGGCGCGTTTAGACGGAAAAGAAAACCCCTAGATTTAAAGTAAAATACAACTCTGTGGGAATTTACTTTTGACTTTAAAAATTGTTGTGCCAAATCTCATTTCGTTAATACTTGGTTTTGCTCAACATTTTCATTATATTATTATTTGTTTTCTCACATTTAGTCAATAATTTGTAAGATGGAAACCGAATTAAAGTAAATAAAAAAGATATAATAACATTTTATTTGACGTTCCTATTTTAAAATTTACCACAGAGTTGTTTTTTACTTTAAATCTAGGGGAAATCTCTCTCGTCTAATCACTCCTTTAAGGTTACAGAAAAAATAGTTTCCACAACAAAGTTGTTGTTGTTTTTTAGCCTGGTACTTTTTTGCTGTATTTTATATAACCAGTGAATAATGTCAGATATGTTATTCATTTATGGGGCATTCCATACCACTTGTCCATAAAAAAACATGTGTCCAATGCATTTCTGAGTAGATTGTATTGATAGCCCTATATGGAACTAAGAAAATTGTGTTTTTGGTTTTTTAATTTTTCAAAACCTGGACTTAAGAGGAGTGGCTAAATATAGAAAAAATTTGTGAAATTTGTGACGAGTTGCCTTGATTAAATATTTATAAAATTGAAACGGAATTTACCATAATCTCAAAAATTAGCATTCTTGTATGAGCTATTGAATTTGTATTTAGAAAAATTTTCAGAACACGTTCTGAAATTACCAATATTTTATAAAAGACAATGCATCGAAAATATGGCCATATTTTTTTAAGTTTATCTATCCACACACAAAAAAATTAGACTCATTTAAAATTCAAAAGAATTTTGTAATTTGCTTGTATTTTCTTGTTTCAGCATAGCAAATGTGTAACATATATTTGCATAATTAATACTCATAAGCTATTTGTAACAAGAATATATTCAAGCAAATTACAACATTCGTATGAAATTTAATATTAAAATCGTAATTGGCCTACACTTTGGACGAAAATACAAAATTTGGATATCACCTTGTAAAACGTTACCTTTTTGAACGTTTATTCACATCTTTATGATTTCTGCTGGAGACTTTTAAACCTCTGGTGGTGATACATACACTTTTATGTATAAAACCGTATACAATAAATTGGACGTAAAAACAAACAATTTGCATAAGTTTTTGGTGTTACCATAACTTGTCCAATAATGATTTTTTACATGATTTTTATGTTTTTGTTTAACCAATGCAACATTTTTATGCCTCAAGAAGCTCAAAGTTCTGAATTTGGACCCGGGGGATTAAAAAATATCGTTTTTTCAGCCCGCCCCCTTTTGTGGGCGTGGATTAAACAAATTGTTAAAATAATGATAAACTTGTATTTCTTAAGTGCAAAAAGCATAAGAAAGATATTTAAACATATACTTCGGGGGAAAATTCTCCCCCCCCCCCTAATGACCACTGCTGACCTTCCCCCCCTAAAAAAAAAAAAAACGCCCCTGGATTTTTTTCATGTTGGAGGGTATAAAAGATTCGGCACAGTCGAGTTTAACACTCTTACTTGTTTTTAATACAAAAATATTTTTTTTTTTGAATATTCGGCAGCGGCTTCGGTTTCGGCCGAATAGTGAAAATTTGGCCGAATATTCGGCCAAAAAAGATGTATTCTGTCGGACACTAGTAACTGTTATTGGTTGCAGACCTTAAAAATCACAGCTAGTAGCAAATAGATTTGCCCAAAAATGCGGAATCGTCAAAGGGCAAATTTTTTCACTAAAAAAAATAAGTGGGAAGGACAATTTCTTCAAAAAAAAGTGTTTTCTCTTTACTCAGAACTGTAAGTCAAATACCATAAAATTGCAATATCTTCTATATAAATAAAAATCAATTGTCGTTCGTTGGTAACCTCATCAGTAGAGAACGGCTGGACCGATTTGGACAATTTTTTTTCTAAAATGTTCGTCATAGTCCAACTTAGGTTTTTACGTAAAGAAAAATTGACCACGCCCACTTTTTTCAATTTATCTAAAATTCGAAAACGGCTGCACCAATTTGGGTAATTTTTTATTTAAATGTTCGAAGTAATCCAATTTAAGTTTTTACTGAAAAAAAATCGACCACGCCCACTATTACGCCCATTTTTTCAATTTATCTAAAATCTAGAATGGCTGGACCGATTTGACTAAATTATTTTAAATGAATTTTCATCATGTTCCAACTTTGATTTTTACGAAAAAAAAAACATTAACCACGCCCACTTTGGCTAATTTTTGTTAAAAATGTTCGTCATAACTGAACTAAGATTCTTACGGATAGTAAAATTTCCCACACCCACTAGAACTTTAACGGCCAGACCGATTTGGTTATAGTCCGCATAAGATTTTTAAGGAAAGAAAAATTGTGCACGCCTATTTTTGCGCTCACTTTTCGCGATGTATGTATTTTAAATCATGACATGGCTGGATCAATTTGTCTAATTTTGTTTGAAATGTCCGTCATAGTCCAAGAAATGGAAAATTGTTTCGGAAAGACCAATTTTTCATTTCTACGCCCACTTTTGAATAGGTGGACCGAGCTGGTAAAATTCAAATAAGGTTTTTACGGTAAGAAGGGTTGTCATCGTCTCTTTTATCGATATATATTAAATTAGCTCTATAGAAAAATCTAAGAGTCCCCGCACAACAATGTCGGTGACGTTTTTTTCATACAAATTTGGCAAGAAAAACGCTCGATCGAAAACCGCTTGAATAAAATCAATTTTATTTTTGTGTCGGTTTCTCTCTCTCTTTTAATTTTTGATATGAAAATGTTACCACATTTTTATAAATATTTCCATTATTTTCGATAAAGTAAACAAAAAAATATGATCTCTAAAAAAAAAAATATATAAAATTCTAAAAAAACACAAAAAAACGAATCAATATTAAAATATTATATTGATATTAAAAAAAAAATAATAAAATTAAATAAAAATTTGCAGAAAAAGTGAAAAAATAATGTGAATATAAACGTTTGACTGAATTTTCCGCTGCCGCCTTTGTTTTGCGCCTATACTCTCTCATGACCGAAACCGTCAACCGCTCCGACATTGTTGTGCGGGGACTCTAATACAGAATAATAAAATATAAATAAAAATCAATTTTTTTTTAGGTTTTTTCGGAAAACAAATTTATCACGCCCACTTTTACGACTCCTTTTTTTGATATATCTAAAATCGGTGATCGTCTGAATCGATTTGACTAAACTTTTTATTTAAATGTTCGTCACAGTCCAACTTAGGTTTAAACGGAAATATAAATTTTTCACACCCACTTTTATTTCGATATATCTAATAGAAGAATGTCAGGGCCGATTTGGCTATTATTAGTATTTGTTGACGTTCGTGATAGTAAAACTAATTGTAAGCTTATTACGGAAAGAAAAATTGTCCACTAGACCGGGTCGAAAAAAAAAGTTCCCATTGTGCGGGCTTAATTTTAAAGCTTACCTCGAAAAAGTTCCATAGCCAAAATATAAGATTTTTAGGTTGCGATTTGGTACCGCCGAAATCGTTATTTGTTCATAACTTTGTCATTTGATGTCCGATCGTTTTAAAAAAAAATTAGTTTGAAAGTCCTCCGCGAGTACTAAATTTGACCCATATCTGGTTTTGACCTCTGAGCTCATCTTCGTGTCATGAGTGTTAGTTTCTCAGCTTTCTACCCACCTAAATGATTTTTATTTTTGCATTAAATTATAGCATTAAAAAATTCATGAAATTCTTCCCTTAGAAGTACCCTCTTAAATTAATTAACAAAAAAGTTACATTCAATTTTAAATTTCCATAGAAAAAGATTTAAAACACTTGTTCGTATGTATTTAAATCAGGGACCCGATTTTAATACTTTTAAAACTATCTTTTTTTTATATTTCTTTAAAAAAAACAAACACTTGTGTTTAATAAAAAAATAAAAATCCAATCGGAGTTTTTTATTTTAATCAAAGTTGAAAATAATTTTTATTTTTCAAAATCAAAATTTTAAAACTCTTTGGTGATATTTATCAGGAAAGTTTAAAATTATTTTCATCTTTTTTTTCATCGGATGAAAATAGTTTAATAAAAAAATTATAACAGAAATTATTTGAAGAATAAGTTAATAATTTTTATAAAAAAATTATATATGTATGTTATGTATGTTAACATTTTACTTTTTATAGAAGGGGCCGCAACTCCGGATCAAAAACCGCGAAAATTCAAAAAATTCTTAATAGTCTTTTAAGTTATTACCAAAGTGTACAGACTTTGTGTTACATACTATATCAGTAATGATGTTAAAATATAGAGAAATGAAAAAAAGAAAGAAGGAGAAAATTAGGCATATTTTTTAGCAATTTTTCAAAATTTTCCAACTATTACCCTCTGTAATTATTACAGATACAGAGATCTAATACTATGTTCAGATTGGCCTCGAAACCCCGTTGAAACCTTGTATTTTAAATTTCAAAACTTACCCGTTCACACACAACAATATTGACACTTATATAGGTTTCGGGAACTTTCACACAAAAAAATTTCTTAAAATCTAATTTAATTACGCGGAAATTAGTTTTTTTATACGTTTTTATTTTTTTTTTAATCCAAATTAGTTAATATTTTGTAGAAATTTTATGTAAATATTGATTTATTTATTTTTTTATATTTGGCATTTTCTCATTTTCTCTATTTCTTGTTGTGGCACAGTGGTAAAAATACGTATAATTATGAAATTTAAAAGGTTTCAATCGTACTTTCGTTGAAACCTTACTACAAAAAGGTTTCAATTTGTGAGGGAAATACGTATTTTCAAACGAGGTTTGGCACGAAACCCCGTTTAACGAGGTTTCGAGTCCAATCTGAACGTACTATAAGCCTTAAACTTTGCGCTATGATAGTTTAAGGTTTTGTCTACACAATATCACTTGCAGTTTCCCTTAATTCAAAATATTGGAGGTTTTATTAACCATTAATGTCGGTTGTGATACAATTTGTTTGAGTTTTAAAGAAAATTGTGCTTAAAATATTTAATTTGAAATATAAACAAAAGATGAAAAAAAAAGATATTTATATTTTTTATTTTTAAATATATTCCTCCTTTGTGATATTTATCGCAATGGATATTTTTCGAATTTCATCATTATGGATATTTATTTTTTGAACAAAAATTTTTATTTTATTTTTTTGAACAAATTGGAAAATATTTTGAACTTTAAATATAAATATTTTGATGAAAACAAAATAATAAAACGTTTTCCGGTCCTTGATTTAAATACAAACTAAAAAAATTAAATATAGTTTAAAGGCGTAATAACAAGTGTTTTTTCTAATTTTCTTTATATTGTATATGAAAATCTTAAATCAAATGTAACTTTTTTGTTAATAAATTTAACTGGATACTTCCAAGGGAAGAATTTCATGAAATTTTTAGTGCTATAATTTAATGGAAAAATAAAAATCATTTAAGTGGGTAGAAAGATGAGAAACTAACAATCATAACAAGAAGATGACCTCTGAGGTTAAAACCAGATATGAGTCAACTTTAGTACTCGCTGAGGACTTTCTAACAATTTTTTTTAAAACGATCGGACATCAACTGACAAAGCTATGAACAAAAAACGATTTCGGCGGTACCAAATCGCGACCTAAAAATCTAATATTTTGGCTATGGAACTTTTTCTAGGTAAGCTTTAAAATTAAGCCCGCACAATGGGAACTTTTTTTTTCTCCTTTATGGTCGACCCAGTCTATTGTCCACTGCCATTTTTTTTTTTTTCAATACATCTAACCCACCAGTCTATCCTAATGAAAAGGAAATTTCCCAAAAAGAAGATGTCAAGTACCTTGGCATTCACCTGGACAAAAAGCTCTTATGGAGAAAACACATTCTGACCAAAAAGAAAGCCCTTGACTTACAAGTCAGAAAAATGTCTTATCTGATTGGCTCTCAATCAAAACTTTCGCTCGAATATAAGCTATTGATATACAAATGCATACTAAAACCAATTTGGACTTACGGTATCCAATTGTGGGGTACTGCAGCAAATTCCAATCTGGAAATTCTGCAGCGATTCCAATCGAAAATCCTTAGACAACTAACAACAGCTCCTTGGTACATATCAAATAACCAGCTTCACAGAGAACTAAAAATTCCGACAGTAATCAAAGAAATAAAAAATCAATTGATGTCCTATCAAACAAGAGTTCAAAACCATCCAAATCCTTTAGCGTCAACTTTAATGGCAAACACAACTACTTTTACCCGACTTCGGAGAAGAGCTCCCCAGGACCTACTTAGATGAACCCCTTAAAATGGCCCAGAGTATACTAAGGAATTATTTTTATATATATTTTATTTTTTTAGTTTTAAGTTATCTGTAAGATGATCAGTGAATCATCACCACGTCATAGTCAAATAATTTTAAGTCACGTTTAATGATTAATATCAACTTATGATAGATTGCATTAATAAATGAATTAAAAAAAAAATACATCTAAAATCGGAGAAAGACTAGCCTGATTTGGTAAATTTTTCTTTAATGATTATAATAGTCCATTAAAAAGTCTTATTGTCCTCCCCCACTTCAAAGCCCACATTTTTCAATATCCTTAAAATTTGTAGCTCTTGAGATCGCCTGGACCGATTTGTTTTTTTTTTTTTTTGCTTTAAATGTTCGTAGTGGTCCATGTGATTGTTCGGAAAGAAAAATTGTCCTCGCCCACTTTTTTTCGATATATCTAAAATTTATTTTTACTCTAATTCGATCTATTAAAAAAAAATATTACTACACAAATTTTAACAAATTTAGTCGAAATATGTCGACTACTAATGACCGGATCGAATGTTTTATGTTAATTATAGTTCTAGTTAGGTTTTTAAGGAAATATAAATTAAAAAAGTGTTCCGGAAAAATGGAAAATTCGGGAAAACTATTATGGTTTGTGTGAACTCAAGACAACAGCTTACGATAAGAACGAAGGATATGCGTTATTTATTTTTGTGTTGTTCGTAATGATACAAGAGAAGTTTTAAATTTGTACAGTTCGCAAAATCGAACCCATGGTAATTTTTTTTTTAGTTCTTAAAATATACTTCGAAAATGATTATCTGCCTAATCGGGTCTTTAAAACCACGTCCAAAAATCAAGAAGTTCATTACATTTTTTTCGAGCTATATATTTAAAGCGAGACGAAATATAACACTGATCTTATATTGGGGCCAGCAACGCGGACCGGGCCAGCTAATTAAGTTAAAAATAACAACAACTAAAAAAATATTTCACTTTACTAATATTCTTAAAAAGAAATAGTACAAAACAAAATGCAATTTTTCACCATTTTTCGTTGGATGATTATGTAAATCACAACCATATGCGAAAATATGCAAAAACCCGCGGCCACAATATTTTTTAATTTAAAGAGGAGTGAAAAATCTTCAATTTGATGTATAAAAAGTGGTGGGCAGATGGGGGCCAAATAACTAAAAGTCTATGTGAAAAAGTAGTTTTTAAAAAACGTGTGTTTTGAAAGGTCAAAAAAGTGTTCTTCAGGGCTTTTTTAATGGGCTTATATTTTTGCAGCTTTTATTATTTAATTTGGTATCAAATAGGTTATAATTTAATGTTTGTTGGGTTTTTGGAAACTTCTGCCACAATATCGCGAATAACTTCTCAGATAAACTAAAGTATTATTGTATGACTATGCAACCACAATATATGCAATATAAACATTCCCCCACTTCCAACGAACACAAACATCAAATCTCGTAAAAAAATCAGAAAATTGGTTAGATTCATAAAATTTAGAGTGTTATAAATAAATTTAGTGCAATAAAGCTTGGAAAAAAAAACATAAATTTTTTTATTTTTGGCCAATGGGGGAAACCACTGTGCGATTGTGGAATCAACTATACTACTCTGCAATCGATTCTACTATGCATTGCATCATCGATGATTTTTGTTTGAGATTGTCACGAAAGCAATGCCACTTTTCCTCCCAACTAGAACACTTATCTGTTATACACCTAGAAAAGTTTTATAGTAAATATTTACGGTTATTCAAAAAGTTTTTAGTTAAAGTTGTTTTAAACGTTTTATCGTTTGTTTGTCAATGAAAATAAAATATTGAAAGATTTATACAGTTGTTAAAATAATAAACTACAAAAGTTACGGAAAAATATTTTTATCAGTTAAATTATTTGTGACTGATTATACCGTATAATTTTACAGAAGTACGGTTTTTGTAGTTTGTTATTCAAAAAATTTTATTTTTACTTCACAAAATAAAAAATTGTAAACAGTTAAAATAACTGAAATATCGTTTGTTTTTACGGAATGTCTAGTCATTTATTAACGTTTAAAAATAATTGAAAAAGTATATTGGGTGGTATGAATAAAAATAAGACATTACTTTTTACTATTTACTTTTAGCAAAGAAATTTCTTAAAGTATTTGCTTAATTTTATATGAATAAAAAAAACTTAACAAAATTTACCCGAAAATTCGGCTAAGCAATTTCTAGCAATCAGAAATGACAATAACAAAAAATAAACAAAAATAAATAATCCAAAAAATTTTATTTATTTTTAAAACTTTAAAATCGTGTTGTTCTCGTGTAAGTTATGAAATTAAATTGGGCCATAAAATAAAAATGTGCTAAGCCAAACTGTTGTTTTTAGCTTGGTAACAGTTAAAGTGCCTTAAATAAGTTGTATGATTTTGCACCCTATTGAAGTGATTAAAATTTATTAATCAGGTAAGTGTGATTATAAGATTTGGTGATTTTGGACAAAAACCTTCTACACATTTGTAAACCAAATGTGCTTCTTGTCCAAAAAGCTTAATTCAGATTTCCAAAAACACAAAAACTGAAAATTACACTTTGTTTAATCTGCAGATTGACGATATAGCTACTATTTGGAACATCAAGGTCAATTACTAAATGAGTGGAAGTTACCAAACATTCATCCTTGCTAAACTTTCTTGATGTGTACCGGCATCCATCCAAATACAGAAGTGAATATAATTCCCAAATTGTCAAAATATAAATTTGGTTAAACTTGATTGACAGTTTTCTATAAAAAGGGTGATTCTGAGACACTTGTAATACAAAAATCTTAAAGTCAGCAATTTCTTTGATTTTAAGACACTTTCCTTACAAAAAGTCTCAGAATTAGGACCTTTTTCTTATAGAAAAAGTCTAAGCTTGAGGCATTTTTTTTAGATTCGGAGACAGTTTTGTTATAGAAACTGTCTTCGATTCTAAGACATTTTCTTACAAAAAATTGTAAGTATCCAAGACATTTTTTTTGGAGAAAAAGTTTTAGATTCTGAGACATTTTTCATATAGAAAACGTGGCAGATTCTAAGTCTTTTTTATGGAAAAAGTCTCAGACTATAAAACCCTTTTATAATAAAAAAACTACATTTTTGTTACAAAAAAGTAGCAGATTCTGAGACATTTTTCTTACCGAAAAAGTCGCAGATTCTGAGACTTTTTTTTAAGAAAAGTCGCAGGTTTTGAGACATTTTTCTTATATGTACAAGAAGTTCAAAATTCTGAAATATTTTTCTTGTAAAAGAAGTTGCAGATTCTGAGACAATTTTCTTTAAGAAATGTCGCAGATTCTGAGACATTTTTCTTAAAGAAAAAGTCGCAGATTCTGAGACATTTTTCTTAAAGAAAAAGTCGCAGATTTTGAAACATTTTTCTTCAAGAAAAAGTCGCAGATTCTAGGATATTTTCTTATAGAAAAAGTCACAGAATCTAAGACATTTTTTTATAGAAAAATCGCAGAATCTGAGACATTATTCTTATAGAAAACAAACTCAGATTCTGAGACATTTTTCTCATTAAAAAAGTTGTAGATTCTAAGACATTTTTCTTATAGAAAAAGTCACAGATTCTAAGACATTTTTCTTATAGAAAAAGTTGAAGACTCTAAATCATTTTTTGTTTGTTTAAAAAGTGGAAGATTCTGAGACATTTTTGTATTAAAAGAAGTAGCAGATTCTGGAAAATTATTTTTAGAAAAAGTTGAAGTTACTGAAGTTTCAGATTCTAAGTCGTTTTATATGTAGATAAAATCGCTTATTCTGAATCATTTTCCTTATTCTGAAACATTTTTCTTGCTGAAAAAATCTTGGATTCTGAGACATTTCTCTTAAAGAAGAAATCAGATATTCTGAAACATTTTTCGGTAAAAATGTATCGTTTCTAAGATGTTTTTCTCATAGAAAGGCTCTCAGATTCTGAGACAAAAATCTGTTTTTGAAATATGTTTCTCATAGAAAATGTTACAGTCTGTGACTCACAGACTCTGTGAAATTTTTCTTTTAGAAAAAGTGTCAGTTTCCAAAAAAAAATTTTATATTCCTGCTCATATGCTTTCTCTAGAAGACTGTCAATTTTAGGCCCTATTTCTTTTGAATGTAAAAAATTGAGTTAAATTTGCACATAAATAAAGAGAAAACGTCAAAAATTGCATTTTTATTCTATATTTTGAATTTTTCAATAAAGTTTTTATAACCATAGGAAAAATAAATATGTAAACTGTTTTGAAATGTGTCCTTAAATATTTTAAATTCATAAAGTCTTAAATAAAAGAATAATCCTCCCCACAACTTATTATTAGTGTGGCCTAAAATATTTGTCCAACCAATGGGACTTAATTATATTGCTTGTGTAGGGTGAAAAAAATTAAAGTGAATTAAATGCATTTAATGATAGGAAAAATTTTATATATTCATTTATTTGCTTATGTTTTTTGTTTTTATATTTATACAATTTAGAAAATTTCGCTAAATTGCTATTTTCCGCGAAATTTAAGATTCTTAGTCTATTCAAGAGCAGACTAAATTTTTTGGAGTAAATACTTGAACTTTTTTGCTTTTATTCATATCAAATCAAGTATTTACTTTTTCGTGCTGAGTCTTTGCTTTGTTTATTTTATTTGGAATACTAAATCAAGTAATTTCTTAAAATCAAAATAATTTAGCAAACCGTATAAGCATTTAGTAAATGCTAGTTTTTATTCATACCACCCATTGTTTCATATGAAATATAAGTAGTCCGTTTTTTTAAAGGAAAAACGATTGTTTGAAACGTTTTTTCAGTTGAATTTACTTACAAAATATTTTGAGTGTACGGAATCTATTCTAGAATATGTTGCATATAGTCCTACAAGAAGGGGTTCCGCGATTTTTTAACTGTTACATATCTGTTAGATGTAATGAATTATGGAACTAGTTCTGAATAATTAAAAGATATTTTTTTTAAATTTTTTTTTTCTTCTTTACAAAAATTTTAAAACTAAATACACAAGTACATATAAACTAACAATAATTTTATCAAAATAATCTTATAAAGAGAAACTCTATGGACTTATGTATTAAGAATTTAAACAGCCAAAAAAGGAGAGAACTACACCAATAGAACAAATTAAGTTAATGGAAGATAACAGAATATATTTTCCATAGAAAAAATGTGTCAGCACCATACTTTTCCTTTAGGAAAAATGAGAATCTTAGAATCTCAGAATCCTAGAATTGTTGTTATGGGAAAAATATTTTTGCTGTAAAAATTAAAATGCTTCAGATTCTGAAACATTTTTACTATAGAAAATGTCCAGATTCTGAAAATTTTTTTCTATAGAAAATTTTTTTTTTTTCCTATAGAAAAAGTCTCAGATTCTGAGACATTTTTCCTATAGATAAAGTATCAGATTCTGAAACATTTTTTCTATAGAATAATTCTTAGATTCTGAGACATTTTTCCTATAGAAAAAGTCTCAGATTCTGAGACATTTTTCCTATAGAAAAAGTCTCAGATTCTGAGACATTTTTCCTATAGAAAAAGTCTCAGATTCTGAGACATTTTTCTTATAGAAAAAGTCTCAGATTCTGAGACATTTTTCCTATAGAAAAAGTCTCAAAAAAAAAATTTCGTAATTCCGTTTAATTTTAAAATTTAATTCGTAAATTTAAAATATATATGCGTAAAATAAACGAAACATTCGTGGATTCTAAGAAATAAAATGTTACGAAGGATATTCTTAATTTCGTAAATTTTCAAAAATGTTTCCTAAACTTATTATCGTAAAATAAACGAAACTGTCGTGTATTTTACGAAAGAAATAGCTAAGAAAGTTTATTTTGTAAAATGTTGCATGGATTTTTTTCGGTGAATAGGGTCTTTTTATTCATACTCATTTTCTCATGATGAATCATTTTGAAGTGCAGTAAAATTTCATGGAAAAAAAAGTCACAAACGTAACAACTAGGTCTGCGCAGACCTATTGTGATTTGTAGGGGTTCACACAAGCAGAAATCCTAAAAGTGTGTGTAAATATGTTTGTACGTTCTGCATACACATTCTTAGCACAAAAAACTCAAAAAAAAAATTCAATCGCATGCCACACCATTCAAATAACTTTTAGGTCTGACTAGACCTTTGCAAGCATGAAACTATGTCTGCGCAGACCTATATTTTTGTTTGGTTTTGGACCAACATTTGAACCTAGCCAAGTAAGTGAAAACGTACGCGAATTTCATAAAATTGAATGTCAATGTGTTTGTACTGTCCCCTTAGACATTTTACGAACACAAAAGACAAAACTAATTTCAATAACATGCCTTACCATTCATTCAAATTCATAGGTCTGCACAGACCTAGTTTGTATGTTTATGACTATTTTTTTCTAAACACGAATAAAACCTCATAGAAACATATAAGCAGTTTGATGTTGAGCTAAGTTTGTTCTCAAGACCCGCTTCTAGGAAGTCATAAACGGATTCGTCTCTAAAACGAAAAACAATAGATTTATACACAGTTTATTACGCAAAAGGTCTGCTCAGACCTGGTTGATCCTCCTAGGGTTAAATGAAGAATTTTGTTAATAATTTCACCCCAGTGCCATCTAATGGGTCCAAATTTTATCAGGAAACTTATTTTGGTTTAATAAATATATTTTGTGAATTTTAGTGAAATTGTACCATAAATACAAAAATCGGAATTATGACGACAACGGCGAAACCTATCGAGTCCAAATTTTATCAGGAAACTTATTTTTGTTTTAAAAATATATTTTGTAATTTTCAGCCAAATCGTACCATAAATACCAAAAGTTGAAATATTGCGACAACAGCGCCACCTATCGGGATTAAACTTAAGAGAATATACGTGAGTAATTTCAGAGAAATCCGTAAAAAACAAAATTCAAATTTGTATTAGAAAAAAAACAGAAAACTTGGAAAAAAAAGTGATTTTTTTTTGTCATAAGTGGGTGTAGAAGTGGGCGTGGTCTATGAAAACAATACTACTCAATAAGTTGAGGTCCGATGATTATTCATGTAAAATTTGAGGAAAATCCATTGAGAATTGCAAATTGTATACAGAACAAACCAACAGAAAATGAGTTTTATAGATACCCAGGCAGAAACTGCCAACCGTTACACAATGCCAATGTTTTCTATTTAAATCCGTTCAAAGTATAATTTGTAATTAAAATTGAATAATTTTTATAACAATTGGAATATTTTTCACTTTGACACAATGCCTATCACAAACTTTACACCTTTTATATAAAAACACCTGTTTGTTTTGTGAGGAAGTGTCTTAAACTCCGGATACATCACATGTGAAATATCACTGGGTCTATCCCTTTGGACTTTTGCTTAAAGGTTAATCTAGGACTATTGTTTCGGGTAGTTTCAAACATAAGCATAAACTCATAAAAATAAAGCCAAAAAAATTTGTGTCTTGGACTTGAAAAACTTTTAAACATTTTTCGGGACTTAGAAAATATTTAAATTTTTTTATCCTAATAAATTAGTCAATCAATTTTTTATCCTAATTTTGTAAATTTCTTTATTAAAATAAGCACCAAAACCAGTTGTGTCTTCGGGACTTATACACTTTAGATACGTTCCATTTTTTTTTTAAAGTGCTATAATAGTACCATATTTTTGTTTTCAAAGGCGCTTTAAAATAGCAATGGCATACCGTTTATCATTTTGGACGCTGGGAGAGTACTAAACTGTGATGCTTTCCCAGCACACAAGCGACCATAAAAGGTACTTTGCCAGCGCTCTCCCGTTCGTATTTTTCTGCCTGGGTATATTTAGATAAAAATTAGCTTTTAATTCTACCTTTTTATTGTGCAATGGTACCGAGTTTATTCTAGTTCGAGGTTATTTATTTTCCCAAAACCAAACATGTTACAAGCCATTAGATAGATATACAAGCAGATTTAAAAACAATGTAATTTTTGAAATATAAATTGATAAATTTGAAAATATATCCCGACAAATCATAAATACAAGTTATTAAAGTGTAGATTTTATGTGAACCCATTCAATTGTGTGCACAAATAACACACATTTCTTCACGTGTGTTTAGGGTTATATTTTACTTTACTGTGTAGTTTGTTCAAAAGGAAGAAAAATCTGTTCATATACGAGCATCCACATCTCTGTCGTATGCTTGAGTATATGTAACTGCAACCATCTGTCATGCTTTCTTTTAATCATGTTATAATAATAACTCTTTCTTCTTCTTTATGAGCGTACGTAAGGATGTGTGTATACATAAACGAGTATTCTTTTTATGAACATGTGTATAATATGTGAAATTTATTTTTTCTTATATATTTTTTCCTTCTAGGAATACTAAAAACGAGCTTTACTTGTAATACTTACACAATAAGAGCAGCATCAGAAACAGCAATAGCAAAATGCAACAATAACATTGTTATTATACCTGTTTAAGGTTCTCTCAACTACACTTTTTCCTTTATACAATAAAATTTTTAAAATTCCAGTTTGAATTGAGATTTGTGTTTCCAATTCTACAACTAAAAAACCAACGCTGATGGAGAAACTTTAGTATTCTAATGTCATTACCTTGGGATATACTTATTCCGATATACATAGGTTATAATTGGATCCACAAACTTTTATGCTAGGACCCTGCTTTATCTTCTACTGCTAGCTCTTCTCTCTTGAAACATATTTTTTTGTGGTTTTTAAATGTGTACTTTGGTAGCCTTGTCAAATATGATTACAATTTGATAATATTTTTGGACTTAACATTTGTCCCTCCCTACATACAAATTGCACCCAATATCCAGTACAATTCAGTAAAATCAGTCTGTGGCACCTAAAAGATGCCTTTCATTCAAACTTGATTTCCCGAGTAAAAATGTTTAAATATATTCTTATATATCACATCTTATCCGAGATTTGAAAGATCAGTCCTGATCCGAGTGAGATCAGTGCTGATCGTAGATTTGAAAGATCAGTTCTGATCCGAAAAATGTGTCGCTAAGATTAGATCAGTTTTAATCGGACGGATACAATTTCATCCGAAAAATGGGTTTATATAATTAGATAAACCCATTTTTCGGATGACATTGTATCCGTCCGATTAAAACTGATCTAATCTCAGCGATCCATTTTTCGGATCAGAACTGATCCTTCACATTTTTACTTGGGTTGCGTCTGTTTTATACGCTAATAAAAGGTCTAACCAAAGACAGATACAACCGGTCCATTTTGCACTTTTACCCATTTTTCTGAAAACGTTTGAAAACTTTCTTACTAACAATAAGTTGTTGAGCATGTTGACTAAAAAAGATATTTTGTAACTTCTGGAGTAAAAATTTGAAGGATCAGTACTAATCCGAAAAATGGATCACTAAGATTAGATCAGTTTTAATCGGACGGATGCAATTCCATCCGAAAAATGGGTATGTCTAATTTTGTCTGATCTTACTCGGATCAGTACTTATCTTTCAAATCTCGGATCAGCTGTGAAGAATATATATAAAAATGTTTACTCGAGTTGTAAAGTTCTGCACAAATGCACCAAACATGATTTATTGTATGATAAAACTGATGAAGAAAGCCCCAAAACTTTTTTTGTTTTGGTAATGAGTCATCAAAACCTGCTTTTTTCTCTGATAATGATTCCTCACTGCCCTTACTATCACCTAAAACACTTATTTAGAGAGTAATGAAATCTACATATGCATGTTTAGATGTGTTATTAACAATTGTATTACATGCCCAGCGAATACGTATGTGGTCATCATTAGTCTAATGCAGTGATGGGCATTTATGTAATTCCTATTCCCGCGGGAATAGGCTACAAAATGCTGCTTGTGCGCAGTCGACTCACGTACACTATAATATTCTGTTGCTTGAGCAAATTTGTTGACATTTTGCTTGCTACTACCCACACAAGCATAAATGTTATAGTATGAGTGTGCGCACCACTGCACAGAGGTAAAAGCCGGCCAAAACTAAAAAAAAAAATGTATTTTCTTTTTTTCCAAATTGATGCCAAATAAGAGCTAACACTTCAAAACATGCGATTACAAAGTTTTGTGCCAATCCCTTGACTGGTTTAGGTTTTATAACGAAGCAAAGTTGAGCAATTGTGTTTATTATTTTTTTAATTTAAAAGTTGTGATTTGCAACTTTGAAATCCAAGTAGGCTGTAAACTTAAAAAAAAAAAATTTTGTCTTGAAATTGATATATTTTGAAAACTTAGCATTATTTTTACATGTCATATGCATTTCGGTAATTTCGAGTGCGTGAATCAATTAAAACAGTGGTGGTGAAAATAAATCTAAAAAAATAAAAAATTTATAAAAAATACAAACTTTGGAAAGCCCAAAAAAATACTTTTTGCTCAAAATTGCTCTTAATTCGCTATACCACAAATTAGTATAAGGGTTCCCAAGTAAGTACTAATTAACATCAGTACCAAGTTTACTCAAGTCTTTCAGTTAGAGCCTTTTAAAGTTGGGTCATTTATATCAAATAAAGAGCTTTTTGAGCTGTGGAAAACACATAAAAAAGAAGATGGATGAAATACTGACGATTAAGACACAACAAGACACAACGCCTTCAAAAAAATTTTTTTCGCGAAAAAAAAAATTCCCCGGAAATTTTTTTTTTTTTCGCGAAATTGGTTTATTATTATAATCTTAACCCACCTTCAACATTTTAAAAAATTACATAAAAAATTAAACAAGTTATAGGGTTTTGGCCGGAATATACCACTGTGCACTGGTCTAATGACATCGTCATGTTAATAATGAGATTTTATCATACTCAGGAAATTATGTAGGTTAAAACATATATAAAACAACTATAGCTATTTTAAGTCGTTTTTTAATGAAACAGAAACTGCCAACTGTTGCAAAGAAAAGTCCCGGCAAAGCACTTTATTTTTTGTTTATTAAGTAGCATAAATTCGAAAAAGTGCTTTGCAAGCGCTTTACCATTGTTTTTTATTTAAATCCGTTCAAAGTAAAAATATGTACCCAGGCCGAAACTGCCAACCGTTCCAAAGAAAAAGTCTCGGCAAAGCACTTTATTTTTTGTGTAGAAGATGTATGAATTCGAAAAAGTGCTTTGCAAGCGCTTTGCCAATGTTTTTCTATTTAAATCCGTTCAAAGTATGATTTTTTTATTAACATTTATTAATATTCATAACAATTGGAATATTTTTTTTTTCCCTGCAGGATAAGTGGTGACCGGTCCTTGATAGTTCTCGTGATATGTCACTTATTGTTAGACACAATGACCTATATATTACAAACTTGACACATTTTATATAAAAACACCTGTTTCTTTCGTGAGGAAGTGTTTTAAACTCCGGATACATCACAAGTGAAATGTCAGTGGGCCTATCCCTTTGGAACACAATCCGTTTAGGTTCAATACACCACTTTTTCGAGACTTTTCCAAAATGTTTCCTAAAATCATTTCTAATAATTTTTTTTTTGTTCTAAAAGTGCTATAATACGAACGGGAGAGCGCTGGCAAAGTCCTTTTTATGGTCGCTTGAGTACTGGGAAAGCATCACAGTTTAGTACTCTCCCAGCGTCCAAAATGATAACCACCGTAAACGGTATGCCGTTGCTATTTTAAAGCGCTTTGAAAGCGCTTTAAAAACAAAAATTATGATACTATAATAGCACTTTTAGAACAAAAAAATGGGACGTATCTAAATTGTATAAGTCCATAAGACACAACTTTTTTTGGTGTTTATTTGAATAAAGAAATTTATTTAATTAGGATAAAAAATTTATTGACTAATTTATTAGGATAAAAAAAAATTCGACAAACTTTGAAATATTTTCCTGGAAAATTTTGTTTTCCGTTTTCTTTGCGTTTTGGAATAAAAAATTTATTAAAAATGCTTTTAGGAAAAATTTTGGAAAAGTCCCGAAAAAAGTGGTGAATTGAACCGAAACGGGTTGTGTTTCAAATGGATAGGCTCAGTGACATTTCATATCCGAAGTTTAAGGCACTTCCTCACGAAAGAAACAGGTGTTTTTATATAAAAGGTGTCAAGTTTGTAATATGTGGGTCATTGTGTATAAGTGACATATCATGAGAACTATCAAGGACCTCTAATCCTGCGGGGAAATAAAAAATATTCCAATTGTTATGAAAATTAATAAATTTTAATAAAAAATTTATATAAGATAAGTGATCGGTCCTTAATAGGTCACATGTCATGTCACTTGGAATCAATGACCTATCATAAACTTGACAAAAAACAAAGCCTCTGGGTCTAATGTGGAGTTCACACTTACGACCTTAAAAAAATTGTTTAACAAAACACCAGTAACAGAATAAAAACATAATGGTCACAGAACAAAAACTTTTTTAAATATCTCACTCTTGAACACTCAAAAACAGCAAGTGTGAACCCCACAAAAGTGAAGGACTTCGAAAGCTTACTGGCAAAAAAATTTCATTTGTTTTACAAAAATGCAAAAAAAAGTGAAAAAATTTCGTTTTTTTAAAGGTTGGTTTAGTTCTAAAAGGGGGAATTTTTTTTTTTCTGATCCGATTTCCGAACTTAACCATCCTATCACCATAAGACAAACTTAAGGAGTCTAGCTCTTTTTGTTTGGACTGCGTTGTGCTTTCCACAGACACATGGACAGTATCTTAGAATTGATCAATAATATATATGAGACATTCCACACCAAATGTCCAGCGAAAAAAACACGTGTACCATAAACTTCTGAATAGCTTGTATGGATAGCCCTATATGGAACTTAGAAAATTGCGTTTTCGGTTTTTCAATTTCTCAAAAACTGGGCTTAAGAGGCGTGGTCAAATATTGGAAAAATGGTCAAATTTGTGGCGAGTTGCCTTGATTAAATATTTATCACATTAAAACGGAATGCACCAGAATCTTAAAAATTGACATTCTTATATAAGGTCTGTTTGATTACTTTTTTTGTAGTAAACGTAGTAAATGAGAAATATTGTCAAAATTTACTCATTGAGAGAAAAATCAATAAAAGTAAAAAAACGAAAAGTAGTAAAAATATATTTATCATTCAATTTTTTTAATTTATTTAAAAAATTTATTTGGACATTTTTTTTGTTTAATTTATTAATAAAAAAAAGTCATTTGGACAATCACCAAAACTTTATACATATAGACAAGAACAAGGAGTTTTGTTAATTTGAGGATAATATTCCATAGAACTTTCCAAAAAATTTAATTATGAACCTTTCTTATATGGGGCAAAACGCGTCAATGGTCCACACCAAAAAACTAATGTTGTCCGATTCGAGTATAATTTTGGCAAAATATTAGGTTAAATGATAAGTAGTACACTAAGAAAAAAAAATGTTAAAATCAAACAGAAACAACTTTAAATTAAATATAAAACAGTGACGAAATAGAACAAAGTTTGTTTTTATTTAATTTAAATATGTTTCTATTTGTTTTTAACATGCCACTATTTGTAGACAACATTTTAAAATTAAGATGTAACAATATTGTTTTAAAATTGGCCATGCTAAATTTAAATATGCAACAAATTTTAATTTAAAGTTGACCAATATTAATTTTAATATGGGAAACTGCTTTTCTTTTGCAGCTTTTTATTTACCTATAAACCATGAAATTTAAAATAAAACAATACATATTTTTGTTAAAGGTTTTTTTTTTTTATTTTCAAATTATTTTTACAATATTTTTTAATAACACACCAAAAAAAAATTAACACTACTCTAATTGATCATCTAAGGGTAGACTTACATTTAAGGCTTTGGCTTTAAATATTGCTTGTTGGCTTTGGTTTTCGCTATACATAAAAAAATCAAAGCCAAAGCCTTGGACGTAGTTCTTCCCTTATTATAGCACTACATCTAATTACAACAAATGTAATTAAATGCCAAAAATAAAAAATAAACACATTTAGATTAATACTTAAATTCCATAAATGAAAAACTAAAGTTAGAAGTCTTCATTTTCTGCCAATTACGTAGATCATCCCCTCCCCATTCTCTAGCACTTCCTTTTTAATATTTTTCCGTCTTAATATTTTTTTCACTTTGTTTTTAACTTTTTCAGTTTTATTTTTGTGTTTCTTGTTAATAATTTTCTTTTTCACTTTAGTTTTTTATTTTTTTTTTAATTTTTAATTTTATATTAGTTATTTTAATTAATTTCACTTAAATTAATTTCACAACTAGAGAAGTGAAAAATGGGCGTCTTTTCTTAATGAAACAATATTTTAACATTGTTTCTACTTAAAATAAAATTGCCCAACTTTATTATATTTTGACATTTAAAAAAAAAAATAAATGTCAAAAAACAAAATTGTTCAACTTTAAAATAACCATGAAAAATATTATTTTTAATACAAATATTTGAACAAGATATTTTTAAAATTTTTAACGACTTTTAATGACAGCATATTAAATTTAAAGGGATCAATTTTAAATCAAAACTGTATGCAATTTTAAAACAAACATGTTATGTTAAAATCAATCAAAAACAATAATAAAATTTAAATTTTTTCCAAAAATATGTAGCATACTTAAAATAAACATGAACATATTTGATTTAAATATGTTTTTTTCCCTCAGTGTATAAATTACAAATATAAAATTTGTTGATGAAATATTGGCAGAGTTACAGGGTTGGGAAGTTTTGATGTTTTTGAAAAGAACATATTTTGGTGAATTTTAATTATCATTTTGATGAAACAAAAATTATAATTTAAAAAACGAATTTTAAAGTATTTTTGACAGACTTTAAAATGGCATTTGTGGTTTTGTTGAAATAAATAAATTTGACCTTAGAATTTAAGGTCAAAATATTAAATTGTAATTATCTTATAAGGGTCGCACTTTTAAATTTTTTTCACTAAGCCCATTATAAAGTTTGACATTTTTTTTAATTTCGGTTTTAAAATAAAAAATGGTATGTATGACACTTTATGAGAAATCAATTTTTTAGGAGCATATAACACTCAAATTGTACTGAAATCGCTTTAATCTGTATATAATAACAATAACAAAAATCAGTGCTTAGAAAAAGTGTTTGTTGTAACCACACACAACAAACGTTGCACGCATAAATAATAAAGAAATTAGTACAGTTTGAGGGCTATGAACTCCTTAAAAAATTGATTTCTTATAAAGTATCATACATACCATTTTTTTTAAAAAACCGAAATTTAAAAAAATGTCAAGCTTTCTAATAGACTTAATGAAAAAAATCTAAAAATCTAAATCTAAAAGTGCGACCCTTATAAGATAATTACATTTTAATATTTTGACCTTGAATTTAAAGGTCAAATTTATTTTTTTTTAAAAAACCACAAATGCCATTTTAAAGGCCGTCAAAAATACTTTAAAAGTCGTTTTTTAAATTATAATTTTTGTTTCGTCAAAATGTTAATTAAAATTCACCAAAATATGTTCTTTTCAAAAACATCAAAACTTTCCAACCCTGTAACTCTGCCAATATTTCATCAAAAAATTTTATATTTGTAATTTAGATTACCTATCATTAACCTACTATTTTGCCAAAACTATACTTAAATCGGACAACATTTATTTTTTTGTGTGGACCGTTGACGCGTTTTGCCCCATATATATAAACCCCAGGAAATCCAAAAAATCTTTGAAAGAATTTTACGTTTAAGTATATTAAAACACATCTGATTTTTCTTTAAGAAGTATTTTTAAAGCTTTTAAACAAATACTCTCAGAACCTGATGATTTTTCTCATTATCTTGGGGCTGTCCTAAAAAAAATCTTTAATACAAACGTATACAAATCAATAAAAAAATTGTCTTTTTCTGGAGTTGTTTTAAAGGTGGAAATTTTTTCCAACTGATCCGATTTATTCATCTCCGAACATAACCTATCGAAAATGTCTCAGATTCTGGTACATTTTTTCTATAGAAAAAGTGTCCGTTTCTGAGATATTTTTACTTAAGAAAAAATCTTATATCTCTGATATTTTTTCTATAGAAAAAGTCTACGTTTCTGAGACATTTTTTTGTATAGAAAAACCTTATATTCTGAGAATTTTTTTTTATAGAAACAGTCTCAGATTCTGAGAGATTTTTTCTGTAGAAAAAGTCTCGGGTTCTGACATTTTTTCTATAGAAAAAGTCTCAGATTCTGGGACAATTTTTCTATAGAAAAAGCCACAGGTTCTGAAAAATTTTTTTATGCAAAAAGTCTCAGATTCAGATATTCTAATACACTTTTTCTATATAAAAAGTCTCAGTTTCTGAGACATTTTTTCTATAGAAGAAGTCTCAAATTTTGTGACATTTTTTAAATAGAAAAAGTCTCAGACTCTGAAATATTTTTTCTATGAAGAAAGTCTCAGATTCCGGGACATTTTTTCTATAGAAGAAGTCTCAGATTCTGAGACATTTTTTCTATAGAAGAATTCTCAGATTCTGAGACATTTTTTCAATAGAAGAAGTCTCAGATTTTGAAACATTTTTTCTATAGAAGAAATCTCAGATTCTGACACATTTTTTTGTAGAAAAAGTCTTAGATTCAGAGACTTTTTTTAGAAAAAGTCTCGGATTCCGAGACATTTTTCCTATAGAAGAATTCTATAGAAATTCTATAGAAAAGTCTCAGATTCTGAGACATTTATTTATTTAAAGATTCTAAGTTTCTGAGACATTTTTTCAATAAAAAATTCTCAGATTCTGAGACATTTTTTATATAGAAAAAGTCTCAGACTCTGAGACATTTTTTATATAGAAAAAGTCTCAGACTCTGAGACATTTTTTCTATAGAAAAAGTCTCAGAATCTGAGACATAGAAAAAGTCTCAGAATCTGAGAAATTTTTTCTATAGAAGAAGTCTCAGATTCTGAGAGATTTTTCCTATAGAAGAAATATCAGATTCGGAGAAATTTTTTCTGTAGAAAAAGTCTCAGATTCTGAGACATTTTTTTTACAGAAAATGTTTCAGATTGTAATACATTTTTTCTATAGAAGAAGTCTCAGATTCTAAGACATTTTTTATATGGAAAAAGTCTCAGACATTTTTTCTAAAGAAAAAGTCTCAGATTTTGAGACATTTTTTTTTAAAGTAGTCTCAGATTCTGAGAAATATTTTCTATAGAAAGTCTCAGATTCTTCGCTATTATTAGGTCCTAGACCGAAATGTGGAACCATAACACACAGAATAACAAAGGATCCCTCTACCAAGGGATGATGTTAAGCGTGTTTAAATGAAGATGTGTTTATATTTTAAACGTTCTAAAGATATTCCTATAAACTTTGTACGTGTACTGCATATTTGTTTAGATTTTTTGTTGTTAGTTCTTCTTGAATGGAATTTGCACATACATACATACATACATAGATTTTGCTTTTTTTTTTTTTTTTTTTTTTAAATATTTTTTGTAAATAAATATGTATAAAAATTTGTCAATAATTTTTTTTGACATAATTTCCATACTTACGAGTCCCCGCACAACAATGTCGGTGACGTTTTTTTCATACAAATTTGGCATGAAAAAACGCTCGACCGAAAACCGCTTGAATAAAATCAATTTTATTTTTGTGTCGGTTTCTCTCTCTCTTTTAGTTTTTGATATAAAATGTTGCCACATTTTTATAAATATTTCGATTATTTTCGATTAAGTAAACAAAAAAATTTGATCTCTAACAAAAAAAATATTAAAAATTCTAAAAAAACACAAAAAAACTAATCAATATGAAAAAATCATATTGATATTAAAAAAAAAAACAATAAAATCAAATAAAAATATGTGGAAAAAGTGAAAAAATACTGTAAATATCAACGTATGACGGAATCTTCCGCTGCCGCTTTTGTTTTGCGCCTATAATTTCTCATGACCGAAACCGTCAACCGCGCCGACATTGTTGTGCGGGGACTCTACGTATTGAAATTTTGCCGGTAAGTTGTAGTAAAAATAAAGCAAAAGAGAAATAAATTTTCCCTTAAATTGATTACTACATTTACTATTTTTATGTGTAATCGAACGGTTTTTGAGCAAAAGTAGTAAATTGAGTAAAAAATAGTAAATTGTAGCAGGTAAACAAACGAAGCTATAGTTTCATATGGGCTATCGAATAAAATTTTGTTCCTTGAAAAATTTTCAGAACCCGTTCTGAAATTTTCCATTTTTTAAAAAAGTCAATTTATCAAAAATCCGGCCACTTTTTTTTTCTTTTTTTTTTAATTTTTTTTTTAAGTTTAGATGTTTGTCCATCCACACAAAAAAAATCAGAAATGTATTTTTCGTTTTTTTCGAGAAAATCGCATTTGAATTTTAAATTTCATAACAATTTTGTAAATTGCTTGTATTTTCTTGTAATACAAGCAAATTACAAAATTGTTATGAAATTTAAAATTCAAATGCGATTTTCTCGAAAAAAACGAAAAAAAAAAATCTGATTTTTTTTTGTGTGGATGGACAAACATCTAAACTTAAAAAAAAAAATTAAAAAAAATAAAAAAAGTGGCCGGATTTTTGATAAATTGACTTTTTTAAAAAATGGAAAATTTCAGAACGGGTTCTAAAATTTTCCAAAGAAAAAAATTTTATTCGATAGCCCATACAAAGCTATAAAAGAATGTAAATTTTTAAGATTGTGGAGCATTCCGTTTTAATGTGATAAATATTTAACTAAGGCAACTCGTCTCAAATTTTACCATTTTTCCAATATTTGACCATGCCTTCTAAGCCCAGTTTTTGAAAATTAGAAAAACCAAAAACGCAATTTTCTTAGTTCCATATAGGGCCATCCAAACAACCTATTCAGAAATTTACGGGACACATGTTTTTCTGTAGCGGGACATTTGGTGTGGAATGTCTCATATGCCTGTGCCCAGGCAGAAAAATACAACGGGCCACAGTGGGGCGAAATGCATTTTTTTTTTAGAATTACTCTGCAACCCTCAATACTTAACCTATTTTAGTTTTGTTTTTTTCTGCTCGTTTAATTTCGCATCGACTTATGCAGCCCGAATTTTAAATTTAATTTTTTATTCTGTTTAAATTAGATTGCGAATGTCTAAAAATGTGTTTTTTTTTAGTATTTTGGTTGTAAAACGCTGAAAAGTTTACAATTTGGCTGTAAACGCTGAAAAGTGTTTTGGTTTTAAAACGCTGAAAAGTTTAATTGGTATTTTTTTAAAGAATACCAATTATAATACAGGTCTTTAAACCAAATTTAAGTAGGCTACGTCCTTAAGCAATAGAAGCTTAAGTTTTAAATTTAGATAAATTTATTGATAATTGCGACCAGTATCGTGTTTATATCTTTTATAGGGACGGATGGCCAGACGGACGTCGCTTATTAAACTCAAAAAGTGATTCTGAGTCGATCAGTTGGTCTATGACCATTATTTCGGGTAGTTCAAACATATGCATAAACTATAGGGTATAACATAGTGCCCCCAATTTCCCAGTTCTCGTTATTCCCGGGAATACCGGTATTCCCGGTTCTGGTACCGGTTTCCCGGTTGGAATACCGGTATTCCCGGTTCTGATCCTGGTACCGGATCTCAAAAAACAAAAAAATGCTATACCATAAAATATTTAAATTACACTATTTAATCAGTATTTTAGAAGTATTTGTAAAATTATTTAAAAATCATGGAACTATTTTTTAATAAATTCAAAAAAAATTTGGAAATGGTGTTTTTCACATGTTTTGTATTTTTTTTTTTTGATTTTATTTGTACAAAATTTTACAAAATATACATACCGGTAGTCCCGGGAATACCGGTAATACCGACAGAACCGAAACCGGGAATACCGGTATTCCCGGGAATACCGGGAATGATTCAAGAACTGGGAAACCGGTACCATTTCCCGGTAATACCGAAAACCGGGAATACCGGTATACCCGGTACTACGGTACTGACCGTAAGCACTAGTATTAAAGTAAAAAAAAAAAATTGTGTATGGGATTTGCCAAATTTTTTTAGAAAAACTGTCTCAGCATCTGAGACTTTTTCTATAGAAAAACTGTCTCAGAATCTGAGACTTGTTCCAAAGAAGAACCTTTTATACAAACTGTGATAAAAAAATTGTTTATTTTATTTATTTATATTTTTTACTTTTTAATATTCAATAAAATTTGGATTCATCCAATTTACACAGATAAAAATGAGTTGTTAGATCAAGCACGAAATACACCAGGTTGAGCATTATTTTAATTAAAAGTCATCTAATGAGGAAAATTGTTGGATCAAGCACGAAAATTGTAGGTCAGTCATTGACTGTTCCTTGATTAAACCAATGCTTGATTTGAGTAATTTGTTAATTGTTATTTTTCTGTTATTTTTGATTAAACCAATGCTTGATTTGAGTGAGCGGTTAATCAATAATTTTGTGTTATTTTTGATTAATCCAATGCTTGATCTGAGTGAATGGTTAATCATTATTATACAGTTGTAGTGTTTTTGTCAGTCTTTTCAAGTCTTTTGTTTAAGTTGTTTTTTTTTTTGTGCTTTATATTATTTTGTTTTTTTTCGTCTTGTGTGCGTGAAAGAACTTTTCTATTTGACGACTAACTGAAACTAAAACAAAAAACGCAACAGCGTTCATCGCATTGTTACTCAAAGCCTACTATGATGAGTTTTTTTGTTTTTATGATTTTTTTTGTGAATTTTTCAGATTTGAGCAAATGGTTAATTGATTCAAGTAAAATTTAATTGAATGTCAAATTTTAAGCTGAGCAAATATTTAATTGTTTTTTTCCATTGAATATTTTTTTCTGTGTAACAAGATTTTTTTAGTAATTTAATTTAACTGTTAATTTTTTTAATATTATTCAGACTAATCAAAGGAAATTAAAGGTATATAAAAATAAATCTTTGTCTAAACAGTATAAAAATACACCAATTATGAGCGATATAAGAAATGCTATGAAGACAGCAGAAAATCTGTTCATTACAGATTAAAAATATGCTGAACTTTGTCTAATCAGTATGAAAATACACCAATTTTCAACCATATAAGAATAGCTATGAAGACAGCAGAAAAATCTGTTGATTTCTAAAAATCTGCTGGTTTTAGCAGAAAATTGAAAAAGAAAAGAAAATTGCTGATTTCAGATAACAAATCTACACATCCAAAAGTATTTTTTTATGAAAAAAGACTAAAATAATATTTAAAGCATAACTTTTTTTCCAATACCTAAAAAAAAGCAATTGTATTTTTTTTTTTTTTTTCAAGAAAAAATTTTTTAAGTTTTTTTTTCAAGAGGTAATTTTTTTAGTTATGGTTTTTCATTCATTTTATATTTTTATACCCTCCACTCTAGTGATAGAGGGTATATATAAGTTTGTCATTCTGTTTGTAACTCATCGAAATATCGATCTGGGACCCCATAAAGTATATATATTCATGATGCCCGATCGATTTTAAGACATTCTAGCGATGTCCGTCTGTCTGTCTGTCTGTGGAAAATGCTGTCGCGGACAAAATATTGCACAAAGATGACTGAAACTTAACATATTTATTGGAAGTTCTCCCGAGAAGTTTGGTATTGCATTTGAGCGATATCGGTTCAGCGGTTCAAAAGTTATGAACGAAAATGTAAGCACACCTCAAAAATTTCAGTACATTCAACATAACCTAAAAATACAAAATGCTTTAATTCGGCTACTGGTTGGCATATATGAACAAATTTGAACACCAAATGGTATTTAAACAAGTACGAACACAAAAAAAAATAAAAATCGCGGATTTTTTTTACCAAAATTTTTTTTTCGCGAAAATTTTTTTTTTTTTTAAAGTAATTTCCTTTTCAATAAAGTTCTTTGCAATAATCTTTTTGAAATTGTGGAGGGTATCGCTACACTCGGCAAGGCCGAATTTAACTTTTTTACTTGTTTTTAATAAATCTTTAAAAAAAAAAACTTAAAAACACATTAAAGAGAAATTTTAAATATTTCTGTAAAATTAGCTAAATAGTTTGCTGATTTCTGTTATTTCTAAAATTAAATGAAAGAAAATATAGAAAAATTATTCATTTTAGCAGAAAAATCTGCAAACAGTTTGCTTATTCGATTTAAAAGTTTTTTTATACCCTCCACTCTAGTGATAGAGGGTATATATAAGTTTGTCATTCCGTTTGTAACACCTCGAAATATTGGTCTAGGATCCCATAAAGTATATATATTTATGATCCTCGATCGATTTTAAGTCGATCTAGCGATGTCCGTCCGTCCGTCTGTCTGTCTGTCTGTCCGTAGAAAACACGCTAACTTTTGAAAGACTTTACAGAGGCTACTGAAGTTTGGCATATATGTTTGTCATTTACCTGGTCAGGTTGGTATTGCAATCCAGCCAAATCGGTCCAGTTGTTCAAAAGTTATGAGCAAAAGAGTAAATTTCGGCAAGGGTGTTTCGCGAATTTACGAGATAAAAAACACGATAACTTCCGAAAGACTATAATGAGACTACTGAAGCTTGGCATGTATCTTTGCCGTTCCTCGGGTCTGTTTGGTATTAAATTTCAGCTCAATCGGTCCAGTGGTTCAAAAGTTATAAGCAAAACCCTGAATTTCAGATTATTTTCATTTAAAATGCCACGTGTTTTAACAAGTTTAAACAGCATTGGTGGTAACTAGGGATGCCAAACGGGATTGACATTTACAAATCCCGGGATTCGGGATTTTAAAATTCCAATCCCGGGATCCCGGGATTTTTCGGGATTTTTCGGGATCCCGGGATTTTTCGGGATTTCGGGATTTATTAAAATTAAGGTTTTTTACGTAACATTTTTAATAAATTTTTTATATAATTAAATATTCAATTAATTCATAACCATTGAATATTTTTTCGTAAAGTTTCACATATTTAGCACAGAAAAACCGAAAATTTAGGAACAGCTATGATCGATTTGAATAGACTCGAGCGATTTGCGTCTGTGAAAGACGCGATGCAGTCGAATTCAAATGATTAGAAAATACTTTTTTTTTCGGTCGGCCTCTTTTTTTAGACGTGGATATAAAATATTTGTTTTAATAATGATAAAATTGTGTTAGTAAATTTTTTACAATTCCTCTCGAGGGGAAGGTGTCCCCAACGTCCTCTGCCAATACAAAATTTGTTACAATTGTCCTATTGGTAGGCGAATCGCATTTTAACGGTTTTCTTTCCTTTGCGATAAATGTTTACAAATACATTTATTACGCTTAAGTAACAGAATTTTATCATTATTTTTTATATTCACGCCCCACGCCCACAAAAAGGGGCGGGACGAGAAAAATTGCATTTTCTGGCTAGGTGAAACTTAAAAATGTGTCATTTGCTTAACAAAAGTACAAATTGGTAAACAAATTTGGGTTTTCAGAGGCTGTTTTGGTTCTTCAAGGGGGAAATTTTCCCCTCATCCGCTTTAACTCATTTACGAACTAAAACTGTTAAAAATAAACTTTACAGATGGATTACTTAATGATCCCTTATAAATTAAAATCTCGGTAAAATTTAACTGTTTCTTAAAATATTGGACCTGTAGGGCTCCTTGTTAGACAAGAAAATGTGAAAGTTTCAAACAAAGTAAAAAAATGTTTTACTTTGTTCGGAATTTTCCGATTTTGAAGACATTTCCCTGCAGGAACAATATTGACCATAAAAGGCATCAATTCTGACTCCGACAATTTTTAAATTCGAAAAAAGGAAAATATGCTTCACACTTCTGTATATTAAGTAATACAACCTGAAAATTAAATTGTACTCCAAAAGAATAAGAGAATTAAGCCCAACATGCCTCATTTGAAAGATATTTCAAACACCTTTCAAACGATATCCATTTTGTTACCATCGGACAACAAACACTGAAGAAATAGACAATTTTGATTACAATATTTGACAAAAAAATCCCGAAATCCCGGGATTGAAAAAAATAAATCCCGGGATTCGGGATTTGTCAATCCCGAAAAATCCCGGGATTTCGGGATTCGGGATTTCCCGTTTGGCATCCCTAGTGGTAACTAAACAATGCTTTTAAAACTTGTTTAATTTTAAAGCAATGCTTTTTAAACTTGTTTAGTTTTAAAAGCATTGGTAACTTAAAAATTAAACACGAAAAAAATTTTACACTGAAAAAAAATTTTACACTCAAAAAAAATTTTACACTCAAAAAAAATTTACACAAAAAAAATAAAGTTTTTTTTTCACAAAAATGACAATATTTTGTGTACATTAGAGGTGTCCTTAAAAACGAAAGTCACCTTTTAATACCTGGTAGGGTCCTATATTGTTCTTTAGTATCTAAAAATGAGTGAGCCAAAATTTGGGGACAATCGGCTAAAAATAACTCGTGCCGAAAATGGATTGAAGTTTTGGGACATTCTTATAAGAACGAAAAACTCGTTTTTTCTAGTTTTTGGAAAAACATTGGTATTTGATATTTTTTGTTAAATTTTTTGTGAAATAATATGAAAATGGTACTAAATTACCTTTTCAAAACGACTAATAAAATTAAAATCGGATGAAAAATAAGCATTTTACGCATACATGCCCCAGACCATTGTATGGTTTTTAGAGCCAGAATTTCAAAATTTTCAAAATTTTTAGGCAAAAAAATAGTAAAAATTAAATTTTACTTTATGATAAAATTGAAAACATGTTTGAGATTAAAAATAGCAGATATGGTAGTCAAGCTGTTTTTTTATTTGGCGCGGGTAGTGATAAAATTTCCGCGGATTCCAAATAAAATGCGTTTTTCTACAATAATTAAGAAAATTTTTGAAAATATGTGCTCTATTGTGCGGATCGAAGTGTAAAACGTAAATTCTGTAACTTTTGAGAAATCGGATATATGCAGATATTTTGTATTATAGAAATGTATAACGTCTCAAATTTGTCATTTCACCTCGACGAAAAGGCGTTAAAGATGCCCGAATTCTCAAAAAATTTACAGAATTTATGTATTTCACTTCGTATAATACAATACAGAAAATTTTTTCCCATATTTGCTAAATTATTTTAGAAAAACTCATTTTCTTTGGAGTCCGCGGAAATTATATCACTACCCACGCCAAATGAAAAAAAAGTTAGACTACCATATCTGTTAGATTTTATCTATAACATGTATTTAATATAATTATAGAGTAAAATTTATTTTTTTTTATTTTTTTGCCTAAAAATTTTGAAAATTTTCAAATTTTGGCTTTAAAAACCATGCAATGGCCTGGGGCATGTATGCGTAAAATGCTTATTTTTCATCCGATTTGAATTTCTTTAAGCTTTTTGGAAAGGTAATTTAGTACCATTTTCAAAATTCTTAACAAAAAAATTAACAAAAAATAGCATATACCAATATTTTTCAAAAAACTAGAAAAAACGTGTTTTTTCATCAGATAAGAGTGTCCCAAAACTTCAATCCATTTTCGGCACGAGTTATTTTTATCCGATTGTCTCCAAATTTTGGCTCTCTCATTTTTAGATACAAAACTACAATTTAGGACCCTACCACGTATTAAAAAGTGATTTTGAAAAATTACCTTAGTCGTTAGGACACCTTTAGTGTACATTAGGGCGTCCCAAGAAAAAACCTTTATTCGATTTTCTTGGGTGCTCAAGCATAATTTGAAAGCTTATAGGGTAAAGTATTTTTGAGATTTTTTTCAGATTTTTCGGAAAAGTTTTTAAGGTCGCGCAAATCGATTTTGTGCTTAAAATCGGCTTTGACGACCGTTTTTTTAACTTTATAAGTTCGCCAATAAGCACGATATTCTTTACTATTGAGTTAACATTTTTAAAAAATGTCTAAACTTTATTTTTGTGTGCATAAATTAAACGTTTTGGCTATGTTTTTGCTCATTTGGGTACCCTACACCGAAAAAAATTCCTGCCTTATATGTACGAAAACGTTCGTACATTGTACGAAAAATTTCGTTGTTTCGCACCACGAAATTCTTGCGTACAATGTACGAAATGCACGAAATTTTTTCGTAAAATAAACGAAATTATTTTTGTATTTTACAAAAAAATTTCGTAAAATAAACGCAATAAATTTTTGTGTTTTACGAAAATTTTCGTAAAATAAACGAAATATTTTTTTTTGTTTTACGAAATTATTTCGTAAAATAAACGAAACATTTTTTTTTTACGAAAATCTTTTGTAAAAAAAAAAATCGTTAAATAAACAAAACTACATGTAAAAATTCTTTCTTGAGAATAAGAACAACATTTTCAACGTTTTGACAGCAACATTTCCAAGCAATTAATTGTTTCTTCTTAATAGAGACTTATAAGATTGCATTCATTATTTACAGTGATTTTGTTTAAGGCTACGTTCACACTACAAAAACTTATATCATCAAGCGTCAAATTTTATTTGATCCGATTAGCCTCAAATTTTAATTGATCCTTAAAATAAATAAAAACCAAGTGAGAGCTTTAAATTCGACTGTGCCGAATCTTTTATATGCCAAATAAGTAAAAAATTATCAGAGTTATCATTATTGAAATTAATTCTTTATACCCACGACCACAAGACATTTTCTAATCCCCTGGGTCGAAGCACAGTATTTAAAATTTTTTTGACATAAAAATGTTTCATTTATTTAACAAAAATGCAAAAAACACTTTAAAAAAATTAGGTTTTTCAGAGGTTGGTTTATTTTTTTTTTGCCCACATATGTACAAACACATGAACTTAACCTGCTGATGACCAAAAGACTTGTTCGTGATAAACTTCAGGAGTATATCTTTTTTATTTTGGATGGTATCCGAGTTTTATGCAGACGGACATTAATAGAATTCCTTAGAATCTATCATTGATCAATAATATATATACTTTATGGGGTGTTTTATGCAGACGGACATTAATAGAATTCCTTAGAATCTATCATGGATCAATAATATATATACTTTATGGGGTCCCGACCGATATTTCGAAGCGTTACATACGAAATAACAAAGTGATTATGCCCCAATACTGTAGTTGGAGTGCATAAAAACACCCTTTAAGCATGCATTTAAAGATTTCTTCTATTTTTTTTTTGTAATATAAAGTCCACTTTCGTATATTTTACGAAAGAAGGTTTTACGAATTATTTTCGTAAAAATACGAAAGTCTGTACACTTTTTTTTTGTAATATGTAGTCAACATTCGTATATTTTACGAAAGAAGAATTTACATTCTTTTTTTCGTTACTTTCGTAAAATTACAAAAGTTTTTACAAAATTTTTTTCGTAATATGTAGTCAACATTTGTAAATATTACGAAAAAAATATTTACTAATCATTTTCGTTACTTTCGTAAGAATACGAAATTCAGTACTAAAGTTTTTCGTACTATGTAGTCAACTTTCGTGTATTTTACGAAAAAACTAACAAGGGAAGTATCTCAACCCTTATGAACCGATTTGCCTGAAACTTAAAATATATATAAAAGAGACGATTTTAAGGTTGGGGTGTCTCGGCTTATCGGCCATATCAGAGTTTTAAAATTTCATTGTCCCCTTATGAAACAAAGTGGACCTTCGGGAAAATTTCGATAACTTTCGAACTAATAGGAATATCCTCTAGGGCAAAAATACGTTTCGACTTAAAATTAATAAAGATTATTTCGTATTCATATGGACATAGTAGGTCTATGTCTTCATACAAAAACCTCCCAAAATTTACACATTTTCGTGAAAAAAGTATTTAAGAAAGCCGAACTTTTACAAGGTTATGCCACCGTTGGATAGGCATTAAAAAAACCTTTCTTCTCATATGTAAACATCATATAGTTTCTTAGAAAAAAATGGCTGAAAAATCAAAAAAACGTTTTTTTCGCCATTTTTTGACCTATGTTTTGAACCCTTAAATCCCCGATATGGCCGATAAGCCGAGACACCCCAACCTTAGAATTGTCCCTTTAATATATATTTAACGTTTCATGCAAATCGGTTCATATGGGTTGAGATACTTCCCTTGTAAGTACGAAACTTTTTTTCGTAAAATATTGCATGGATTTTTTTCGGTGTACATAAGGTTTTTTCGTAAATTTTCCACAAATTTGAAAGTAACATTTTGTAACTTTTAAAATTTCTATGAAAGTCAAAAAAAGTAACAATGCAGTTTAAAAGATCAAATAATTCTAAATAATTTTGAAAAAAACAATTTTTGAATTTGCTCTTACCGTTCCAGAGTAATACCATTTTAAAGATTTCTATCCATTGTACAAAACTAATAGTAAAATAATAAACTTCTTATAAAGACCTGAAAAATTCGAGTTTTGGTCAGTAACAGAAGTGTGAGAAGTTGGATCCTTAAGATTTTTTTATGCTGAAAACAAAACTGCTTTTAGCAACTCCCTAACAAGTCACGTTTGGTGGTAATTTAAGATAGTAGGTCAAAATGTCCGTCTGTTCGGCTGTATAAGACACGATGGAGTCAAAAATAAAAGAGATAGACTCCTGATGTTAGGCACGAATATGTCTTATGGTCATAGGAAGGTTATCTTCACAAATGGGAAAAATCGGTCAAGGGGGAAAAAAGTTTCCCCTTGAAGAATCAACAAATAACTTATTTTTTTACATTATATTTTGTATTTTTGTTAAAAAAATAAAACTTTTTTGTAAAAGAAGATATATAAAGTCATGTACCTGCGCCTAGGAAATAAGAAAATGTTTATTTTCGGCCCGCCCCATTTTGTGGGCCCGGATTTATTCAAATAATGATGAAAATTTGATTACTTCAGTGGAAAAAGCACAATGAATGTATTGGTAATATTTATCGCGAGGGGGAAGGTCTCCCCTTACGGCCGCCGCTCGGGACCACCAAGACTGCCTTGTCAAAAAACATTTTTATAAATATTTTTTTTATTTTTTTTACATATTGCAGGGCATAAAATATTCTGCACAGCCGAATTTAACACTTTTGTTTGTTATTTCTAAAAGCTGCATCTCATAGTCCCGGTATTCAGCTTTTAAACCCATCATATATAGCCTATTTACAAGTTGTTAACCTAAGATATTAAATAGTGGAAGACAATACCTTTTTTAAATTCAATATTTTATTTTATTATTAGTTTTATACAATGGGTTGAAAGCTTTAAAATGGTATTACTGTGGAACGGTAAAAGCGAATTCAAAAATTATTGTTGCTAAATTATAAAGAATTAATATTTATTATATTTTTTCGGCGTAAGCCAAGTGTATTTAATTTGTTGTTTGTGTTTTTCTGATTGAAGAAGAAAATTGTGTCTTCTAAAGATTAAATTAAATGTGGATTTACCCTAGACCATGGTTTCTGTAGCCACTTCTACGTCATCAGTAGGCAATTACATTAAATTGATTATTTGATATTTGCTAGAAAAATTCTTTATATGTTTTTTTATCAACAGACTAGCCTGACATGAGCTTCGAACCTGTGTCGTTAAAATCTCTCATGTTTTGTAAGCCGAAGTCATAACCACTAGGCTATACTCGGTGTATAAACATCAGTGACTAAACGTCGTTTGTTTTTAACTCACATTAGGTTTCGTGTGTGACGTATACAGAAAAGCTTTTTCTCTAACTCAAGCAATGCATTTAATCTAGAGACCAACAACAGTTTTCTTAATCTTTCATTTACTTTATTTTATGCAAACTTTACTATAGCAGAGAATTTTTTGTTCTTCACATTACAGTAACGCATAGTTAAAGTGAATTGCTCACACGAGCGACATTTGTCAGTATTTCTATATTTATTATATTTTTTCGGCGTAAGCCAAGTGTATTTAATTTGTTGTTTGTGTTTTTCTGATTGAAGAAGAAAATTGTGTCTTCTAAAGATTAAATTAAATGTGGATTTACCCTAGACCATGGTTTCTGTAGCCACTTCTACGTCATCAGTAGGCAATTACATTAAATTGATTATTTGATATTTGCTAGAAAAATTCTTTATATGTTTTTTTATCAACAGACTAGCCTGACATGAGCTTCGAACCTGTGTCGTTAAAATCTCTCATGTTTTGTAAGCCGAAGTCATAACCACTAGGCTATACTTTAATTTAATCTTTAGAAGACACAATTTTCTTCTTCAATCAGAAAAACACAAACAACAAATTAAATACACTTGGCTTACGCCGAAAAAATATAATAAATATAGAAATACTGACAAATGTCGCTCGTGTGAGCAATTCACTTTAACTATGCGTTACTGTAATGTGAAGAACAAAAAATTCTCTGCTATAGTAAAGTTTGCATAAAATAAAGTAAATGAAAGATTAAGAAAACTGTTGTTGGTCTCTAGATTAAATGCATTGCTTGAGTTAGAGAAAAAGCTTTTCTGTATACGTCACACACGAAACCTAATGTGAGTTAAAAACAAACGACGTTTAGTCACTGATGTTTATACACCGAGTATAGCCTAGTGGTTATGACTTCGGCTTACAAAACATGAGAGATTTTAACGACACAGGTTCGAAGCTCATGTCAGGCTAGTCTGTTGATAAAAAAACATATAAAGAATTTTTCTAGCAAATATCAAATAATCAATTTAATGTAATTGCCTACTGATGACGTAGAAGTGGCTACAGAAACCATGGTCTAGGGTAAATCCACATTTAATTTAATCTTTAGAAGACACAATTTTCTTCTTCAATCAGAAAAACACAAACAACAAAAAGAATTAATTTATCTTTCAAACTGCATTATTACTTTTTTTGACTTTCATAGAAATTTTAAAAGTTACAAAGCGTTATTTTCAAAATTTATGGAAAATTTACGAAAAAATCTAATGTAGGGTACCCAAATGAGCAAAAGAGTTGTCAAAACTTATAGTTTAAGCACACAAAAATAAAGTTTGGACATTTTCCTTTAAAAATATTTCCTCAGGAGTGAAGAAACTCGTAGTTATTTACGATTTTATAAAGAAAGTTTAAAAAACGGTCGGCAAAGCCGATTTTCAGCAAAAAATCGATTTGCGCGACCTTAAAACCTTTTCCGGAAAATCTGAAAAAAATCTCAAAAATACTTTACGCTATAAGCTTTCAAATTATGCTTGAGCCCGGACAACTTTTTTTTTGTGGGACACCCTAGTGTACATACATACGTGCATTCACTCAGAAATATTTTTACAGTAAAAAAAAACATTACACTCGAAAAAAATTTTACACTCAAAAAAAAAAATTTGTAATTTTTTTTTTTTTTTTTAAATGACAAAAAAAGAGGATTTTACTCAAAATAAAATATTTCTAATCAAAATTGTTAATTTTTTCACGTTAAAAAATGTACTACCCTTTAAAAAAAATGCATTGTGGAGGGTATTCATAGATTCGGCAAAGTCGAATTTAACTTTTCTACTTGTTTTTTTACAGATTTTTCTACAGAATTTTTCTACTGAGTGTAGTATTAAAATTTCTTTTAAAATTTAAATTGGCTTTCTTTACTTCAATTGATATTTTATGAAATTCAATTGGATATTGTGTTGTTTTAATGCTATTGAGTTACTAGTACCTATAATTAAATGAGGTTATCTCTTAAGTTCTTTATTTTTAATTTTTTTTTTTTCAGTATCAAAATGAGGAAAAAGAAAACAAATTCATATTACTGGTATAAACGTTATTTTACCCATAATTAGAAAACACAATGTTGTTCATACTAAAAGATTTTTTATTTGTTTTTGCTGTTTTCAATTATGACAAGATTTTATAAAATCCTGTTACATACTAACTACAAGTGGAACATGTTTCGATATTAACTATAATTATGGTCAGATATCAATCAAATTTGTGTTTGACTTTATATGGTCTTTATTAATTTTTTTGTTGTATTTTAATTAAGACTAAGAAAATATTTACTTACAAAAAAAATGTTTTTCATGTTTCCGCTTCATTGCACAAAATCATTAAAAATCTAATTTGATATTAACCTTATGTAAGTGTTCCACTATATATAATTTGCTTATAATTTTAACACTATACAGACCGTTTTTAAAAGTAAGTGGAACTTTACAGTTTAAGAGTACACTCATAGATATCCTACAGTAAAAAATACATTAAATGTGTTGTAATTTCAAATTTACTACATTTTTACTAATTTACAGTATAATTTTAGTTTTCATTAGGTTTTTTTTTATAATTGGACTATGCAAGAGTCAATTCTTTTTGACGTTTAAAGATGGTGGTAGTTTTACAAATGGTATCTGGGAAAGCTGGAAATTTTGTTTACCTTTTATTTTTCGCTTAGTTTTGCTGGTTGTTTTGATTTCATTATATTCATTTCTTTTTTTTATTATGTATTTTTTATTTTCAAGTGACATGAGTTACCCCTGCGAATAACCCTCACATATTTGCAAACAAATATGTAAGGGTTAAAAAAAATAACTCCCAAAAATTTCTCAAACTTATTCAATATTCACAAAAAATTTTGAAAACTAACAAGGGAAGTATCTCAACCCTTATGAACAGATTTGCCTGAAACTTAAAATATACATAAAAGAGACAATTTTAAGGTTGGGGTGTCTCGGCTTATCGGCCATATCAGTGATTCAAAATTTCGTTGTCCCCTTATGAAACAATGTGGACCTCCGGGAAAATTTCGATAGCTTTCGAACTAATAGGAATATCATATAGAGCAAAAATACGTGTCGACTTAAATTTAATAAAGATTAGTTCATATTCATATGGACATCGTAGGTCAATGTCTTCATATAAATACCCCCCAAAATTTACACATTTTCATGAAAAAAGTTTTTAACGAATCCACGGTTGGATAGGCATTAAAAAAAACCTTTCTTCTCATATGTAAACATCATATAGTTTCTTCGAAAGAAATGGCTGAAAAATCCAAAAAAAAACGATTTTTTCGAAATTTTTTGACCCATGTTTTGAACCCATAAATCCGCGATATGGCCAATAAGCCGAGACACCCCAACCTTAGAATTGTCTCTTTTATATATGTTTTACGTTTCATGCAAATCCGTTCATAAGAGTTGAGATACTCTTTGTAAGAACAAATCAAGAAAATACAAAAAATAGGTCAGAAAAATGTAGATATATTCAGAAAAAATCACAAAATTCAGAAAGAAAAATAACTAGAAAATTTAAAAAAATCTGAATATATAACATTTTTCTTACTTATCTATATCTATATCTATACTTCTATACAAATATTATAAAGAGGTAATGTTTGTATGTTTTTTTGTTTGTTTGTTTGTTTGTTTGTTTGTTTGTAGAAAGTAATCTCCGGAACTACTCATCCGATTTCAAAAAAGTTTTCAGCAATATTTAGAGTGTTCTTCCAGGACGGACATAGGCTAGGTTTCATCGACCACGCCCACTTCTACGCCCACTTTTTGCCAAAAAACGTAAAATTTAAAAACCTCAAAATCTCCAAAACTACTAAACTGATTTAAATTTTTTTTTTACCAATGCATATTTGGAATGTTCCTTCATGATAGACATGCTGGGTTCAAACGGCCACGCCCACTTCTACACCCACTTTTTGCCAAAAAACGTAAAATTTAAAAATCTCCAAAACTACTAAACCAATTTAATTTTTTTTTACCAATGCATACTTGGAATGGTCCTTCATGATAGACATGCTGGGTTCAATCGACCTTAAAATTTAAATATCTTTGAAACTACTCATGCGATTTAAAAATGCTTTTACCAATATTTAAAGTGCTCCTCCAGGGTGGACATAGGCTAGGACTCATTGACCACGCCCAATTCTACGCCCACTTTTTGGCCAAGAAACCTAAAATTTAAAAATCTCCAAAATTACTCATCCGATTTCCAAAATTTTTCCACCAATGCTTGGAATCGTTCTTCAGAGTGGAAATATGCTGGGTTTCATTGACCACGCCCATTTCTACGCCCACTTTTAACAAGAAAAACGTAACATTCCAATATCTCCGAAACTACTAATCCGATTTAAAAAAAAAAAAATTCTCCAATATTAAGAATGGGCCCTTAGGTTAGACATAGGCTACGGTTCATCGAAGTAAAATTTTAAAACATTCGAAACTTTTTATGAGGTTGCAAAAATGATTTCACCAATATTTAGAATTCTCCTTCAGAGTGAGTTAGGGTAGGTTTCATTGACCGCGCCCATTTTAAAGATCAATTTGGGTCTAAAACTTAAAGTTTAAAACTCCGAAACTACTCATCCGATTTAAAAAAAATTCTGAAAAAAATTCTTTTTCGAAATTCCGATTTTAATGGAGCAAATAGGTGAAAAGTAGTAAACATTGTAAACTTTTCTATCTCCTGAAATATTGATGATAAAAACTTGAAATATGGGATCCTCAAGCTCAAAAAATCATTCTGAAAAAGAACCTTCTCGAAATTTAGATTTTAATGGGGTTATAAGGGTAAATTATTGTACTGTGGTACTTTTACTATTCCCTGAAACCTTCCAGCAGAGTTAACAATGAAGAGAAGGGCATAAATATTTTTAAATTAAAATTTTTAGGTATTTTAAGGATATGGTACTTTTTATATCAATTGGGATAACGACTCTATTTTTTTTTATTTCTTTAACACATGTTATACAGAAAGGAGTGAAGCCAACATGGAACGCAATCAATTGGAATTCAATGAATTGGTATGAATAGATAAGGGAACGAAATGGAATAGAACGGAGAACGAAATGAAACGATACGGGGAATGATATGATTTCAATAATTACGATATAAGGGCTCGCAAATTTTTAAGAAAATTGTTCCGGGATAAACGGGCGGGTTGTTTTAATTTTATTGTTTTATCTAAATAGTTTTTATGAAAGACAAACACGACCAAAATTGAATAAAATAAAGATTCTGCAGGGGAGAATTTTAGAAATGGGGAATTTAATCCTGATCCTTCCTTAATACTTTATTTAATATTACGGTGACAAAGTTCCGGGCGGGCCTGCTAGTAATTAAATAAAAAAAGTATAAAGAACTAATGCAAACAAATTTTGCCCTAACAAAAAGAAATGTACAAGCTAAAAAAAACTAAATAAAAAACAAGAGTGTTAAATTCCCTCCAACATGCAAAAAAATAAAAATTGCATTGGCGTCTTTTTCTTTTTTGGGGGGGGGGGGGGTCAGTAGTGGTAATTTGGGGGGGCAAATTTCCTCTCGAATATGTGTTCAAAAATTCATTCTTATGCTTTTTGCGCTAAAGAAATACAAGTTTATCAATATTTAACAAAAAAAATGTATTCCACGCGGACGGAAAAAAACGACATTATCTAATTCTCTGTGTCCAAATGCAGGATTTTTAACTTCTTATAGCATAAAAATGTTGCATTTGTTAAACAAAAACACAAAAAATCATGTAAAAAAAGTGGTATTTTTCATGGGTTGGTTTAGTTCTTCAGGGGGGACCTTTTTTCCCCTGGTCCGATTTGACTCATTTACGAACTTAACTTGCCTAGGAACATAAGACATATTCGTGCCAAATGTCGGGAGCCTAGCTCTTTTATTTTGGACTGCATCGTGTTAAATACAGACGCACAGACGGACAGACGGACGGATATCGCTAGAATGTCTTAGAATCGATCACTGATCATAAATATATATACTTTATGGGATCCTCGACCGATATTTTGATCCGTTACACACGGAATGACAAAGTGAGTATACCCCCATACTGTAGTTGGAGGGTAAAATATACATAATACTTTTACACCATACTTTTCCAGCTAACAACATTTCTTGGTAATTTTAATTAAAAAACTCAGTAAAATGATTTTGACAAAAAAAAAACTGTTAATTTATAGAGTTTACAGTAAAATATCGGTTAAATATAAAAGCTTTTTGACAGAAAAAACTCTGTGTTTTTACTTAAAAACTCTGTAAAATGATTTGGACAAAAAAAAGCTGTTAATTTACAGAGTTTTTAGTAAAATATTGGTTAAATAAACCACCATTTAGCAAAGAAAACTACACTCAAAATAATTCTACAGTAAAAGAGTTAGTAAGTAACTTTGTACCAAAATCTACTAATAATTTACTAATTTTTGTAACTTCAAAGTACTAAAATTGGTAATTTTTACTGGTTTTCAATAATTTTAGTAAAAAATTTTAGTATTGGTTACCAATTTCTGCACTAGGTCCTTTTGGACTAAAATTTAGTTAAATTTTTAGTATTAAATACCCACGTTTTTTTTGGGTGTATATGGGGCATTCCATGTGAAATCGGACACTTTGAAAAACTTTTTTTTTAGATTTTCCCAATTTGTTTACAGTTCTTAGTACCCTTCGAAAACTCCTTCGTGGTAAATGTTCAGATTTTTTTGATGACCCGTTCAAAATATATCGAATTTTTAAAAATTGGTAGCTTGTTCCTTTACTCAAACTACTTTTAATCATAACTTCTTCAATAATGGTCCAAATTTCAAATTTTTTTTTTTTCAAAATTTTTGTTTTTTACGTACTTTCTAAAAAAAATCCCAAAAAATTATTAAAAGCGCTCTAGTTTGCGATTTTTAAGTTTTAAAATTTAAATCTCATTTTTGAAAATGTTTGTACTCTTCGATTTTTTTGAAATTTTTTTGTGTAAAACTACTATCAATTCTACAAATTTTTTGCCCAGGAAGATCGTGGGATAACAATTATTACTATTTTTTTAAATTTTTTGAAAAAATTTTATTGTAATTTTCCAATCTTAAAATCATTTCTACTGCTCCAATGGTGCGTCATAGAGGGGTCCTTTATAAGACCGACCCCCATTAATTTTTACGTCTTAACATTTCTTTGGAACAAACTAATACCCTATCTCCAATTTCTAAGTGGGCTCCCACACAAAACGACATTTTTTAAAATTTGTTCCAACCGCTCTAACTGCCCTAATAGTGCCCTTAGAGCAACAAAATATATGACCGACCCACAATATTTTTTTAGTCCAAACATTTTCTCTGAACACACCTACCCTCTATCTTTAACTGTTAAGGCAGTCCTCATACAATTTTTTTTATTTTTTGTAAATTTGTTTTATTTAATCAGCTTCTACCGGTGCAATGGTGCGTCCGAGAGGGGTCATTTGTGAGACCGACCCCGATTTATTTTTACCCTACAAAATTTTTTCAAAACATACCTACGCCCTATCTCCACTCCCTAAGTAGGCTCCCATACAAAATTACATTTTTATAAAATTTGCTCCAACTGTTATTTGTATGGGAGCCTACTTAGGGAGTGGAGATAGGGCGTAGGTATGTCTGAAAAAATGTTGTAGGGTAAAAATAAATGGGGGTCGGTCTCACTAATGACCCGTCTCGGACGCTCCATTGGACCGGTAGAAGCTGATTAAATAAAACAAATTTACAAAAAATAAAAAAAATTGTATGAGGACCGCTTTAACAGTTAAAGATAGAGGGTAGGTGTGTTCAGAGAAAATGTTTGGACTAAAAAAATATTGTGGGTCGGTCATACATTTTGTTGCTCTAAGGGCACTATTAGGGCAGTTAGAGCGGTTGGAACAAATTTTAAAAAATGTCGTTTTGTGTGGGAGCCCCCTTAGAAATTGGAGATAGGGTATTAGTTTGTTCCAAAGAAATGTTAAGACGTAAAAATGAATGGGGTTCGGTGTTATAAAGGACCCCTCTATGACGCACCATTGGAGCAGTAGAAATGATTTTAAGATTGAAAAATTACAATAAAATTTTTTCAAAAAATAGTAATAATCGTTATCCCACGATCTTCCTGGGCAAAAAATTTGTAGAATTGATAGAAGTTTTACACAAAAAAATTTCAAAAAAATCGAAGAGTACAAACATATTCAAAAATGAGATTTAAATTTTAAAACTTAAAAATCGCATACTAGAGGGCTTTTAAGAATTTTTTGGGATTTTTTTTTAGAAAGTACGTAAAAAAACAAAAATTTTGAAAAAAAAAATTTGAAATTTTGATCGTTATTGAAGAAGTTATGATTAAAAGCAGTTTGAGTAAAGGAACAAACTACCAATTTTTAAAAATTCGATATCTTTTGAACGGGTCATAAAAAAAATCTGAAAATTTACCACGAAGGAGTTTTCGAAGGGTACTAAAAACCGTAAACAAATTGGGAAATCTAAAAAAAAAGTTTTTCAAAGTGTCCGATTTCACATGGAATGCCCCATATAAATTTACATATATTTGTTAAATGCATTTGATACAAAAAAAAAAAAAAACATACAGAAAAAACTCTGTAAATTTACAGAGTTTAGTTAAATACATGTTATTTTGTCAAATGTTTATAAGATTTCTGAAAAAAAAATGTTGATAACTTTTTTTGCTACTTTTTCAACTTTTTCTCAAAAAAAAAAAAAATATTCAGATAAAATTTTGATGTTTGGTAACAAAAACAAAAACTACTCAAAAAAGAAAACTTTTTTGGTTATAAAAAAATACGAAGTATTCTGTATTTAAGCAGAAAACTCTGTTAATTATCTGTAGAAATAAGATTACAAAGTAAAAAGTAATGTAACAGAGGAAACTTTGTTTTTTTGTCACAACAAAATACAAAGTATTTTCTTTAAATCTGTATTTTGATAGAAAACTCTGTCAAATATCTTTTGAATTGAGATTACAGGCATTTTACAGAGTATTTTACAGAGTTATTATTTTGAGTGTAGAAAAATTAAAATTAAAGCGATGTCATGCAAAAATTGCTAATTTAAACATGAGGCATTCCACACCAAATGTCCAGCGAAAAAAAAAATACGTGTCGCACGAATTTCTGTATAGTTGTATGGATAGCTCTATGTGGAACTAAGAAAATTGCGTTTTTGGTTTTTCAATTTTTCAAAAACTGGGCTCAGGAGGCGTGGTCAAATATTGGAAAAATGGTCAAATTTGTGTCGAGTTGCCTTGATTAAATATTTATCACATTAAAATGTAATGCACCACAATCTCAAAAATTTACATTCTTATATAGTTTTGTATGGGCTATCGATTAAAATTTTTTTTTTGGAAAATTTTCAGAACCCGTTCTGAAATTTTCCATTTTTTAAAAAAAGTCAATTTATCAAAAATCCGGCCACTTTTTTTTTTTTAATTTTTTTTTTTTAAGTTTAGATGTTTGTCCATCCACACAAAAAAATTCAGAAACACGTCCGTCGTTTTTTTTTCGAGAAAATCGCATTTGAATATTGAATTTTATGACTATTTTAGAATTTGTATTTTCTTGTTAAATGGCGTATGAGTAACAAATTTTTGCGAAACCAACGAGTTGATCCCAATTTAATGGTTTTTTCATGTGTGGTACAATATAGAGATGGGCGTGAAAGCGATTTGACCCACGCAAGAAATATTAAAGTCACTGACGACTCGCTAATATTTTTAGTTTACTTGTGCAATCACGTGAGTCAATTTTCTGTTACTCACGTTGATGATGATTTTACAAAAATAATAAAAACAACAAATTTTCTATGAAAACAAAGCACTGAAAACGGAAACTCAAAAAAAAAACAGTAAAATTACAAAAAAAATAGTTAAAAATCACAAAAACTTAAGAAAAATTTTAAACATTCGAAAATGCGTAAATGCTTAAATGCATCAATGTCCTTCTGACCGTTTATATCGAAAACAAATCGTCAATTTTTAAAAAAAAATTTTTTTTAAGATTTCATAAAGATTTCAATTTAAATTAAAAAAAATACAGAATTACTCGCTTAAATGCCTAAAACTGGTAAGAGTAGTTTCATGCAAATTTTACTGAAATATCAACACTAAAATGAGTTCAAAATCTTAAGATCACTTGATGTGCGTTTATAAGAGTTTTTTTTATGTAAATGCATCAATATCCTTCTGATTTATTTAATATTTTGGATAAGCGCATTTAAGCGGGAGCAATAAATCGGACACTACATTATAGGTACATATCCTTTAACGTTCAACATTTGAAAAAATTGACTCGCTAGTCACGTACTAAGTTATTCACGATATTAAAGAGGTAGCGTGAGTAGAACATTTCGTCAGTGATTAGGAAGTCCAATTTTTGCGAGATGAGTGAATGCTTAAAATTTTTCTTTCCGTTTTCAGTGCTTTTTTCATAGAAAATTTGTTGTTTTTATTATTTTTGTAAAATCATCAGCAGCGTGAGTGAACAATCGGGAGCGTAATCAAAAACTGCGTGAGTAACAGTAAATTGACTCACGTGATTGCACAAGTAAACTATAAATAATAACGTGTCGTCAGTGACTTTAATATTTCTTGCGCTGGTCAAATCGCATTCACGCCCATCTCTATATTGCACCACAAATGAAAAAATAATTAAAATGGGATCAACTCGTTGGTTTCGCAAAAATTTGTTACTCATACGCCATGTTTTAACAAGAAAATACAAGGAAATTCCAAAATTGTCGTGAAATTCAATATTCAAATGCGATTTTCTCGAAAAAAACAAAAAACGTGTTTCTGAATTTTTTTGTGTGGATGGACAAACATCTAAACTTTAAAAAAAAAATATTTAAAAAAAAGTGGCCGGATTTTTGATAAATTGACTTTTTTAAAAAATGGAAAATTTCAGAACGGGTTCTGAAAATTTTCCAAAAAAAAAAATTTAATCGATAGCCCATAAAAACTATATAAGAACCCGAGTAAAAATTTTTATATGATGCAATATATAATGATATTTGACACAATATATATTAATACGCAATTTAATCCGAATAATGGTGGATGTTTTTGCATTAAAAAAGATCGACTTGTATAAAATATGATTGATTTCATCCGAGTTTTGACCAGACATTGCCTTATATTGGTGGATCTAATTAGATCTAATTGCACAAAAACATATAAAATCCTGGTGTTTTTTGGTTTGGGTTGAGATACACCACAGGTCAACGATACATACATTCACCAAACATATAATTTTCAAAAACAAAAAAAATGTTTGGGTACGCTTCGAACCAGATAGGTGATGTACATAACCCAAACAAGAAATGTTTAGGAACATTTTAAAAAGTTTCTTATACTTTGCCTAAAAAACTTAGAACATTTTTGGTTAATTGTAAACATATATAGGTTTATATGGAACAGCATAAGCTATATATAATTTTAAGTTAAATTATACAGAAAAAGATTTTTTTTTTGACCCTTATATAATTTTATATAATTATATCAACCGTACACCTTTTAATCCGAATCATGATTAAATTATATGTTACTACATATGATTGCATTAAAAAAATTTAGAAAATGTATATATTGTAATATATGTTTATTTTTACTCGGGAATGTAAATTTTTGAGATTGTGGTGCATTCCGTTTTAATGTGATAAATATTTACTCAAGGCAACTCGACACAAATTTTACCATTTTGCCAATATTTGACCACGCCTCCTCAGACCAGTTTTTGAAAATTTAAAAAACCAAAAACGCAATTTTCTTAGTTCCATATAGGGCTATCCAAACAACCTATTCAGAAATTTACGGGACACATGTTTTTCTGTAGCGGGACATTTGGTGTGGAATGTCTCACATGTTAAACCACAATTATTTCACTCTTTTTTTCAAAAAAAAAAAAAATTAAACTTTTGCTACATGATTTGTTAGTTTAGTATAGGGCAATAAGTTCTGAAAGTTTGATTTTCATTCAACAACATTTATTTTTTCGTGGTACGTTGGAAATGAAAAGCTCCATATATTTCTAAACATGTATGAAATTTATAAATACATTTCCAAAAAAATGAAACATCACTATTATTAGCTTTAAAAACGAGCAACCTTTGCTACAAAAAAAAATTATGCCAACATTTCTAAAGAAAATTGGGTCAAAATCAACAATAGTTGTATATAATTATCATAATTAAAGAGAATTCATTAAACCACCTTTTCTACACAAACAATTAGTGTTAATTTTTATATATACCTCACCCATTTTCATCAAATATATATGTTACAAAAATTTAAGTTCGCATTTCTATGCGCATTAGAGCGACCCTTTCTTTGCAGAGTTGAAATTTGAAAATTTATATTACAAATTTGTCTTTAATTTTAGTGAATTGATTTTTTTTTTTACTCTACATCATGAAAGTATATTTATTTTGCCATTCCATGCGTAATTCTAATAATATCGGTCTAGAACCACATGAAGTATATGGGGTATTCAATGGCAAATTGGACACTTTTCTATTTTTTTTTTAGATTTTACCAATTTTTGTTACAGTTGTAGTACGTTTCAACAACTTATTTCCAGTAAATTTTCAGATTTTTTTGATGACCCGGTCAATAGATATCGAATTTTCAAAAATTCGGAGCTTGTTGCTTAACTCAAACTTCTTTTACTTATAAATGGTTCAAAATTAAAAATTTTGTTTAAAATTAAAAAAAAATCTTGAATGTGTTCTAATACGTGGTTTTATCAGTTAAGTATAAAATTTTTAAGGTTTTCATGGGAATTTGACAAATTCCAATATAAGGGCCACCCTAACGTTTCTATGTAAATGTTTATTAACAACAATATTTGTTAAATATACTTTAACAACGCTAACTATGACATAAATTTATCTTCTCTATGGGGTGGTTGATTTAATAGTTTCCGCCTTATATTTTTTCGTGTTTATTTTTTATTATTATATTTGTTTTTTTCATTCCTTCCCAGCAAAAAATAAACGAAGTGGTTCAAAAATAACTAGTGGTTTCACTACATACAAAGTAGCGATAGGTGCCGAACTTCATATTCCGTAGGAAGTACTTTTAAAATCACTTCCAAAAATGCTACAAAATAACAATACCAGTTCTTTACTTAAGGATTTAAAGTACCTCTTGTATATGTTCTTAGGAATTAAATCAAAACAAATCACCACAAAATATGAACCTCTTCTTGAACTGAAACACTTAGAATGGGGGCGATACACGAAGTATGCACTTTTTTCTACGTCCAGCTTCGAATGGATTTAGGTTTTGCAAAAATGGTGACAAAATTTGATAATGGCATTTTATTTCTCTTTATTTAAGGCTTAAAAATCTAAAAGACAAAAATCGATTATTGATAAATTTTTTAAATTTCATACAAGCAATTGAAAGTTTAACTACCATTCTATATCTTATATCTAAAAAAGTTGGTCATAAATTAAATAAATACATTTACGAACTAAAGCGGATGTTTCTCCATCACATTATCAAAGATTGTTTAAGCTTTTTAGAAAACTGCGGTTTAGACTTGTGGTCAGAACAAACTGCTGAATCGATTCGCCGTGAATTTTTGGTTTTGTGATCTTTATAATTACTCCTTTTTTTAATTCAAAGTATATACGTTTGATTATCAATGAAATTAATTTTTCTATCGCGTAAGGTTTTTAAGATATTCGCGTTTGAATATTGATATATTTGGGTCTCCTCTGTAACGTATTTTTAAGTTGCTCAAACACAATAGTACTCGATTTAGTAAAAATAAGACATCTTTATTACAAATCTGGTATCCAAATTTTTCTATCGCGTACTGTTTTTGAAATATTGGCGTTTAAAAATCTAAACTCCACTGTTGCGCACTTATATTCCTTATAAATCACACTAACATTTTTAAAAGCGAATATCTCAAAAACAGAACATGCTTGAAAAATTTGGATTGCAGTTTTGCAATCAGGAGGTCCATTTTATATGAAATCAAATCCTATTCGGTCCTTCACCTGATACCCTTGGACATATTGGGTAGGCAGTATGCGGCTGCGTCGGCAATTCGACTTAATAGCACGCTGCAATGGAGGAGCAGTGATTGTGGCCATAGCGCGATCTTGAAAAAGATAACAATACCACAAAATGTGGACTGTGCTCCCTCTTTGAGCCTCTTTGAGCGCCACTTTACCACTATGATACCATCCAGGGAGTCTTGGATGGGGGATACTCCGGGTAGTGGAGCTACCATAAATTTTTACACAGATGGATCGAGGCTGCACGAACAAGTGGGCTTTGGAGTCTATTCGGAAGAGCTTGGGTTGAGCCTGGCTCGTAGATTGCCAGATCATTGCAGTGTTTACCAGGCAGAGATGCTGGCAATAAAAGAAGTGGCTGACTGGTTGAGCTGCAATGTCTTGTCTACAACCGCAGTCAACATCTATACTGACAGTCAAGCCGCGGTCAAGTCCCTGGATTCAATGTTTCTGAAAACAAGATCTGCCCTTAACTGCCGCACGTCTTTAAATGAGATGGCCAAGCAGTTTAACATACGACTCATATGGGTCCCAGGGCACAGAGACATTCCAGGGAATTGCAAAGCCGATGAGCTTGCAAGACTAGGAACTACCTTACAGGTTCCAACAGAATTGGAATGTGTTGGTATGCCTCTAGAAACTTGCAAGCAAAACCTACGGCTTTGTTCTGCGACGGAGACTAATCAAAGATGGGCAAATGGATGGACGTGTGAGACAACACGACTGATTTGGCCTTCTCTTAATCAGGGGCGCACAAGTGAGCTGATATCGCTTCCAAGAGGAGAGATTTCGACGGTGGTTTCTATAATTACCGGACACTGTCTTATAGGGAAGCACGCAGAGCGGTTAAATGTGCCGTCGAATGACTTTTGCCGAAGTTGCATGGATGAAGAGGAGTTGGAAACTATCGAACACTTTATTTGCCATTGCCCGGCACTTTCTGGTCAGAGACTTGCTTCACTGGGATCTAGGGAGCTGTACGATCTTTCTGATTTGTTGGATGTCAAAATTCAACATCTAAGGAGTTTTATAAGAAGCTCAAAATGGTTTAACGACAGGGACTAGTAGGGAAACCTATTACGGTCCCGTGGTATCACAATGGACCTCAGAGTCTACGTGTGTTGACGTAAAACGTCAGCAGCCACTTACAACCTAACCTAACCTAACCTAAATCCTATTCGGTGGAAGCAACGTAAGAATACGTAACAGTGCTAAAATATTGTTTTTTTTTACTTTTAAGTAACGAATATCTCAAAAACGTTACGTGCTATAAAAATTTGGACGGTAGATTTGGAAGCAGGAGACCAAAATCTATAAGGACCAGTTAGAAATTTCACTGGGAGGTTTTTGCTGTCGAACAGTGTTTTTAGTGTAAATATTACAAAAAAATACTCTTTCAATCAATCTTACAAAAAGAAGTGAAAAAATCACTTCAAATTTAGAAGTTCTAAATCACCAAATAAAAATGACATAATCACACCCAAAATGCCAAGAAATATGTACTTCTAAAGAAGTGATGAAATATTAACATCCGGATCACTACTTCAGAAGTTGTGATAAAAATGTTAATATATATGTACATAATAAACACTAGTGATATATGTTGTTCTTAAGTGTCAATCTTTCGCCACTGAAAAGTGGCGAAAAAAAGAACATACTTCGTGTGTCACGCCCATATTAAATTCATCAATGTTTCAGTTGAAGAAGAAGTACATCTGGTTCATAAGTTGTGGTGAATTTTGTAGTGAATGGTAAGCTCTTTTTTTGCTGGGTTATTTAGTGTTAAGACTACATGCTGTTATTATACGAAAAGATTATTTTTTTTTTAAGAAATTCATTTTGCTTTTTGTTATTTCATGTTTTTTCTTTAATATTGTAACACACAAATTGTTTTTATTTCACAGTTACAGTAGACAATTGCCACGTGTAACAAGTCGCGTAAATTTAATTTGATTATAATTCTTTCTATTTGTGTGATATAAATATAAAAAGTCAGATAGCTAATAAAAAAAGGTTAAACAATATAAAATTCATATATTTAATTTAATATAAAATTTAATAATTTAAGTAAAAAGTTTGTAACCATACACGAATGGCATATATAGATGACAAATATCAGTGTGTAATAAAAAAATAAAATTTTGAAACGAAAAAAAAATACAGATTTTTTTAAATTTGTTTTAAATTCAGTAAAATGTTGATATATTTTCCAATGTCTGTACTAAAAAAAAGTGAACTAAAAATACGAAAATTAACTTATATTTTTAGAAAAAAAACGGGAATGATTTTGCGAAAACATTTTCTTATTTGTTTTAGTTCATATTTTTTCCAAAAATATGGCACAAAATAATCTAATTTTATGCTTATTTTAATTATTAATAATTGGGAAATATTTTATTAAACACATCGCTCATTTACTTGTATAGTGTCATAACTCAAAATATGTCGTTTTTGGGTAAACAATACAGAATTATTTGTTATATCCTGCTTTATATTGTGTCAAAAATTCGTAATATCTTTTAAACTCACCGTTTGAGAAGATATCACGGCATTATCACATTTTCTACTTACGGGCCTTTTGCAACTTAAACCAATTTTCAATTGTAAACTTTAAACAGGTTTTCTGTAAAATCAAACATTTTGAGTTATGAAACTATACAAGTAAATAAGCGACATGTCCTCTAATTGAGGCCTGGTTGGCTCTTGAGAATGTTAAGAATTGGATAAGTCAAAAACTTTTAGTCGGAGGGCTTTCGATTATTTTGCTATAATGTTCTATGAGTAGTTTCATATATATTTAATATAAACAAATATACATATATGAAACTACTATGTAATTTATTTTATAAATTTAATTTATTGTAAATAAAGAAAGAAACTACTACTACTAGTGTTCTATGAGCAAAGGGCTACAATATGTGCACTAGAGATATAACATTTGAATAACTTTTGAAGATATCAAATCGGCCCTATCCAGGCAGTATAGAGCATGAAAAAATATGAAGAATAGTCTCCCCCATTTTCGCTGGCTCAAAAAAAGTTTTTGCATTTTTGAAATGTAAGGACACCTCACAAATTTTGGTACATTCAACATAACCTAAAAATACAAAATTCCTTAATTCGGCTGCTGGTTGACATATGAAAAAATTGCGGATTTTTTTTACCAACATTTTTTTTCAGGGCATGTTTTTTCGGGGCAATTTTTTTTTTTCAAAGTAATTTTTTTAAATAAAGTTTTTTTTAACAATCTTTTTGAAATTGTGGAGAGTATAAATACATTCGGCAATGCCGAATTTGACTTTTTTCCTTTTTTTTGCTATTTTTTTTTTTTAATTATATCAAATTGTTTTTTTTTTCATCAAAATTTTTTTTTTCATAAATTTTTTTTCATCAAATTTTTGTTTTTTTTTTCATAATTTTTTTTTTTGGTAAAAATTTTTTCTATACATTTTTTTTACATTAAAAAAATTTTTTTTTTATCAAAGATTTTTTTTTTCAAAAATTTTTATTTATCAAATTTGTTTGTTTCATATTTTTTTCATCAATTTTTATACCCTCCAACCACAGTATGGGGGTATACTCACTTTGTCATTCAGTGTGTAACGCATCGAAATATCGGTCTAGGACCCCATAAAGTATATATGTTATTGATCAGTGATAGATTCTAAAACATTCTAGAGATGTCAGTCCGTCCGTCCGTCTGTAGAAGACACGATACAGTCCAAACTAAACGAGCTAGACTTCCAAAGTTTGGCACGAATATGTATTATACTCCTAAGTTCGGAAATGGGCAAAATCGGACCAAGGGGAAAAAGTTCCCCCTTGGAGAACTAAACAAACCCAAGAAAACCGCATTTTTTGCAGGGTTTTTTGTACTTTTGCTTAGCAAATGCAACATTCTTATCTCAGAAGTAGTTAAAAATCGCAGGGGGAAGGTGCCCCTAAAGTCTCCCCCCAACCCCAACGCCCCTGGATTTTTTTAATATAGTTTTTTAACATTTCGGAGGGTATAAAAGATTCGGCACAGCCGAATGTAACACTCTCACTTGTTTTTTATTAAATTTTTGTTTTCATTCTTAAATTTTTTTTTCAAAAAATTTGTTTTTCATCAATTTTTTTTTAACATTAATTTTTATACCCTCCAACCACAGTATGGGGCATAGATGGGAATTTTTCATTACCATTGAAATTTAATTATTATTGGTTGATATCAATGGTAATGAAAAAATTTTCATTACCATTGAATGGTAATTAAATTTTTTTAATTGAAAAAATAATTACTAATGTTAATGAAATGCACCAATTGTTGAAAAACACCAATTATAATTGGTTTCAAAACCATTGGTTTGCACATTTTTGTTTTTTTGAAAAGTTAAAAATTTAAACATCAAAGTATGTTATTACAAAAAAAATATGAAAATGTTAAAGTCAAAAAACAAAACGCAAATAAAAATTTCAAATATTGTGTAATACAAAGGCAATCAATGTGTGTTTGGTTTATAAAATGTGAAAAACTAAAACACCATATAACAAAAAACAACAGATCTTTCCAAATATTAACGATTTTGACAATATTGTGACGACTTTTACTAATGGTAATTATTTTTTTAAGTGATGCAATACCAATGGTAATTATTTTTTTTTAATTTTCATTAGTAATTAAATTGATAAGTAATTTAATTGGTACTATTGATACAACCAATGGTAATGAAAACAAGTGAAAGTGTTGCATTCGGCTGTGCCGAATCTTTTATACCCTCCAAAATGTAAAAACCAAATAAAAAAAAAAATCCAGGGGCGTATTTTTTTTTTTTTTGGGAGGGGGGTTGGTGGGAGATGTTGGGGACACTTCCTCTTGCGATTTTGAACTTCTTCTGAGATAAGAACGTTGCATTTGCTTGGAAAAAGTACAAAAAACCCAGCAAAAATTCGTTTTTTTCTTAGGTTGGTTTAGTTCTCTAAGGGGGAACTTTATTCCCCCTGGTCCGATTTTGCCCATTTCTGAACTTAACCTGCCTAGGAACATGAGACATATTCGTGCCAAACTTCGGATGTCTAGCTCTTTTATTTTGGACTGTATCGTGTCTTCTACAGACGGACAGACGGACGGACGGACGGACATCGCTAGAATGTCTTAGAATCGATCACTGATCAATAAAATTTATACTTTATGGGGTTCTAGACCGACCCCAGTGTGTAACGCATCGAAATATCGGTCTAGGACCCCATAAAGTATATATGGACTTTTGTCATTAACTTTTAACGCTTGTGATATTTTACTAATTTCGCTATAACATTTTTATTTGTAAACTAGGTGGTACCTGTGAATGTAGAATGTAGGCACAGCCAGAGAGAAGTTAAGATAAGAGAGTGCAATTCGTAAATACTCACTTATACGCCTCTCTTAAATTTCGTGTGAATTGTCGGGATGCGTTCATTTGCTCTCTTAATGTCCAAAAATATAATGATTTTAAATTTTTTTTTATTTATAATTGAACATTTTAGGCTCAATAGCATACATATAAACCACAAATGAAATTTATTTAAAATCATTTAAATGCGTTTTTTTAAAGAAACAAAATACCAAAAAGGGGAAATTTCAATCCAATTCTTCTTTCAATTTTTGTTCTTTTAATCCCATCCCGACTATTTTTTTGTATAAGTCAGAGTTGCCGACCCCCTGGCACAGCGCAAATAGTCTCATAAGGAACGTGCAAAGTTGAAAAATGTAAAAAAATCGCTTGATACTCTCATGAAATTTTTCGTTCAAAGTTCCATATTGTTGGGTGCGTTAAAGCTATTGCTCCAAATTTAATACCGTTTAATCAGTAGACTTGGGCAATTATTTGGTGTAGGTTTAGTGGATGTGCCATCAATAAGAAAAAAGTTACATGGACCTAAAGCTTTGATACCAATTTTTTTCAATTTTCAATTTTTCGAGGTTTTTTGATGGTAGCTTTTGGTGCAAACTGTAATTTTAAAATTCAAATACACATGGTAAAAGCCCTTATAAATATGCACAATCTCAGCCTGATTTGAGTGATGTGCTCGCAATGGTTACGAAGCTGCAACTCTCCAAAGATGGGAAGAAAAAACGTGAATTTTTTAAAAAGTCTGTTTTTTGCGAGGCACACTTCCAGTTTTATTCCGAATGGTTCCGAATGCTTTGTGAACTTTTTAATTTACCATTTCCCACTTGATTTACAAACGCACCAACAAAATATTCAATTGCAAAAATTTTATGAACTTTTTATATTTTTTGCAAAATTTTGATATTTTAGTTTTGCATTATTTGACAGTCAAATGTGCATGGCTGAAAGTTGAACATGTAGAAACAATGGTATGTGCAAATATAATAAATCATGGAAAGCAACATTGATCAAAAGTTAATATTGGCGATATCCGCGGTGTTTTTCGGTTTTCACTTTTTTGTAAGGCACATTAAACACAATTTTATAGAAATTGGTCGGTGAAAGGCGCGTTTGGTAGTCTCTTTAATTCTCTATCTTCAACTAATTCGCACCCGAAAAAAATTAACGTTTAAGCGGTTTTTCGGTGGTTTTAAATTTTTGATACCTTTAAATTTAATGGTTATATAAAATCTTACAGTACTTAAAAAAAGTAGAAAAGAAATGTATTTTGATTTATTTTGACATGTCTAATTTGAATAAGATTTCAAAATTATTCAATTGTTTTTTGTAGTCGCGAAAATCGCGAAAAATCGCTAAAATTTGTTATAACCTTAATAAAATTAGTACTAACTTTAAAATATTTCGTAATAACCTTAATACTATCATTATTAATCATACTTTGAATAGTTTCAATATTCAGTGACGGACAACACTGTAAAACCAGACTTTAAATATTAAAAAAAAAAATAAATCAAAAATTAGTATTTTTTTTTCAAAAATGTTCCCTTTAAACCACTGCTGTTTCTTACCTATTATACTTTATGGGGTCATAGACCGATACTTCGATGTGTTACATACGGAATGACAAAGTGAGTATGCCCCCATACTGTAGTTGGAGGGTATAATAACTTTTTTTATGGTCGCCCCCTTTTGTGGGCGTGGATATTAGCAAATAATTTATATAATGATGAAATTGTATATCATTTGTACAAAAAGCAAAGCAATTAAATTTGTAACATTTTTAACCAGGGAGAAGGTGTCCCCATGGACCCCCGGAAAGCTCCCGCCAAAAAAAAAAGCCCCTGAAATTAATTTTTCTATTTTTTTCAAACGTTGCACATTGGGTTGAAATGGATTAAAAGTAGCGCTTTATTCAAAACTGAAAAAAAAATTTTTGCAAAAATTTTTAATTTAGGGTTAAAGTATATAAAATTACACTAAAAAATCTGTTACAACTATTATTCTGAGTTGTTTACTTTTCTTGCAATCCGCCGTCAAAATCAAATAAATTTTTGTGTTTTTGAATATGGAGCTAAAAATTGAAAATCCACTTATTTCTAAATTTTTTTTTTGGTATTTATTCATTCAAAGGTATTTTTTTTATTATGGAACCATCAACTTTAGGCATTTTCAAATACATTTCTGTTTTTTGTTTTTTGAAAATTGTTGTAAAAATATTTTTGTTATTTTTATGTAAAATGTTCCAAAATTGGAATATTTTTAATACTTGATGGAATATAAAAAAAAATGTAAGAGGTTGTTATTGCTTATACATTGAGATAATAAAGCATATAGTATAAGCTTTAATTTAAAAGAAAAAAAAACGTCCGCGTTTAATGCCGTTATTTTTTTATTTAAGATTTTATGATCATAGATAGATTTTATGAAAAACCCTCTTATTTTATTCGTAATAAATCAGACTTGAACATTACATAAAAATTTTAAAAAATGTTAACTTATTGTTAGTCAAATTTACAAGGAAATCAGGTCAGTTCACTTTTGGGGACTTTCCTTGTAAATTAAAGAAAAACTCAACGATAGAATTTAATTCTGATCGCGGAATTGAATTTAGAAGGTAAAAATATATAAGTATTAGTGGATCTAGACCTCTTTTGTGGGTCTTTGTAATCTATATATAAACAAGTAAGAGTTTAAAATTCGGCTGTGCCAAATCTTTGAAACCCTACAAGCAAAAATAAAAATGACAGGGACGGTTTTTGTGGGGAGTTTGAAGGGGGCGGGGACAGGGTAAGCAGATATCTCTGGGTGGTGTAATATAATATATGACAAATATAATAATAATAGTTCAAAAATTACAACTTTCCTGACTTTTTTATGGAAAATTTAAAAAAATTTAAAATTTGGTGTAACACAAAAATCCAACTTTAAACAAATTTTTTGCAAGTATTAACACATATTTTTTTTTTATTGTTTTAAATTTTTACTATCGCATTAAAAATACTTTAATTTGCAACTGTATTCATTAAATTATCGCTTTTGGTTTAAAAGTTACAGCTTAAATTGTGAATCAAGTTTAATTTTCAAAAAACACTAAAAAAATTCTGACAGGTTAAAAAAAAAATAAAAAACACATGTTTTCTCTTTAAAAGGGTGCCTTCTAATGTATTATTCATCATTCATCAATCAAAAAATATTATATGTTAAAATTACTGCTTCTCTGAATAAAGCGCCACTTTGCCTCTCATTCAACCCAATGTGCGTTGGAGGGTATACAAGATTCGGCACAGCCCAATCTAACACTCTCACTTGTTTATCATAATTTTTTTTTATCCAATTTTTTATTACATCAAATTGTTTTTTTTCATAATATTTTTTTTTCATCATTTTTTTTTCATCAAATCAAATCAAATTTCTTTTTGATTAAATTTACTTTTTGGATCAAAAATTTTTTTCTTTAATTTAAAAAAAAAAAAACAATGTTTTCATCCAAATTTTTTTTTTATACAAATTTTTTTATAATTTTTTTTTTTATAAATTTTTTTTTATAAATTTTTTTTATATTTTTTTCACCAAAAACTTTTTTTTTATCAAATTTTTGTTTTTCACCAAAAATTTTGTTTTCATCAAATTTTTTTTATAATAATTTTGTTGTTCCTTAAAAAAAACATATTTTTTTTTTACCAAAACTACTTTTTCACCAAGTCTAAGCTTTTGACAACAAAATGTTCCATTTCTTTAACAAATGTACAAAAATCAAGTGAGAGTGTTAAATTCTTCGTGCCAAATCTTTTATAATCTCCAAAATGTGAAAAACTTTTTTGCTCTTAAGTAATACATTCATTTACCAACTTTAAATCTCTTTTGGTTTAGACTACGTCTTGCTTTCCAGAGACAAATTGACGGATGAACATGGCTAGAGTGTCTTAGAAAAGGATCAATAACACCGCTCAACGCTCATTTTCCGGTTTTTATTCCGATGATCAATTTTAGTAGTCTTGATCTCCTGATTCCAAATCTGTTCTTCAAATTTTCCCATCACGTCTAGAATTTTAGTTATTCACGGTTGAAAATGCGAAAAATGGCAATTTTTGCATTATTTGAAAGCCTGCACAGCAGCCTTTCAGTGGAATACAAATCTGGCAATAGTAGAATTTATCTATGGTCTCCAACATAGGAAACAAATTTTTTCAAATTATATTTGGGTTACTCTTGCGTTTTAAAATAATTTCATATTTTTTAAAGAAAAACTAAAAAAGAATAAATATATTACAAATTTTAGATTTCTGTGTAATTTTTCGCATATATATAAGACTAGCTTACCATCCCGGTACTTCGTTACCGGTTGTATTGAATACCGAATAATAGATGGATCAGGATTACTCTATCGATTTCAAAAAATTTCCCAAGGTGGTCTTTGTTTTATTTACTTGTGGATGTTTACGTCTTTCATAAAATAATATTTCAATGAATAATTCAAACAATACAATTTGAATAACTTCGCTGGTACGTTATCATGTGCGTTCCGGTGAAAAAAAGATATTGACAATTTTCGATTTTAAGTGAATAAATATTTCAGTAAAAAAAGAAATGGAAATAAAAATAAGTTTGAGTGAAAAAACATATAGGGAGAAAAAATATGGAATAAAAAAAGTTAAATACGATAAATTTGAGTAAAAAGTATCATTCCATATTATTCCCTGCTCTATTCCATATCGATCCCCGTTCCATGTCATTTCCAATTCCATCTCCTTTTGTTCCATGCAAGTTTCATTCCTGTCGGTATAATATGCGTTAAAGAAATAAAAATTTCTATTGTCGTTATTTTATAGATATGAAAAGTACCATTTTACACCACTTCTACCAGGTACCTCTTTTTACCCTAAAATTTTTAATTTTTAAATATGGCTGTTATTTCTGGGCTTTTAGTTTAATAGTTAGATAGGTAAAAATAACCATTTTCCACCTCATCCCTTAAAATTAAATTTCCTGAAAACTTTTTTTTTTGTGCTAGGTGATCCTATATTTAAAATATCAAGTTTCAGAACCACTATTTCAAAAAATATAAAAATAACCAAATTTACACTATCCCCTTCACGATCGGTCACGACCCTTAGAAACAGAATTTCATAAAAGAAAGTTATCCAGCATTCAAAATTTCAGTGCCTAGGATCATTACTTCATGAAATATAAAAAGTACCAAAAAACGCTTTTTTATACCTCTAGAAAAGGATTTTTTTAAAAAAATATTTTAGCAGAATGTTTTTTTCACCGAAGTACCCTACATTCCAAAATGCAAGCTTCTAAGGTCATTATTATAGGAACAAAAAAAGTACCAAAAGTACACTTTCTTACCCCCGCACAGTGCCACATTTGGCCAATCTAGGACGACAAAAATCCAATTTTAATTATATTGACTTGAAATTCGGTATAAATGTTCGTTTTGACTTCGAAAATAACATTATGAAAAATGTGGGAGGCCGGTTAAGGGCCACGCCCACTTTTTTAAAATTTGTAATTTTGGTTATAATTTCTTTAAATTTGGTATATATACTCTCAATGACTGTAGAAATATTATCACTAGGGTTCGGACTTTTATGCAGTTAAAATCGCGTTTTATGCGCATAAAACATGCACCAAAAATAGAAAAATATGCGCTAAAAATGTAAAAAATATGCACTTAAATTTTTTTTTTAAACATTTATTAATGATAAAAAAATAAAAATAACAAGAAAAACAAAAAAGAACATAAAAATCGTAAAAACTCAGTCTAATAAACGAAAATAAGGTCCAATAAACACAAAAGTTCAAGTAAAAATAAAGTAAAACACAAAATTATAAAAGTAATGCATAGAAAAAAAAAATTTTTTTGTGTAAATTTGTAATACTATTAAGTAAAAAATTACTCAATTTTGCCCCAGTAAACGATTTAAAAGTATTGAGTAAACTTTTAATAAAAATTTATTAAATGTTTGCCAAAAATTTTGAGTAAATTTTTAATTGACACAATTAAAACTTTACTCAAAACTTTTCGTTTTTTTTTTTTTAATTAAGTTTTTATTTGTGTTAAGTAAAAATTTACTCAAAATTTATCAATTTATTTTTTTAAAAAGATAAAGAAATCTTATATTTTCTTTCCATATTTTCTTCTGTGTACTTTAAGGCATACATTATAAAATAAAAAAAAATATATACAGCAATGTAAATATTTTAACAAAAACTAAAAAAAACCCTTTTTTTTTAAATATGCGACAAAAATATGTAATATCAGCAATATATGCAAAAATATGCATTAAAAGTAAAATATGCAAAAATATGCACTAACAAATCAATGCCATTTTACTGCAAATTTCTTAATTCGCAAAGATATTTAGTTTTTGTTGCTCTCAGACTGACGACAACAAATATGCATTTGCATAAAAATCCGAACCCTAATTATCACAAAAAAAGGGGGCGGTCAGACAACTGCCACGCCCACTTTTTTAAAATATGTTTAAAAAATATGTAAAAACAAGGTTTACCTATCGCCCCACTGTAGTCGGCGTCGCAGACGGTCGCAAAAGTTAGCCGTTGAAATAAGTACTATGGATATTGGTCAATATATCTGAAAAAGTCCGGCGACCAATACGGACCAAACACAAAAGTTCTATTCCATCAAAAAAATAAATATATAATTTTCTTTTCAAAAATTTGTATTTTGTTAAAAATTTAATAAAAAATATAAAAATTTGTTTAACAAAAAAATAAAAGATATGACTTAAAGCATTTAAATATCCTTTAAAATTACCAAAAAAGAGTGGATAAATATCTCTTTTTGTTCAAAAGTTACAACAGTTTAAACTCGACTTAATTTATGCGAAATTATGTACACTAGTTACAGGATTTTACAAGATCCAACTTTATGCACCCACCTGTTAGTAACGAACAGAATTATCAATCTTATATGATTATTTCCGTGCTATTAGGAATGTTCTATAATACATACAAACATATCATGAAAATCGGGGAACTTTTTTTTTTGATTTTTGTCGTGCTAGATTGGCCAAATGTGGCACTGTGCCCCGTTAGAAACGGAATTTCTAAAAAGTATCTCTTCCAGAATGTTTTTTTCTTCATCGAAAAATTCTACATTCCATATTTTGTCTTTCTAGGATCATTGTTTCAGCACTTTCGGTACTTTTAATAAAAGGTACTTTATATTAAAGGTAATTTTTGTAAAAGGTACTTTTTATAAAAGATACTTTTTACAAAAATTACTTTTTTTAAAAGGTAATTTTTATAAAAGTTACTTTTTATAAAAGGTACTTTTTATAAAAGGTACTTTTTATAAAAGGTACTTTTTATAAAAGGTACTTTTTATAAAAGATACTTTTTATAAAAGGTACTTTTTATAAAAGGTACTTTTTATAAAAGGTACTTTTTATAAAAAGGTACCATTTATAAAAGGTACTTTTTATAAAAGGTACTTTTTATAAATAGTACTTTTTATAAAAGGTACTTTTTATAAAAGGTACTTTTTATAAAAGGTACCATTTATAAAAGGTACCATTTATAAAACGTACCATTTATAAAAGGTACTTTTTATAAAAGGTACTTTTTATAAAAGGTACTTTTTATAAAAGGTACTTTTTATAAAAGGTACTTTTTATTAAAGGTACTTTTTATTAAAGGTACTTTTTATAAAAGGTACTTTTTATAAAAGGTACTTTTTATAAAAGGTACTTTTTAAAAAAGGTACTTTTTATAAAAGGTACTTTTTATAAAAGGTACTTTTATAAAAGGTACTTTTTATAAAAGGTACTTTTTATAAATGGTACACTTTTAATAAAAGATACTTTTTATAAAAGGTACTTTTTATAAAAGGTACTTTTTATAAAGGGTACAGAATTTTCAAAAAGTACTTGTTCCAGAATTTTTTATTTCACAAAAGGATCCTACATTCCAAATTTCAAGTTTGAATGACCATTATTTTAGTAAATAAAAAAAAGTACCAAAAGTACACTTTTTTACCCATTTTACCGGTGTAGAATCTACATTGGCAAAAACCCAGCCGTAGTGAATCTTTTTTCCGGGAAGTGAACCGAAATTGCAAATTTCAAGTTTCTAGTACCATTATTTCAGAAGATATAAAAAGTACCAAAAGTACAGTTTTTTAGCCCCTTAGAATCATCACTGGCAAAAAATCCAGCCTTAGTTGATCTATATTCTGGGAGGTGAACATACAGTCCAAATTTCAAGTCTCTACGACCATTATTTCAGAAGATATAAAAAGTACCAAAAGTACAGTTTTTTACCCTTTTTACCCCCTTAGAATCAACATTGGCAAAAATCCAGCCTTAGTGGATATATATTCCGGGAGGTGAACCTACAGTCCAAATTTCAAGTCTCTAGCCTCAGCGGTTTGGGCTGGGCGATGATGAATCAGTCAATAAGTCAGTCAGTCAGTCAGTCACATTACTCTTTTATATATATAGATATCTTTAATGAGCTTTTTCCTAAATTTTGAGCTCATAAAGGTAAAGATTGATCATCTAGTTTTTGTTTTAGAGCCTTCTTAAAATTGTGCTTTTTCTTATTTTTTCACAGTGTTTTTTTTTTTTAAATAAATGTTTGGCTAGTAATAAAGCAACAAATTCAATTGTTTTTTATCCTATTTTTGAGATCATAGTTCAATTCTACTCTATCGCTTTATAGCAGATTTTTATTCCACCTAACGGCTGCTGTGCAGGCTTTAAAAAAGGCAAAAATTGCATTTTTCGCATTTTCAACCGCGAATAATTAAAATTCTGGACGTGATGGAAAAAATCAAAGCACACATTTGGAATCAGCTAGTCAAAATCTTTAAAAATTTTCTATGAAACTTTAAACCGGAGCCAAAAACCTTCGATTTGTTGAGCGGTGTAATATATAAATTTAATGGGGTTCTCGATCGACATTTCAATTCGGTTTGCATTGAATCGCAAATGAATATAACATTATTTTTTCTAAAAAAGAACACTCAAATCTTCAGCAAAATATTATCATGATTTAATGTTTTGGTCAAGAGTTAAAAACTCGCAGGCAGTTTTTGGATAGGGTTTTAGAAAAAGAGGTTTGTGTGGAAGGTTTTCGTTTCGAAATTCCCCAAGTAAATTTGTTTTGGAATCAGTACATCATTGGCCGTTGGGATAGGGCAGAAATTTGCTTATATCCCTAGTGTGCACATTAGACTGACATTTTTTTGTTTCGATTTCCAAGTGTCCGGGCAAATTGTTATTGTCCTAGGTCTAAAACTTATGTGGTACAAATTTGAGGTCAATCTGATTAAATCAACCTGTGGCGTCCGGTGATCAAAGTTTTGGATTTTTGAAAAATTTTTAAAAATAAAATTAAAAAAAAATTTATCATTCGACACATCATATATATAAAAATTATAAAAAAAAATTAAAATCGCTCGATCGGTTTTCGAGATATCGCCATTTCAAATTTGTAAAAAATGGTGGTTTTTTCCTACGTTCAAGAAATTTTTTAAAAAAAGTCTCAAAATTTCATTCCGCCAACCCTTTTGTAGAGATTGACACAATCTTTCATTTAAAACTAATTTGAGCCAAATCCGAACATGTTAAGCCGTGGCGCCCATCGATCAAAGTTTTGGCTTTTTAGAAACTTTTTACCAAAAACTCTAAACTTTGATCGAATGGTGCCACGGGTTAAAATGATCGGATTTGGCTCCAATTAAGCTTAAATGAAAGATTGCATAAAGCTCTTTAAAAGTATTAAAATAAAGAAATTTTTAGAGTTTTTAAAAAAAGAAATCTTAAACGTGGGAAAAACCCCCCATTTTGCAATTTCTCTAAAGCTCTACAAAAAAGTCGGCAGAATGAAATTTTGAGACTTTTTTTAAAAAAAATTCTTGAACGTAGGAAAAAACCGCCACTTTTTGGAAATTTCAAATAGCGATATCTCGAAAACTGTTCGACCAAATTAAATTTTTTTTTTATATTCGTGGACTTTGAAAATCGGTGAAGAAAACATTTTGCTATACAGAAAAATGCCAGTCTAGTGCACATATTTAAAAGAAATATGTCTTAAAAATAAAGATATTTCACGGTATAAATATCTCTCTTCATTATGAATCTGGGGTGTCCCACTACTATATTTCGGAGAAAATAAAAAAAATCGCCAAAGCCGTTTTTAAATAAATCGCGTCAAATGTCAAAAAATTGACATTTTAAGCTTATCTCGAAAACGGCGAGAGATATGAAAAAATGACTTATTACAATAACATTACAATAGCATTACATAAGGAGAAGGGTGGAAAAGTTGAGGCGACATTAACTCACAAAAATATTCTGCCTGTAGGACAATGGCTTTGGGTTCCTTTTTGACTAGAAATTTGGAAATTTCAGCACAAAATGACAAAAAATTTTAACTTTCATTTTGTTTTTTTGCTTGTTTTTTATGATAAAAAAAATTTGCTTGGTTTGTTAATTTTTTTTATTTGTTTTTGGTTTCATGTTTTGCAAAAAAATAAATATTTTTAATTACTTTTTTGCTGAGAGTGCAATGAAATACTAACTTTGTGTGGAGAAGATATTTATTTTTAATTAACGTGTTATTTAATTTTGCCTTTAATGCAATTTGAAATTAATTAAAAAATAAGTTATTTTTGAGGAAACTTTTTTTAAATTTTTACTGACCGAATTTTTTTTTTTAATGCCCGAATATAAAAAAATATTTTAAGCAAAAACAATAAACAAGTTAAATTTTTTTTCACTTGGCTCGAAACTTTCCTACAGAGCCAATATTTTTGTGTTAACATCGACCCTCAAATGCAACTTTCCAGACCCCGACGTTTAAAAAATTCACAAAATGCTAAAATTGCTTCACCCTAATAGATAGCCATTACCATTTTTATTTTTTATTTAATTCACTAACTTTTAGGTTTAAAGCTGAATTCACAAAAGGAGAACTTTGTACTAAATAGTGGGTTTTGTTACTTTTTATTTCACACTTAAATATTTTTGGTATGATGCCATCATTATTTATAAAGATGGTACCTGTAGTATAGAGCACTTCGGCATTGTGAATCCACTAGTGCAGTGGTTAAGTGATTTCAAATAGAGATTTACTGAATTCTGAAATTATGTTTCCGTAACACTTCTGTAAAGTTCATCTTTTAGCATACACTCAAAACTAGGGATGGGCGATTAATCGATTAATTTACCATTCAGATTAATCAATTTCTCAAATAACCAACAAATCTATTAATTAAAGTTTCTGATTAATTTTAATTCGGTCAAAAACAAAATATATTAAAAGTTTTGGACAAAACAAATATTCTATGAAAAAGAATAATCTTATAATTTTTCTTTATGGAAAATGTCTCTGCATAAGATACTTTTTCTTAGAGTATAAAACGAGTATAAAATCCGGTTCATGTTATCCATGAACATAATATACAGATAATCTATAGACCTGTGATTAAAATATAGATCTTTTCTCGTGCTGTTTTATAAAAAATCCGATATTTATTTTATCATCATACAAAATCATACAAAATGTTAATTTCAAATTTCATTACAGATGAGTAGCTATCGCGATGAATTGTACACAAAGGAAGCAACACTTATCAACGATTCCAAAAGAGAATTGGCAAATGGTGTGGATAAGGATCCAATTCATAAGCTGAGGCTAATGTGTTTTGCCAGAGGAGCCACAGGATTATTGGGTTTAGCTAGGTAAGATTTTTGGATTCTCTCAATGTAAATTAAAAACTAAAAACAAAACTCGCCTTTTTCTTTTAAGAACTTTTCGTAATATGGATCGAGACGGTAATAAATCGCTCAGCTTGGAAGAATTCATTGAAGGTATAAGACAAACAGGTTTGGAATGTAATGAGGAGGATATTATAATGATGTTTGATCGATTTGATGAAAACAAAGATGGTAATATTAATATGACAGAATTTTTAGCAAAACTAAGGGTAACTCATAGATGAAATTTTAAAAAGTATTTACTTAACGTCCTTCTTTCTCCTTTTTTAGCCTAGCATGACTCGTACTCGTTTAGAACTTATTGACAAGGCCTTTTCCAAAATCGATCGTACCGGAGATGGTGTCATAACTGTTGAGGATTTAAAAAATGTTTATTGTGTTAAAGATCATCCCAAATATTTAAGTGGTGATATGACGGAAAAGGAAATTCTTACACAATTTTTAAATAATTTTGATGGTGGCGCTACTGGAAAAACAAATGGCATAGTCACAAAAGAAGAATTTATTAATTACTATTCAACTGTTAGTGCTTCCATTGATAATGATGCCTATTTCGATTTAGTTTTGCGACGTGCTTATAAACTTTGAGTGTGTCAGTTATACTATTAACTAAATTTATTTTTACTTTTTGTATTTTTTGTAAGCCTTCGTAAACGCACAAAAATTCTAAAATTTATTTAATAAAAACTTTGTTTTAACTTAAGAGATATTAACAAATAAAAATTGTATTTAATCCCGAGTAAAAATAAAAATATATTACAATATATACCTTGATACAAACATAATAAATTATATATGATTATACATCCGTGAGATATTTTCTAAATTTTTTTTAATGCAGTCATATGTAGTAATATATAATTTAATCATGATTCGGATTAAAAGGTGTACAGTTGATATAATTAAATAAAATAATATGAGGGTCAATACAAAATCTGCTTTTCTGTATAATTTAACATCAAATTATATATAGCTTATTCAGTTCCATATAAAACGTTATATGTTTCCAATTAACCAAAAATTTTCTAAGTTTTTTAGGCAAAGTATAAGAAACTTTTTCAAATGTTCCTAAACATTTCCTTATTAGGGTTATGTATATCACCTATCTGGTTCGAAGCGTACCCAAACATTTTTTTGTTTAAGAAAATGATATGTTTGGTGAATGTATCGTTGACCTGTGGTGTATCTTAACACAACCCGAGTAAAAATAATTTAATATGATCTTATATACTTTTATATAGTCATATTATTTCATATATGATCATGTGTGACACTATGTATTGCAAGATAAATTTATATAATAAATTTTGATGTGGGATTTTTTTAAGATATCGCCATACATACCCAGCCAGAAATTGCCAACCGTACCAAAACAAAAGTACTGGCAAAGTAATTTATTTTTTGTATAGCAAGCTCTTTTTAGTAAAGTCCTTGGTTTTACCGAATTTAGTACTTTTCCAGTATTTTTTTAGCAAACTAAAGACGGTTTGAAATATTTTTTTAATAATTTAATTAAATTTTAACTTAATTATGTTGTAAAAATATTGCAATAGTGTCATTATCAAATTTAGTAAGAATACACTTTCAGCTTTACCACAAGAAAATAAAATAAATTTAAAATGAGCTTTTAATTTTATTTCCATACAAATTGTTTTTGTTTTTAAAATCGAATTTCAAAAAATGTATAGAAAATTTGAAATTTAAAATTAAACTTTTGTTAAAATAGACTTTTTGTTTTCTTGTGGTAAGGGCCTTTGATTCTACTTTGTGGGTTCTGATTTCAATGTTATTGGCTACATTCAATTAAAATATTGACCTTCAAAAAATATCAGGTCTATTCGATTACCTTTCTACAATCAATTTTTTTTGTAGTTTTTGTTAAGATAACTTTTGCAAATGAAAACTTTTTTGGATAAATTTTTGGTCAGTTAATTGCTTAAGGTTCCCCCATTATATACTTTAAAATGGACCATTAAATCATCATCATTAAAATGATTCTGCTATATTGAAAAAAAATTACGACTTTTAACATGATGGTCCATATCATATAGATGTTTTTTGTTCACTAATCTTAGTGTTAGGGATGCCTTTATGATCCACTAAAAGCAAGTTTTTTTTATCAAAGACCAATTTAGAGGTTAATTTCGCGAGAACCTTGAAAAATAATGAAATTCGTGAATTTAAGTTCCTAAGATGAAAAGCTTTAAACCAAATTTTAAAAATTTTTTGTTACAAAACAGGCTGGAAATAAGATAATCTTTAATGACATATTGCAAGAAAACTGTACCATACATCAAAAAAACGGAGTACGCCATTGGACTCAGCATGTCTCAAATAAATGGAAATGTTAGTCATACCTTTCTTTTCTAAAGTAGTGGTCACTTTTGTCATGCTGTGTTAATATATAATTTATTTAAAATTAAAAAATTAAAAAAAGACCTCTAATGTACAAATTATTAAATAAAAAAAAAAATTTGTTCTTCATACATTTTTAATTTTGTAATGGATTATTTAAGTCAAAAAGCTATTTAAAAAAAACTCGGATAATACTTATCAAAGTACAGGGAAAGCGCTTTTAAAAGTACTTTGCCACTACTAAATGGTGTTATCATTTAACATCTTAGCAAGTACTAAAACCCAAAAAAAAGGTACTTTGCCAGCATTAATACCACCTTATTAGGTACTTTGCCAGATCTGGCCCGTATGTATTTTTCTGCCTGGGTAACTATATGTTGTAATATCTGGCCCCATGCATCATTTTAAATTTCTAAGTGTTTTATATAAAATTTTATATGCCTCCATTATTTCTAAATTTTTTTAAGTTTTTTCCAAGAATATATTTTTATCGCAAATATTTTCAAAGTGTTTTATATAAAATTTCATATGACTTCATATTTTTTTTATTTTTCTAAGATTTTTCCTCCAAGCACCACTTTTTATCACGAATATTTTCTAAGTGTTTTATAGCACCACTTTTTTATCACGAATATTTTCTAAGTGTTTTATATAAAATTTTATATGACTCCATCTTTTAAATTTTTTCTAAGTTTTTTTCAAGGAACATTTTTTTTTATCGCAAATATTTTCTAAGTGTTTTATATAAAATTTTATATGACTCCATTTTTTTAAAATTTTCTAAGTTTTTCCAAGGACAGTTTTTTTGAAAATATTTTCTAAGTGTTTTATATAAAATTTAACATGACTTCATTTTTTGAAATTTTTCTAAGTTTTTTTCAAGAACAACTTATTTTTATTATTTTAGTTTTTCAACTTTTTATTAAAAACTTAAAAAAACATCCGATTTATAAAATTGTATAAATTTTAATATAATTGGATATAATTTTATATCATTGGATTAGACCAAAACTCGTATCAAAGTCGATATAAAGTTATATAAACTGATATTATTAGATATTATTCGATCAAATCTTATGAAACCATTTTTCGTATAAGATTATATCAAAATAGACACGAACCCATATTAAATTATATATTGTGTCATATCAATTTTTTACTCGGGATTTTTAAGTTGGTAGGCCTCAAGTTCTCTTAATAATAATAATAATTTGATCCAATGATCAGTTTTTATTTATTCTTCCAATTTTTATTTACAACTCCCCGAGTAAAAAAATTGATATGACACAATATATAATTTAATATGGGTTCGTGTCTATTTTGATATAATCTTATACGAAAAATGGTTTCATAAGATTTGATCGAATAATATCTAATAATATCAGTTTATATAACTTTATATCGACTTTGATACGAGTTTTGGTCTAATCCAATGATATACAATTATATCCAATTATATTAAAATTTATACAATTTTATAAATCGGATGTTTTTTTAGTTTTTAATAAAAAGTTAAAAAATTAAAATAATAAAAATAAGTTGTTCTTGAAAAAAACTTAGAAAAATTTAAAAAAATGGAGACATGTTAAATTTTATATAAAACACTTAGAAAATATTTTCAAAAAAATTTGTCCTTCCCGAGTAAAAAAAAATTGTATGGTAAAACATGTTATCTTATAAAATTATATATAATTTATTGGATCTGATTTAGCTAAATTTCATCCGAAAATTGGCCGCGACAAAGTTATCTCATAACATCTTATAATATATGAAGTTACAGTTTAATATTTGATTGTATGTGATTTCATCCGGAAATTGGCCGCGCCAAAGTTATCCCAAATTATCTATTATCATGATTTTGTATTAAATATGATATGATATGATGTTATTTCATCCGGAAATTGGCCGCGCCAAAGTTATCTTAAAATATCCAATATCATGATTTTATATTAAATTGGATATTATATAATGTAATTTCATCCGAAATTTGGCCGCGCCAAAGTTATCTTATAATATCTGATATCTTGATTTTATAAAAAAATTATTGGATACATTTTTATCCAAAAAATGTTTCTTTTTTTAGATTTATTTTTAGATATAATAATGTCAAACTGAAAATAAATAAAAAAAAAAAAAAACTTCGAACGGACGGAGATTAGAACCACAAGTCTTCCGTTTTGTAATCGCAATCTCTACCCTCTAGACCAGCGGACGTTGTTAGCAAATAACAACTTTAAAAGACTTAGTTTTAAATAAATTGATCGTATCTAATTATATCAAATTATTCTAACATATAGTAATATATGATTATATCCAATTAAATATGTTATTCACTTGTACACAACTTTCAAAAAGACTTAGAAAATTTTTGATAAAATTTGCAAAAAAAAAAAATATATTTTTTTCTGGAATCGAACTCGGGTTCCCAAAAATGATAGATAATTTTATAATAAATTAAATATACTTATATATAACTATATAACAGCAATATATTTTTTTAAAAATGATTGCAAAAATTCAAAAAAAGAAAAATATTTAGTTCTAAAAAAAATAAATGCAATAAAAAAGTGTTTTCTATTTAAAAAAAAATAAAAAAAATATATTTTTTTTCTGGAATCGAACTCGGGTTGCCAAAAATTATAGATAATTTTATAATAAATCAAATATAGTTATATATAACTGTATAAAAGAAAAATAATTTTTTAAAAATGATTGCAAAAATTCCAAAAATCAAAATTTTTTAGTTCTAAAAAAATTAAACGCAATAAAAAAGTGTTTTCTATTTAAAAAAAATAAAAAAAAAACTTTTTTTCTCGACTGGGCCGGGAATCGAACTCGGGTTTTGTATGACCATATATGTTGACACACAAAAAAAAATTTTGAAATACTGGCATATATAATTATATATGGCTAGTTGTTTGGTCAAAAAAATATTTTTTTTATACATGATTATATCAAAATATATATTCCATTACATATGCGAGCATTTATAAATATATATTGAGTTTAGACGAAATTTGCGTATATATAGTACCATACAAACACAGATATGTTATCGTTTAAGACACATATAATTATATCTATTATTTTTGTTGGAAATTTTTTTAGTATGGAACCATATATAGTTTTAAATGGTATTATATTAGTCATATATAATTATACATAAATTGATACTGGATTTTTTGTTTAGTAAAGTCGTATACATAATTAGATATAAAGTCACGTATAATAATGTATGAAATCGGATTAAGTTTTTTGTGCAACGTATGATTACATATACCATTTATATTAATATATTATGAACAATATAATTAGATATGATTTTATATGACATCATTTAAAAAAATTGGAAAATTTCAAAGTGAGATATAATTTTATACTTTGACTCATATAGTTGTATATGATTTTATGAAAACGTATAAAATAATATACATTTATATGAATTCCTTTTTACTCGGGTGGAAAAACTTAGAAAAATTTACAAAAATGTAGTCATATAAAATTTTATATAAAACACTTAGAAAATATTAGCGATAAAAAAAATGTTCCTTGAAAAAAACTTAGAAAAAAATTAAAAGATGGAGTCATATAAAATTTTATATAAAACACTTAGAAAATATTCGTGATAAAAAGGTGGTGCTTGGAAAAATCTTAAAAAAATAAAAAAATATGAAGTCATATGAAATTTTATATAAAACACGTTGCAAATATTTGCGATAAATATATGTTCTTCGAAAAAACTTAGAAAACTTAAAAAATAATGGAGGCATATACAATTTTATATAAAACACTTAGAAATTTGGAATGATGAATGGGACCAGATGTTACAACATATAGTTATGTATGGCGATATCTTAAAAAAATCCCACATCAAAATTTATTATATAAATATATCTTGCAATACATAGTGTCAAACATGATCATATATGAAATAATATGACTATATAAAAGTATATAAGATCATATTAAATTATTTTTACTCGGGTCATTTTAAATAATTTTAACCTAACCGAGAACTGGTAACAATGACCGTCGTCTCATTGTAGCGAAATCGACCAATGGTTTTGGTGGGAATCGAACCCACGACCCCCTGTTTCATAGGCTAGCACGCTACCAACTAGCCTACAGGGGCCCCCTCAAGTTCTCTTTAAAATTATTTACTTTTCAAATCATCACAATAATGGCCATGAGTTCCTCTACTCACACAATTAATGATTTTTCCTTTTTTACTTCCTTCAGTATTTATTTATATTAAATCATGATTTTATAAATCGAAATTTCATCTTTTGTTTATCCATAATACTTGTTTAAAAATATATATAATGTTAAACAAACATATTTATACCACATGTAGTTAAACATTTTGCACTTGTTATGTTAATGCCAAACCCAACTAAAACCAAAACGGAGACAACCATAACTTTTATTCACAAGAGAGTAGAGTGAGACATGCAATGACAAAAAACATAAAAAATATAGTTAAAACAAAATCCCCAAAATTCATTGTAGTTAGAACAGAATTTCTCAAATGCACTTTCTTAGGCCCCAAAAAACTTAAATAATCGGATAATGGCATTTCATTCCTCCTTATTTAGAACTTTAAAAATTCTGCTTTATGAGTTTTTGCAAAATAATTACACAGTTGGAAAAAAAACTCACAATGAAATATCCGGCACTCTCAAAAATGTCCTCAATGCAAAGTGGCAAAAAAAAAATAAAAATGAATATTTGGTGTATTTTCCTATTCAATTTGTGGCCTTTTTGAATTTAAAAATTACCCCAAAAAGGGCATTTTTTTACATTTGGCATAATGAAAGTTGCCTCAAATTCAATTTTTTGAAACTTCATGTATGGACTAACAAGGAAGGTCTTTTACAGGGCACCCAGCGATTGTCCTGAAACTTGATTATGTGAATAAGGGGGACCAAATAAGAATTACCTGTTTTTTTTTAACTGCCCAATCTCAAATTTAAAAAAGGGTTGCCACCTTATGAAAAAATAACGGCTTTCGGGAAAATCCGTATAAAAACCGAACTAGCAGGAATTTCTCCAAATTAAAAAATACGGGTCTTCTTAATTTTGATAGAGATTATTATATATTATTTTGGCGGCCGTATGTATATACATTATACCACCCAAAATATGTATGGGATTTGCAAAAGTATTTTTTTGTTCGCTCCACCGGCAGTTTCTGATAGATTGGCCATAAAAAATAATATCTGTGCAAGAACTGGATCTCTCGGTTGCATACAGGCCAGTCGATTTGAACTTTTGACCCCAAAAGTGACCTAAAAGCACTACAAAGCTTTAAGTGCCATAACTCTTAAAATATGCGTTTTTCCAAAAAATACTATATAAGTTTTATTTTGCAGAATAAGAAAGCAAACATTTCCTTCATACAAATTTTTGTCCTAAGTCTAAGACATCGTGGTGTTTTTGGCGGTTAAAGTAAAAATTTATGTGAAGACTTCATTTAAAACGACCCTCGTTAAAATTTGGACGGAGACTCAAATAGTCGGAATTCATTATTTTGTAGAGTAAGATATGTAGTTTTCATAAACCAATTACATTTGGAATTTATATAAGTAATTTCATTACAGAAGAGGCCAAAGCTGACTTTGAAGTTCAGATTTTTCAAATGCTGTATACTAATTTGTGAAATTACTTTATTTTAAACGACCCTCGTTAAAATTTTAGTGGATACAATTGGTTTCCATGATTTTGAAGAGTTAGATGTGTACATTTTGGAAAATATTTGGGGAATTCCAGGCCAAATCACTCACTTTTAGACCCGACCCCTTCGATTATTTTTTTTGGATATATTTTAGTACGTATTAAATGCAACTTTCACTCAAATTTTCAGACTTTTATACCAAGTTGGTGTTGAGTAATCAATTTTTTAAAATGGCGTTTTTTTCAAAAAAAAAAAAATAAAAAATTGAAATTTTCCATTAATTTTGACCAGTAAAAAATATAGATATCTTACAATAAGTTGGACGACGTTTTGTTGGTATTTAAATGTAGTTTTAGAAAAAAAAATATTTAAAAATTATTCGAATTAATTATCACTTATTTTTTAACGTTTAAAATTAAAATCGAATTTTTGAAAAAGTCCGAAACCTTCGATTTTTTTTTAAAAGTCTAAAAATTCTACTCTAAATTACACAATTTTTAATCCATAATTCGAGATGTGAGCACAATTAGTTCTATTTTTTTTTTTCAAATTTTGAAAATTGCAGTTTTTTTTTAGACTGGTGTATTTTATATGGTGCTCCAAAATAATTAAATTGGAAGACATTAACCATAACTTACCCTAGATACATTCATTTGTTGGTAAAAATATGGCTCATAAAAATTTAGGTTTTTTGGACATGGGTAAGGCGTCCCGCATCGGCCTTGAATTTTAAAAAACGGATTACAAGGAAAAATATGATTTTTTTCTGTTTTCTCATTTTTTTTTTGTATTTTAAGTTAAATTTGAATTCAGGTGGTTAAAGAATTTTGATTTGGAGTAAAATGCCTCTCTAATAAGGTACTAAAAACTAATATCGGTTGAAAATCAGCCAAGTTATTAAAACTTCCCCAGGCATCTAACGTGTGGCAGACCACTTGAATACAATCCGAATCATGAAATTCATTGAAATTTTCTACTGTAATAACATTTTTTTATTCTTCAAGTTCAAAAGTAATAAGATGCCAAGTATTTTTCATATAGTATTTTGCTAACATGTTTTCAATTAATGCTAAAAATGCCTGTACTTTTCAACACTTGTTTGAAATTTGCATTTTTAACTCTTCAAAATCATGGAAACCGATTGTAATCCATTAATATTTTAACGAGGGTCGTTTAAAATAAAGTAATTTTACAAATTTGTATACAGCATTTGGATAATCAAAACTTCAAAGTCAGCTTTGGGCTCTTCTGTAATGAAATTACCCATATAAATTCCAAATGTAATTGGTTTATGAAAACTACATATCTTACTCTACAAAATAATGGATACCGACTATTTGAGTCTCCGTCCAAATTTTAATGAGGGTCGTTTTAAATGAAGTCTTCACATAAATTTTTATTTTAACCGCCAAAAACACCACGATGTCTTAGACTTAGGCCAAAAATTTGTATGAAGGAAATTTTTGCTTTCTTATTCTGCAAAATAAAACTTATATAGTATTTTTTGGAAAAACGCATATTTTAAGAGTTATGGCTCTTAAAAGCTTTGTAGTGCTTTTAGGTCACTTTTGGGGTCAAAAGTTCAAATCGACTGGCTTGTATGCAACCGAGAGATCCAGTTCTTGCACAGATATTATTTTTTATGGCCAATCTATCAGAAACTGCCGGTGGAGCGAACAAAAAAATACTTTTGCAAATTTGGGTGGTCTAATATACATCTCCATATAAACTACTTCAACGTTTATTAATTTTTGACAATAACGAACTTAACGAAGCATAATTTGGACACGACAGATACACCATTGGATAGGCCTTCAAAAAACCTTTGGACCTGTATAAAATGTTCATATAGTTTCTGTTGAAGAAAGGCTCTATGAAATAAGGCCCCATTGAAATAAGGCCCCAAATCAAAAATGAAATAAGGCCCCACAAATTTTTACTAAAAAAAATTTGGGTGTTATTTCATTATTTGGGGCTTTATTTCATTTTTTGTTTTGGGGCTTTATTTCATTATGAAATAAGTCCCCAAATTTTAGGAATGAAATAAGGCCCCAAATAATATTTTGGGGTGTTATTTAATTTTTTCTGAAATCTGCAGAAGCCAACGACGCAATGAAAAAGACTGCTAATGAAATAATTTTCACAGAAATAAGTCCAAAATGAAATGAAATTACTACAGAAGCTTAAAAAAAATGAACTTAAAAAGATTAGTATCTGCGATAAGTATTTTATAAATTTCGCTGTAAGATCGGAAGAGAAACATATTACGAATATGAATTTAAATCTCTATATTAATTTAAAATTTTTTTTTTCAGAACTTAATCAATAATAAATTTTGTCTTTAATATATTTACAAACCTCGAAAAGGAATTAAAACTGGTTATATCCTTGGGCATTTCTAGGATCCTATTTAATTACTGATGAAATAATATGATGCTTGTTTAAAAATATTTAAATGCGCTTTCTTCATCACCACATGCATTTAAATATTTTTAAAACAAGCATCATATTATAATGTTATGAAAGATATATTAACGATGACGGTAGGTTGTACAAAATCGAAAAAATTTCGCCAATTCCATTGTGCTAACACCTTAAGCAATCCAATGTGCCACGCCCTGGTCAATAAAAGCAGTTATTTAGACGTATCCGGAATTTTTCGTTCACTCGTGTCGTGCATTTCGGCTTGTAGTAAATTTAATATATTTTGGATTTAAATTGAGTCCTTTGTATGTATGTATAAAAGGCGTATGGACATAGCGCCCAAGTGCATATCGCCCAATTTAAAAAAGTCATTCCACCCAAAAAAATGTGAGTTAGTTGTTGTTGCAATATTTTTTGGACGATATGGCCATTATTTTTGGGTATTTTAACAATTTTCTTTAAATTTATATAAATTATCAAAAATGTCATATTACCCAAATATCAAAATGTTATATTTATAAAATGTCATAGCACCCAAAAAAATAATCATAAAACTCACCAAAATTGTTTTTTTTTAACACAATATTTTAAAGTTTTAATGCGTAGCCGGCCATCGGCCGGGCTTAGGGATTACAAAATCCATGCATTAAACCCACCCTCTCCGCAAAGTAAAGTTTTCTAGGGTAGCAGTCCTTTACGCTACCAAATTTGTTATGCCTCAAAAAGGCCTGATAACCAAAATAGCTTTGGTTTGCAGAGAGGGTGGGTTTAATGCATGGAGTATGTAATCCCTAAGCCCGGCCGAAGGCCGGCTACGCAGAAAAACTTTATTACAATAAAACAAATCATAGAAGTCGTAATTTCGACATTTCTCCCAAAAAAATATTTTGGATTTTTTGACGATTTTGTTTTGGGAGAAATAACATTTTTAGACCTATCATTTTGGGCTATATGTCGCAGCGTGGGCGATATGTCATTTACGGTTTTGGGCGATAAGACCTTGGGCGCTATGTCCGTACGCCTGTATAAAATTTTTAATTTACCAAAAATTTTGGAGTAATTTTATAATGAAATAGTAGATAAGCTTATCGAACGGACTTAATATTTATTTTTGTTTTTAAATTGGGGCCATATTTCATTTTCAAAATGGGGCTTAATTTCATTATGAAATAAGGCCCCAAATATGGGGCGTTATTTCATTTTACCTTTGGGGTTTTGTTTCATTTTATTGGGGGCTTATTTCATTTATTTTTTGGGGTGTTGTTTCATAATGAAATAAAGCCCCAAAAAATGGGGCGTTATTTCATTTTTGGTTTGGGGTCTTATTTCATTGGGGCCTTATTTCATAGAGCCTTGAAGAAATGGGAAAGGTAATCAAAAAACGAAAAAAATACCGTTTTTTCCTCTCCCCTGCGCCTAAAAATGGAGTCATGTGCTTTTAGGCAAGTGTTCAGGGGAGCAGAAAAACCATTTATTTTCCACCCTTCGCGATATTTTTTAAAAGTTTGTTTTATAGACAATTCTAGTACCGATATACTATCCACATACAATAAAAAATTATTAAACAATTAACGGTTTTCCAGTGGCGCAGAAATTTTCAGAAAATATACATATAACTCCATTTTTAAGTACTTTTTGGAACAAATTTTATATATATGGGGCATTCCATGTCAAATAGGACACATTTTTTATAATTTTTTTTTGACTTTTTCAATTTGTTTACAGTTTTTAGTACCCTTCGAAAACTCCTTCGTTGTAAATTTTCAGATTTTTTTGATGACCCGTTCAAAAGACATCGAATTTTTAAAAATTGGAAGTTTTTTCGTTTACTCATTACTTCTTCAATAATGGTCCAAATTGCATTTTTTTTTTTTTCAAAATTTTTGTTTTTTACGTAATTTTAAAAAAAATCCAGAAAAATTCTTAAAAGTGCTCTAGTAAGAGCTTTTTAAGTTTTAAAATTTAAATCTCATTTTTGAAAATGAGATGTACTCTTTGGTTTTTTTAAAATTTTTTTGTGTAAAACTTCTATAAATTTTTCAATTTGTTTGCCCAGTACACAGTACGGTGAGCCTCAGCGATGATTAGGTTGAACTTTAGTGCCGACGAAAAGTGTAAGCGCAGTTCGATTTCTACAAGATTAAATATCACAAAACTGTTAACAGCAAAATCGTAGCTGCTCGCATTCGCGAGATAACGCTAAATTGGTGTTTTTGAATTTTTAAAATTTTGACATTAAAGTTTTTTAAATATTTTCAAAAACTGAGTATACAGTTTTAATTGTACTTATTTCAAGGTCAAAAAACAGTAAACATCAAAATCCTATCTTCTTGAGTTCGCGAGAATTCGCGAAGTTAATTTTTTGCGGTTTTTGTTTTAGTTTTTTATCTTTAGATAGGTTTCTTTAAAATTTCGTAAAAACGTGGAATGCAGTTTTACTTGTGCTTGATCAAGGGTCACACAGCTGTTGCCATTGAAATTGTAGGTGTTAAATTTCGCGAGATATCGCGTAATTATATAATTTTTTTTTATTATTTATTTATATTTTAAAACCGGTTCTTAAGAAATGATAAAAAAAAGGTATAGCAGTTTATTTGAGCATGTTGAAAGAAATTAAAACTGCCCACAAAATTACAGCTGCTCACTTTCGCGAGAAATAGCGAAAAACTGCTTTTTGGGGATATTTCTTGTTTTGATTAATAAAAGAACTTTATTTAACACTTTTGAAAAACATGATATGCAGTTTGACTTGCTATTGATCAAAGGTGATAAGGCTGTTAACATTTAAATTCTAGCTGCTCAATTCTTCGAGATATCGCTGAAAAACTCGCCAAACTACTATTTATTTATTACTTTGTGTTATTTTTGGTCTGTAAAATCATTTACTTCAATTAACGACAAAAATGTGGTATGCAGTTTGAATTCGAGGTTATTAAAGGTCACAAAAATGCAATCATAAAAATTATAGATGATAAATTTTCCGAGAAATTGCAAAATTACTGTTCAAGCTTTTATATTACTTAATTTATTTTTTCTTTAAGCTAAGTACTCTGTTTCTTACGGTGAAAATTTCACTTAAACTTTAAACGTCTCAAATTGCAATAAAACATTTAAAAATCAAGAACTTTTGACAATGATAAGAAAGAAACGATCATAACAAAACTGAAATGTCACTTTTTCACGGCAATTTAAATTGTCTTGTATAATAAAAATGAGTGAAAACTTTTTTAACAATTTCCCCTTAATTCCTCGCGTTGCCAATTTTTTTTTTTTTTATATGGAGTTTGACAGATTTTTTCCCGTGAAACCGAACAGAGTACTTAGCTTTAGTGTCTAAAAAAAGGGAAAAAATCAAGAAACGACAAATATACTGCATGCAGTCTAAATTTTATGTGGCTAAATGTGGAAAAACTGCTCAAATCAATATCTTGACTGCTTATTTACGCGAAAAATATTTTTTTTTTTATTTTTTTATTTTTTGCGATTTCTCGCGAAATTGATAAGGTATGATTTCGATGTTAACTATTTTGTGACCTGTAAATAAATACAATTAAAACTGCATACTCACAATCAGTTTTTGAAGACATTTAAAAAACTTCATTGTCAAAATTATAGAAATTACAAAACACTAATTTTGCGATATCTCGCGAATGCAAGCAGCTACGATTTCACTTCAAACAGTTTTGTGACATTTAATCAAGTAGAAATCGAACTGCGCTTGCACTTTTCGTTTACACTAAAGTTCAACCTGAACATCAGTGAGGCTCACCGTGTAAGGCGGTCTGAACATTTTTTTGGAACAAACTATTACCTATCTAAATTTCTAAGGGGGCTCCCACAAAAAATTACATTTTTAAAAATTTGCTCTAACCGCTCTAACTGTTCTACGAGTACACTTAGAGCAATAAAATGTATGACGGACCCACAATATTTTCTTAAGGCGGTCCATACAATTTTCTTTATTTTTTGTAAATTTGTTTTATTTAATCAGCTTCCATTCAAAATTAAATTTTTATAAAATTTGTTACCCCCTCTAACTCAGAGAGTCCTTGACCGATCTCGTTGTGTGTCTGAACTACTATCCGATAGGACTAACGATGGTGCAAATTTCTTCCCGATCGGAAGACATCGATTTCAAAAGTTGTGTCAGTTGACTCGAAAAACCCCCTATTCTTTTTCAGGCTTTGGTTATTTAATTTTTTGTGCCCTTACATTTCTGGAGAGGATTTGGCCCCATGTCAATTAAATAGGATTTTTTACTTTTACCTTCTACTACAATTCCCCTTTCACAGAACAATAAAAACAATTTTTAATGATTTTCTTCACACTTTTACCTGAAATCGTATTTAACTATTAAATATATCACCAAGTTGTTACGTCATATCGAATTAACTTTTACGTCAACTCGAATTTATCTTCATGGACTTATTTTTATGTCGTATATACATCGTCGCAATTAAGCTCACTGTTCTAGTTTGATGTTATAGAACACGTCGCATTTTAAACAAAATTAAACACTGCTAGAAAAAAAAACAGCCAAAAGGTTTGTGCAAATATTTGTTGTTAATAACCGAAAGCTTTATTCAAAAATAACAAAGCAACACCTAAAACCCTGCCATTTGAGAAACAATATAATAGAATATCGTTAATACTCAAATAAACAAACACCAATAAAAATATCAAACACAAAACAACATCATACTTTAACATACACACAACAAACTACAACTGAGAACAACTAAAAAACGAATGAACGATTTCGAAATAAAAAAAAAAAATTTAAAAAAATAAAGGATATTGTGTACAATTTCCTTTTTATGGCTTTCAAGAGTTGGTAATAAATTTTATGTGAAAATATTTTCATTGCATTCTAAAAGATGATGATGATACTGTTTTCTTTCTGTTATTTCTTTCTTTACATAAATTTTGGGCTGTGAATGTTGCTTGCACAAACACTCAAACATGCATGTTAGCCTGTCCCGGAAATGAACTCTTTTTGGAATTTAGCTTAATAATAGCAAAAAAATATACGTTTTTCAGAGCTGATAATGGGAAAAATAATAAAAAAATTGGATTCTGGTTTTGCCTCCCTAAAATCGGTTAAAGTTCGCAATTGCAGTGGATTTTGTCAAAAAAAAAAAAAAAAAAAAAAACAGTATTTTTTATTTTGACCACTATTGGTGTCAAAATGCAGGGTATGTTTAGTACATTGAGAGAAAAATATTTAAAAAGTTTTTAAATAAAATTATTTTGGTTTACCAGTGCACTTTATGAAGAAAAAACTCGAATATTGAACTTTAAATTTTTGTATTGACGTGAATGTTACTCAAATTAGTTCAAAAGGGTATTTTAATAGTCCATGTTTTTAGTACCATTTAAGACACTTAAAAATAAATAGTTTAAAAAAATGTTTACTTGCTTTTGCAACAAAAATTGCATAAGCGAACTAAATTTCACCATGCAAATATTTTTTTTGTAATGTTGCGGCTAAACCAAAAAATATTTTTGCGGCTAAACCAAAAAATATTTTTTTTTTACAAAATAAGTATACACAAAAAAAAAAACTTGTCAAATTACTAGAAAAAGTCTCGTTATTCCATTTATCAAATATTTGACAGTCTTCCCTGTTTTTCAGAAAAAAGTTTCGACCGAAATTGAAATTTTTTTGTAATTATAATTTTTTTTTTTTGTAATTTTACAAATTTCCAAGTTTTTTTTTACAAAAAACAATTTAGAAAATTTACGAGAATTCCTTGTAAGTATAATTGTTGCGAAAATGTTGTAAATGTACAATTTTATTGGTAAAAAACTTGTAAAATTAAAAAAACTGGTATTTTTGATTAGGAATTGTCGTAAATTAGGAAGTAGCAAAAAATCTAATAAAGTCACGAAACCTCCTTTTAAGTTTTATCGTGTCTAAAAAATTGTAAATTTACAATTTTATTGGTAAAAAGTTTGTAAAATTACAAGAAATTCTTGCCAAATAGGATATAGCAACAAAAAAAAGTTACTTACTTTTTTGTCATTTTACAATTTTTTTTTTGAGTGCAATACCCTTGCAACCTTTTACCGGTTGTAGGGAGGCAAAGACAGACTCCAATTTTTCTGGATTATTTTTCCCATCATCAGCTATCGAAAGAGCATAGTTTTTTTTGCTATTATCTTAAATTTTATTTTTCGGAGCATTAGGGTGGCACGAATAATGACGTTTTTGTATTTCGTCCATTGCTGTGAAAATTATGGATTCTTCAAGCTCGATGTTAAAGTTTTAGGACAATTAAGTTAAGTTTTTGCCCTGAAAAAAATTCAAGCAAGCCAAAAAAAAATTTTTCGTTTTTTATACCTTCCACTCTAGTGATAGAGGGTATATATAAGTTTGTCATTCCGTTTGTAACACCTCGAGATATTGGTCTAGAACACCCATAAAGTATTTATACTCATGATCCTCGATGATTTTAATTTAAAAAAAAAATGTTTTTATTCGACCTTTAAAATATTTTTTTTTAGTAGGTTTATTCTAGCTCGAGGTCATTATTTTCTTTACTACTTAAAGCTATGATATTCTCATAGAGTAATTTTCGAGAAAATTATTTTTCTGTTTTAAATTTATTTGTGTTTGTCATTTTTGCAAGACTTAGTCTACACGTGTTTCGGAATTTGTCAGATTCCATTGTCAAGATTATTTAGCAAATACAAAAACCCTTGTAGTGTCAAAGGGATTTTAATGACAAATCGTTAATGATATATTAGAAATATTTTTTATATCTACTAAATATCTTGACAATACGATAATCAGAAAAATGTTGTATGCAAAATTGATAAAGAATTTAATTACCTTTAATTTTAAAACAAAACAAAAAATGAAGTCTGCCGATCTGGTCCAAAGTAAAACCTTTTTTTTTTTTAAAGTTAGAAATTTTAAAAGTTAGTAATATCTTGAAAACTGTTCTACTTTTTAACTTTGGACCTCATTTTCGGATTCAACTTAAGAATATGCATGGGAAATAATTACAAAATTTCGAATATAGCAATTTATTTAATTTGAAAACTAGTGTTATTTGCAAAAAAAAACACTTGTATTTAAAAAAGGAAACAAAAAATTTAAAAGAAAAATGTTGTTAAAAGCAGGGGTAAAAGAAATCAATATTGGGGAAAAAAGTTTTGGAAAGCAATGATGCCGTAAAAGTTTTTTGATGAGAAAAAAATTAACGAAAGAAATTTTTTTTACAAAAAAATATGTTTGTTTATTGTTTAAATAGCGTTTTTCAGTAATGCAATTATTAGGGAGGAGATTTTCATGCACTAAAAAATCAAAAATATGCGCTAAAAAATTCAAAATATGCACTAAAAAACGTAAAATATGCACTAAAAAATAAAATGTGTGCAATAAAAATCTTGTTTTCATACGAAAAACTTTTAAAAAAAACGCCGGGTTTAAATAGTAACATTTAAAACCTTCTGTAAACAAGATTTTTTTTTAGAAATTAAGGCAATCTGTAAAAAAATTAAAAATAAAAAAAACAATTTATCTTATTTACAAAATTGATTTTTAAAATTAAAAGTAGTTTTTGAAACAAATAAATTTCAATTGGGTTTTTGATAATTTATGCCAAAATATGCATTTAAAAGTTAAAAATATGCACAAAATATGCAAAAATAGGCATTTTCACCAAAATATAAAAAATATGCAAAACAAATCGATGCCATTTTAATGAAAAATTTTTTGATTCGGAAATATAATTCTGTGGTCTTTTGACAAAAGCACTTATTTCCAAAAAGTCAATTTTACAGGAGAGCAAAAAAACACCTTTACAGTCGCACAAAATGTGTTAGTGTTCTTAATCTTAAAAATGTTAAGTGCTGACGTTATAAAGCAACTTCCTAGGAATATTTACCAATTTCAAGTTTTATTCTAGCTGTAGCGGTTTTTGAGAAAACGCTTAAAATGTAAAATATGTTGTTTTGTGAAAAGAATATTTGATGAACAATTCAACTTATTTCAGTTAAGTTCTTTTTTCATATACGTTTCTTGTCGAAAAAATTATTAATTTTGCCACTTATAAGTAATTATGTTCTTTTGTTAAAAATAAAAATGTAAAAAGACAGAAAATAAGTTGATTTTTCCAAAATTTACTTAAGTTCATTCGAACTAAAAGCTATAAAATGTAGAACTAAAAGTGGGTGTTTCATGATTTAAAAAATCGATTTCATCTAATTTAGAAGCGATTCTGACGGAAGGAACAGAATGAGTCCAAAAACAAAAAAAGTCCTTGGGGATTTTTCACTTTCCATTGAATTAAAAAAAAAAATCACTTTAGAATTCATTGTATAAAGAAGTAATTATTGTAAATACTGACTTAAATGCACAAATATCCAACAGAAAGTAATGGGTGGTGATTATATAATACATTTCCAGGTAATGTATATCACTAATAAATAGTATATTTTAGGATTGATTAAAAAATAAATAATTAAATTTTTTCATTGGTGTGCATTACTTTTATACCAACTGAATGCTATGCAATAATTTGCATGCATTACTTTCAGTCTCATCTCATGTAAAAATCATCAATGCTGCATAGTTTAAAATTAGGACCTGTATGAAATATTTTAAAAATTATTTAGTAATAACAGTTTTGCTGGGAGGTTATCACTAAACGTCCCGGAAATATGTTTACCTGGAGGCTAATCACGTAAAACGATTACCGATGCATAAACGTCATCAAAATTTATATATCGTTTTGAAGGGAAATTTTAAAGTATTTCTTTATAAAATTATTAAAGCGTGTTGTTTAATCCAGAAACACTAAAAAAATTGGAAACATTTTGTTTAGTTTAGGAGCAACAAGGCTCAAAAAATCGACGATAGTCAACTATCATTTTACGTGATCACAGTCCTTTATTTTCCTTATCTGTCAAACTTACTATTTCACTACATTTTCTAAAAATAAAAGATCTTTTGCTGCATTGTGTAAGGACGTATAACGACTTAAAGGTTTAAAAAGTTTTACTCTGGTGTAACTGGTGTTTTAAGGGAATATAAAGTACTTTAATTCTCTTTTTTGGATTTGCGTCAATACTTGCCATCTAGTACTATTTCTTTATATAGTACTAGGTGGCGCAGGGTGCCTCAAAGTACATGATCCTCTTCTATTAATAATAAAATTTTAAGTAATGCTTTAATGTAAAAGTAATAAGCTCTCAATTTTTTTATCTGATGGGGCTATTTTGACATCAAGTCACAAGTCACCCCGTGTTATAACATGGTGGCCCCAAACACAATTTCTGAAAAGCTGATGTTTCAATCTTTAAATGTCCTTAAAGAATTGAACATAAATCTATTATTTTTCAAAGTTGTAGTAAAATAGTCAGTTTGCTCCTTTAATTTTGAAAACAGTTTTATTGACAGAAAAAAAATATATATTTATAATGAAGGTTTTTTATAATGTATACGACAAAAGCACTTAAATAGAAATAAATAATCACTTTGTTTAAAATTCACTTTTGACAAACCCACACTATCCAACACAAGGTGTTTTGCCACACTGGGGTTTACTGAAAAATAGTTGTGTAAAAAAACCTATTTCTATTTGAGCTTGACATTTTAAGGATTTTGAGTTTGATAAAATAGCTTTTTTCGAAATAAGTTGTTTTGTCATAAACTTTTTTAAAAAATTCAATATGCTTAAATTTATATAAGTTGTTTTGTCAAAAAGGCGTTACTATTTTTTCAACATATTTCAGATAAGTTGTTATGTCAAATGAAAAGTGATAAAATTTCGAAATAAGTTGATTTGACACGTGTGATATCTTTGGATCTAGACGAGCTACAATCACGCTGACTAGAGAGAAAGATCCGTTTTTTAAAGTTATATTTACCATAAAAATATTGGGAAATTTTCTTATGTCGAGATAAGTGCTTCTGTCATATGTCCACAGAATTATTCTATGTCGTTTTAAGACTATCGACAAAAAACATGCATTTGATCTACGGGAGACCTGTTAGCGTTTCTATCGGAACGTTGGAGTCGGTCCCTCCACCATTTTGGTGAGAGTAAAGTGGTTGCTCTAGATATTTCTAAGGCGTTCGATCGTGTGTGGCACCGAGCACTCGTGACTAAGCTTGTTGCGTTTGGTGTCGGTAATGACTTCTCTCGCTTTATAACGAGTTTTCTCAGAGACCGCACTATACGTGTTGTTTTAGATGGGGTCTCATCAGACGAGTTTCAGCTAAATTCAGGGGTACCGCAAGGTTCTGTTCTTTCTCCTACTCTATTCCTTATTTTTATTAATGACCTTCTTGGTCAGACCTTCAATCCTATCTACTCTTTTGCAGATGACAGCAACATTTGCCATTCATTTTCATTCGATCACAGGCCAAGCTCTTTGGAGATAGAGGGCATGCGGCAGAACATGAATGACACACTCAACCAGGACCTTTCCACAATCTCCGAGTGGGGTCGAGCGCATAAGGTCGATTTTAATGCACGCAAGACCCAATGTTGTATGTTAACCCACCGACGGGCTGCAGAGTCAGCATTGTCATCTGTAGCTATGGATGGTATAGGTATTGAGGAATCGGATACTCTTGATGTTCTGGGCATGAGAATACAGTGTGATGTCCGCTGGAATAAACACGTATTTCAAGTGTCGAAAGAAGCATTCAAGTGTCTTGGTTTTCTGAAACGGTGCAAGACTTACTTCACTCCATCCGATCTCCTTACTATTTATACCAGCTATATCCGGCCGAAAATGGAATACAACTCTCACATATGGGCAGGGGCTTCAGAGTCTATTCTGAAGCTTCTGGACCGTGTCCAGGGGAGGGCGGTGAAGCTTATCAATGACAGTAGTGTATCCAACTCTATTGATTCATTGGAGCATCGTCGGAATGTGGGCTGTGTGACAATCTTCTATCGATATTATCATGGGAGGTGTTCATCTGAGATAAGCGAAATAATTCCCCAGGCCCGAGTGTTTGTTCGGAATACTCGCTTGTCTCGTAGAGCACACCCGTATGTTGTTGATTGTCCTGTGTTTCGCACAACGCATTACAGAGAAAATTCGTTTTTCAGTCGAACAATTCGTATGTGGAATAAACTCCCTTCAGAGGTCATTCCTGTCACTTATAACTTACAAAAATTTAAATCAAATATCCACAAACACTACTCCCTCTTTCCTCCTTCCCATACCTTATTTTCCTGATCAATACAATGCACAGCATCAGTAGGGGGCATCCCCTGAGTATTGGTTTAAGTAAAAAAAAAAAAAAAAAAAAAAAAAAAAATAAAGACATTGCCTAACAGGTCCTGATGCTAAAAAGCAACTGTTTCGACCCCGAAGCTAGTTGTAAGTGAAATTGGAACGTTATTTCGATTTACCCTAATAGACATGTAGTAGTACTTAAAATTGCATGCTGTGTGTTTCTATTATATTTAAACAGTTTTGAATCTGGAACTGGAATATTTTTCTTTTCATTTTGTTTCCTTCCTTTCGCGTATTCTCATACTCATATGATAGCAGTTTTTACAGTTATAACGGTTGACGGTGCTGGCGGAGATGGTGGTGGTGGCGATGTTGCAGCAAATGAAGAACACGATGCAACTAAAAGCAAAAAATATTATACAAAACGGATGTGGTAAGTGTTGTTTTGGGTTATTTAAACGGTTTTTAACAAAAATTTCAGTTATGTGAATTTATAGTAAATTTTAACAAAACATCCTTTACATTATTTGGCAGTTTTTTTGTTGTTGTTTGCACTTGCAAACCAAGAATTCTTTTCAATTTGCAGCAATACATGTTGCTGATGTTGTTCTTGTTATTCTTAATGTTCGTATGTGTTAGTTTTTCGTCTTTTTTTATATTTCATAATGCAGATATTGTAACTGATATTAAATATATGTTGAACAGTGGTTTTGTCTTCATATACAAATAAAATTATGGATTTACAAAAGATCCGTTCGATTATATGGGTAAAATAAAAAAAATTGCCAGTGTTTTTGAGCAAACATTGTACAAACAAAAAAATTTAATTTTTTCTGAGTGTTTTTATTAGAATCGATACTCCAGCAAAACTTTGGTAATAGGTGGTGATTACGTAACACATTACCAGCTATTGTATATCCCTTATTTGTAGCATTATTTTAGTTTGTCTTACCGAAAAATAATGTTTTACTAATAACTTGTTACGTAATGCATTATTATTTCATATTTATTAACATTAAATCATGGATGACTTATATGAGGCATTCCACACCAAATGTCCTGCTACAGAATAACATGTGTCCCGTAAATTTCTGAATACGTTGTTTGGATAGCCCTATATGGAACTAAGAAAATTGCGTTTTTGGTTTTTATAATTTTCAAAAACTGGGCTTAGAATACAAAGGTCCTCTTATAATAACCGTGTTACAATAGGTATCTTTTCGAAATTTGGCAGGTAAACGTGTTTTGTCTTCACAAATCACCATTCTGAATTTTAAAGAAATCGGACCAGTTCTTCTTGTAGCCCCAATACAAACCACCTTCCCGATTTTCACACAAATCTCTCAAATTTCATGAAAATAGAAAATATTGAATTAAAATTTTGTTTTGTATGTTAAACGCGTACTTAAATAACCTTATCAAATCTGATAATTATCGGACCAGTTTTGGACTTAGGCCCCTTGTGAAAATTTCACCCGATATTCAGTTAAAGCGGTTTATTGTCAGCAAAAAGAGCCCTTTTTCACTCAAACTTGATTTGTGAGTGTTTTTCACACTTTTTGAAGATTTGACAAAATATAGATCTAATCGGTCCATCGGACCCATTTTCCGTAAAACTCTGGTGAAGGGTATTATATGGTCGGTCTTGACCGACTATAATTTTCTTACTTGTTTCTTATTTATTTTGCTAAAAATGAAAAACAAAATAAGGCAGCCAAAAAAATAGTTGCCTGTTGCAGAAATTGAAATTGTTTACACAAATTTATAATTTTTGCGTAAATTTTAATTGATGACATGGAGTGGTAATCCCTCATTGGATATCATATTGGGTGAGTATAAATTTAGAAATAAATAGATAGTTTTTTTTTATTGCAGTTTTTTCGATTTCAGTGTGTGGAATACTACAATCCCCATTTTGCCTGTTTATCACAGCCCTAACGAAGTTACTTTTTACAACTTCACTAAAAGACTGAGTTCAGACGTTGCCGGTCACCTTAGATTTCTTAGGTAAAGGTTTCTCGTCGGTCGAGCGCAACCTTTTACCAGACTTCGATGACGAGGCTGAAACAGCGCTATGTTTGTCAGATGCGCGCATTGTCGAAAGTTTGTTCTGTTCTTCAATGACTCCTTTCGCCCATGATAGCGACGCCCTCTCACGTTCGGAGAGCTTCGTTCCATTGAGTTGGCTTAGTCTGTTAATTATTTTCAAACAAAGCCTTCTCTGGTTGTGCCTGACCTTTGATGGCTTAATCAAGGCCGGACTTCAAGGTCGCAGCCCTAAGACCAGTGCTAGGACCAGCACCAGTCGGTGAGGCAGAGCCTCGAATTAAATCGGTATCATTTGTGTCAATATTTTCATTTTCCTTGATGTGGTAATGAAAATATCACAAAAATACCTATTACGAACAAACCTATTACGAACAATTTCAGTAATTCAATTAATAGCACAGAGTTAAATTAAAACACGTCCACACTTGTCAACAGTTGAACGATTCTGATTCCTACACTCATAAAAGTTTTACAGTCACTGTTTCACAGTCAAACAAATAGTTTTCGTTTCAGTTAATATTTAAAGAAAATTTGTTTGTTTTACATACAAATATTCTAAACAACTTTTTGAACGTTTATTCAAATACATAACTGTCTTTTAAATACAATTTTCCGTAACGTTTGTTTTTTCAGTTATTTAAAAAACAAACCACATTATTTTATGTGTCGTTTGTTATTGACAGTTATTTAAAAAAATCAAATTTAGTTGCTGAAAATGTAAGTAGCTTGTGGCACAGAGGGTAGCTCTATCAGGGTAGCTCATAGGGCTATCAGCCAGAAATTATAAGTTCGATTCTCTCAGGTTCGAAGTTTTTTAAATTTATTTCTAAAAAAATAAATAAAAATTAATGTAAAGTTCCGTTATTTTAACAGATTTTACAGTAAAATTTTTCCAGTAATCTTTTACGGATTTTAACGTTATTTTTACGGATTTCAACAGTTATAAATTAACATTTAAAAATAACTGAGAAATGTTTTGGTTTTAAATGAAATGTTAGTAGTCCGTTTTTAAATAAAGTTTCATTGGTTTCAAACGTATTTTCTGTTGAATTTACTTCCATAATATTTTAAGTGTAAGGAAATCAATTAAAAAAGGGAATTATATATTCTTAAATAATGAGCCTGTTAACTTGAAATTTGGAATGTAGCATCCTCTATCGGGGAAAAAATCCCCCTAAAAATTACTTTTTGGTACTGTATATATTTTCTTAAATAGAGGTCATAAAATCTTAAAATTAGGAATGTAGGATCCAACAACAGAAAAAAATCTGTAAAAAGTACTTTTTTTCGAAATTTTGATTCTAAGGGAGTAAAATCGAGCTCTTTGGTACTTTTCGTATTATCTGAAATAATGGTACTGGAAACTTGAAATTTGGAACGTAGAATCGTTTAGCGAAAAAAAAACATTCCCAAAAGATTTTTTTTTTTAAATTCTGATTCCTAAGGAGTTAAAGGGGCACTTTATATATGGGGATTTTCGTGTCAACTGACACAACTTTTGAAACCGATGTCTTCCGATCGGGATGAAATTTGCACCAAGGTTAGTCCTATTGAATAGTAGTTCAGACACAATTTTTCAACGAGATCGGTCAAGAACTCTCTGAGTTAGTGGGGGTCGAAATTTGACATTTTGGCCAAAGAGGTGTTTATTCTCATCCATGTAACTTCTTATATATTGTTTTTAGCAAAATGTGTTCCAAAGAGTTTAGATAGCAATTTCTTCAGTCTTTCGAAAAAAAAATATAAAAAAAATAAAAAAAAAATTTTTGATTTTTTTTCTTAAAAATCCAAAACTTTTTTGACTTTTTCCTCAAATTGGGCCCTTTTTTTTTTTTTTTTTTTGATTCAAAAGAAAGCTTAGGTGATTTCCTTTAAGAGCTGTGGGGTCGCTTAGTGGGATGCGAGTGGGATATCTATGAAAAAATTTTTTTTTTAACTTTGGAACACAAAAAACCGTTCTTCAATTTGCACTATTAGGCGTGGGATAGCTAACCAGTTTTCGATTTCGATCCGCGATACCCTCTAATTTTTTTAGGTTCGAAAAAGAAAGCACGAGCCAAAAAATGGGGGCGGTGGGGAGGGGCCATATGGCCCCTCATTGGGGGCAAAGTTGGGAGTAAAGAGGTAAAAATCCTCAAAAAGCCCCAAAACTCCCCTAGAAACGCCCCTGGAGGGGTGCAATGTGAGACCGACCTCCAATAATTTTCTGCCTCCAACATTTTTCTTGAACATACCTTACCCCTATTTCCACTTCCTAAGGGGGCTCCCATACAAAATGACATTTTTATAAAATTTGCTCCTACCGCTCTAACTGTCCACAGGGTGCCCCTAGAGATGTAAAATGTATGACCGACCCCCAATATTTTTTCAACTCCAACATTCTCTTAGAATATACCTACCCTTTATTTTCAACTCTTAAGGGGGTCCCCATACATTTTTTTTTTATTATTTTATTAGTTTTTAAAAATACATCTTTTTATAATGTATGGGAGCCCCTTAGGGAGTGGAGATAGGGTGTTATGATGTTCGGACAAAATGTTGGTAACTAAAAAATAATGGGGGTTGGTCGTAATTTTTGCCTCTCTAGGAGGCACGGTAGGGGCGGTAGGAGCTGGTTTAATAAAACAAATTTATAAAAATTAAAAGAAATGTATGGGGACCACCTTAAGGGTTAAAGATACATTGTAGGTATGTTTGCAAAAAATGTTGGAATTAATAAAATAATGGAGGTCGGTCATACATTTGGCCCCACTAGGGGCACTTTAGGGTAAGTTAGAATGGTAGGATCAAATTTTTTAAAAATGTTTTGTATGGGAGACCCCTTAGGAACTGGAAATAGGGGTAAGGTATGTTCAAGAAAAATGTTGGGGGCCGAAAATTATTGGAGGTCGGTCTCACATTGCACCCCTCCAGGGGCGTTTCTAGAGGAGTTTTGGGGCTTTTTGAGAATTTTTACCTCTTTACGCCCAACTTTGACCCCAATGAGGGGCCATATGGCCCCTCCCCACCACCCCCATTTTTTGGCTCGTGCTTTCTTTTTCGAACCTAAAAAAATAAGAGGGTATCGCGGATCGAAATCGAAAACTGGTTAGCTATCCCACGCCTAATAGTGCAAATTGAAGAACCGTTTTTTGTGTTCCAAAGTTAAAAAAAAAATTTTTTCATAGATATCCCACTCGCATCCCACTAAGCGACCCCACAGCTCTTAAAGGAAATCACCTAAGCTTTGTTTTGAATCAAAAAAAAAAAAAAAAAAAAGGGCCCAATTTGAGGAAAAAGTCAAAAAAGTTTTGGATTTTTAAGAAAAAAAATCAAAAAATTTTTTTTTATTTTTTTTATATTTTTTTTTCGAAAGACTGAAGAAATAGCTATCTAAACTCTTTGGGACACATTTTGCTAAAAACAATAGGTAAGAAGTTACATGGATGAGAATCAACACCTCTTTGGCCAAAATGTCAAATTTCGACCCCCTCTAACTCAGAGAGTTCTTGACCGATCTCGTTGAAAAATTGTGTCTGAACTACTATCCAATAGGACTAACCTTGGTGCAAATTTCATCCCGATCGGAAGACATCGGTTTCAAAAGTTGTGTCAGTTGACACGAAAACCCCCATATTTTTTTTGAAACAAAATAAGGGTAAAATGATTATTTTTAATGATCTGATCCATAGAAAAATGAACACCACATTGAACGAAATTGAATGGAACAGGGAATAGAATATGGAACGAAATGGAATGAAACTGGAAACAAATTCAAATGATTTTTTTTAATTTTTCTTACTAAAATTTTGTTTGTACTAAAATTTTTTTATCAATTAATTTTTCAGTATTTTTTTTTTCATTCGTACATATTTGTTCATATTTTTACAAAATTTGTTCATTAAATTTTTAACTCAAAGTTTTATTTACTCAATTGTTTTTTGCTCAAATTAATAAATCAATGTTTTTTTTTTAATAACATATGACCGTCTTAAAGTTGACGAAGTGGTTATTTTATCAACTGATGTATTTGGTATTTATGGTAAGTGTTGTGATCATCATAAGCACAGTTTTTGTAAAGGATTAAGACATATATATATGAAGATTCCATAGCGAAAAGTTCCAAAAATGGGTCATTTATTATCATTATGAAATTTTTCTTTATTTACGGGCAACAAAATACCCTGCGCACGCTAGTATTATATATATTTGTTTTGATTTCAGCTATTTTTTATGAAAATATTTAAATATTTTTAATTTTTTATTTTTGACACTTTCTTTAATTTATTTTCTTTTATGAATTTTAAAAGGTTTCGATCGTACATTCGTTGAAACCTCATAACAAAAAGGCTTCAATTTGTAGGGGAAAATACGTATTTTCAAATGAGGTTTGGCACGAAACCTCGTTATACGGTTTTTCGATGCCAATGTGAATGCACTATAAAACAACTTTTCATTAACTCATTGTGCACGGAAGTTTTTTATGTTTCTTAGCCATCAGATTTCATAAAAACTACCGTGCCAATTTGTACGCAGTCTAGTTGCTCCACGAAAATGCCCGGAAAACTGAAGATGGACATTCATCTTTGTTGGTTTTCATACACCTTTTTTGGTTGTGTTCATTACAATTTTTTTATATGCATTTTTCATGAAATATTTTAAAACAACTTTTAGATTTCATCTTTTTTTTTCAATAATCCTTTATTAACTCCATGAAAGTTTTATATATTCCTTGGTCCATCAGCTTTCATAAAAACTACCGTGCAAATTTTTACGCACTCTAGTTACTTCAGTATAATGCCCGGAAACCAAAAAATTAAATCGCAGACTTTTCATAAAATACTCTAGTGATACTTTTAGATTTGAACATTTTTCACAATAATCCTTCATTAACTCATTTTGCTCGGAAGTTTTATTTGTTCCTTGGTCCATTAGCTTTCATTAAAACTACCGTGCAAATTTGTGCGCACTCTATATACTTCAGTATGATGCCCGAAAAACAGAAAATAAAATCCCAGATTTTTCATAAAATATTCTAATGTCACTTTTAGATTTTACCATTTTTCTCAATAATAATCCTTCATGAACTCATTTTGCACGGAAGTTTTATATGTTTCTTGGTCCATTAGCTTTCATCAAAACTACCGTGCAAATTTTTTCGCACTCTAGTTGCTGCTGGATTTCAATCAAATTGATGTGCCACATAAAAAATCATCTCAATCTTATTTTTTTTTTTTTTTTGTATGCAAAAACTTTTTATAAGACAAAGATATTTTAAATATACATATATAGTAGCGCGTCCCGAACTATCCTCTGAAATGATGGGAATTTGGGAGCCTTTTACAGAAAAAATAACAAAAAAAATTTGGACAAAAAACCAGTTGACTACCAGCAGCTAAAAATTGCAATCTTCGTGGATTTTGAAGTTTTTTTTTTTTTTAATTGACGTCAAAAGTTTCGCAATATTGAGTACATTTTGGGAAAAATATTAATAAAATTTCCAAGGAGTACTTTTGGTGCAGCGTTGCATCTCAAAGATGAAAAAGTATACCCTATTTTTACTTTTTTTTTTCTTTTAAGCTAAATTAGTCTCAAAAACTGATTTTAAACAGTTTTAACGAATGTCATCTATTTTGCGCAACTTTTGGGACTAATTTAGCTTAATAGAAAAAATACAAAAATTTTAAGTACACACTTTCCATCTGTAAGATGCAACTCTGCGCCAAAATTACTCCATGTACACTAACTAAAATTGAGGAAAAAATGTCTTTAAAAATTTATCATGAATTTTCCTAAAATTTAGTAAAATTTAACTAAAAAATGAGAAATTTTCTTAACTATGAGGAAAAAAGTTTAGTTCATTCACTTATAGTAAGTTAATAGTTGTCTTTAAATGGAGTTCTTTAATATAAGGAACAAAATTCTTACTGCCAAAGAAATTTTACAAAAATCGTAGAAACGTACATATCTTTATTTTTAAGACATATTTCTTTAAAAACAATTTAGTTCAAGTTTAGTTAAAGTTTACTAAAAAAAACATCACCGTATTTCTCTTCTTTGAATTGAAGAAGTGTACTTCTTTGAATTTAGTTAATAACTTCTGGAAATTTAGTAAATAATTTCTTAGAATTTAGTTAAAAATTCAAAATGGCGATATCTCGAAAATTAAGCGAGATAGAGCGAAACGGATGAAATTTTCAAAAGAAAGACTACAAAGAAAAATATGGAATAGCCTAGCTCTGCATATCTGTCAACCCTTTGCCTTTCTTATTCTTATTCTTATTCTTATTCTCTCACGCCCCTTTGCCTTTCTTATTCTCCACCCATACACTGGATATCAAAAACTCCAGGTTCGTGTTGATCTTCCCCATGAAACCTACTATATACATGCCAATTGTCATCTTCCTAAGTCATTCGGGGTCTTCAAATTAGTTAAACTATTAAAAAACCCAATTTTTCCACGCTCTTGTATCTTTTAATTCAGGATATACTACATCGTTAGGACTATACGCTGTCCATTTTCCGCTTCCTTTGGGGGCTTCAAAATAAGTTAAAATGTTAAAAATCCCAATTTTGTCAAACCCTATTTTCCTTTCAATTCTAAGCCCACAGTCCAAAAAATTAAAATTCGACTACTTCAGGATATGCTTCATCGATAGTACTATATGCTGGGAAATTTTCAGCTTCCCAAGTCATAAGAAGACTTTAAAATAAGCAAAAATGTCAATTTTCATCTTCATAGGTCATTGGGAGTCTTCAAATTAGTTAAAATATTAAAAAACACAATTTTGCCTCGCCCCATTTTTCTCTTAATTCTCCTTCCACAATCTAAAAAATATAAATCCGATTACTTCAGGGTATGCATCACTGTCACAGCTAAATGCTATGCAATTTTCCGCTTCCTAAGTCATTTGGGGGCTTCAAAAGAAGTAAAAATGTTTAAAAAATCCCAACTTTGCCAGTTGGTTGGAAGAAATATTAAAAAATGTCGTTTTGTGTGGGAGCCCCCTTAGAAATTGGAGATAGGGTATTAGTTTGTTCCAAAGAAATGTTAAGACGTAAAAATTAATGGGGGTCGGTCTTATAAAGGACCCCTCTATGACGCACCATTGGAGCAGTAGAAATGATTTTAAGATTGGAAAATTACAATAAAATTTTTTCAAAAAATTTTAAAAAATAGTAATAATCGTTATCCCACGATCTTCCTGGGCAAAAAATTTGTAGAATTGATAGAAGTTTTACACAAAAAAATTTCAAAAAAATCGAAGAGTACAAACATTTTAAAAAATTAGATTTAAATTTTAAAACTTAAAAATCGCATACTAGAGCGCTTTTAAGAATTTTTTGGGATTTTTTTTTAGAAAGTACGTAAAAAAACAAAAATTTTGAAAAAAAAAAAAATTGAAATTTGGACCATTATTGAAGAAGTTATGATTAAAAGAAGTTTGAGTAAAGGAACAAACTACCAATTTTTAAAAATTTGATATCTTTTGAACGGGTCATCAAAAAAATCTGAAAATTTACCACGAAGGAGTTTTCGAAGGGTACTAAAAACTGTAAACAAATTGGGAAAATCTAAAAAAAAAGTTTTTCAAAGTGTCCGATTTCACATGGAATGCCCCATATACATATATTAAAAAAAGGAGGCGTAAAAGTGGGTTTGATTAATTTGTTTTCCAAAAAAATCCTAAGACGAACATTTAAAAAATAATAAGACGAACATATAAAACAAATATTCAATTCGGTCAGTTCTCAAGTGATGCGATTACCAACGAACTACATTTCATTTTGATAGTTGAATTATGATGAACATTATCAACAAAAATTTGCCAAAATGGGCGTCGTCAATTCTTTTTTCGTAAAAACCAAAGTTGGAATATGATGAAAATTCATTTAAAAAAAATTAGTCAAATCGATCCAGCCATTGCACAGTAGGTAATTTGAACCGAAATCTTGGCCAAAAATCATTTTTCGAACTAACAATAATAATGTTTTTGTTAATTACGTTCGATTTAGAAAATATTAAAGCAAATAACTGCATATTTGGTTTTTCCAAAAAACAAATATAAACTGATTGACGGGCAGTCGAATTCGGCATTTTCAAGCAACGTGCACAGTGCAATATAAAACGCCTAATTTTGATATAAATTCAAACGACTTTTTCAGCTATTAAACATAAAGAAGGATATCGTGTATAATAATGAGAAGAGAGGGGATATTAAGTAATAAAAAAATAGCAAAATATTTTGGTGGACGTTATTGCTTTTTTTAACAAAACGTGTAATTATAACTAAACCTTAAATAAATGACTTTTTCAATGAATATAAACTTCGCATAAGCTTTTAATAATGTTAGCCGTGGTGTGCCGTGTTTTTGATTGATGAAAAATTTAAAGAAAATAATTCTGAATTAATTTTTTTTTATTTTCCGTTGCACTTTTTTGCACTTTTTGAGATATCAATTTTCTTTCAGACAGCCTCATCTTGCCATATCTTGAACTTTCTAACGTTTGGATTGGGAAAAGAACTAAGAGAAAAAACCCTGTTGCTGTTTATAATTTTGTTGTCAGTAAAATTGATTAAAATAATGTTTTAAACCAATATTTGGCTTCGTTGAAGAAAATAGTACGAACTTTTTTTGAAAATTTTTCGTTAAGGTGGTACAAGGCCCACTCAAAAAATAACAGCTTTTTTCAGCAAAATCAAACAAAATGGTTTATGTGCCATTTTGTTAGCCTTCTTGCGTATTTTCTTCGTGCCGAGTTTCAAAAAAATTAGCCTATTCGTTTTCGAGATATTCAGTATTTTCCCTTTTTTTCGTATGGTGGCAACCCTAAAAATTTCCACGATTACCAAATTCATAAAATCTAGCTGTGCGTGTTCACAAAAAACTCTTAAATTTAAAATTTCAGCCATATCGGTCTAAAACTTTGGCTGTAATTATTTTTGGCCTAAAAATTGGCTCAAATTACCCAGTGTGCATTGTCAGATTTTAAATAAATTGAAAAAGTGGGCGTGGTCGATTATTTTTCCATTAAAAACTTAAATTGGATTGCTACGAACATTTAAATAAAAAAAAATTGCCCAAATCGGTGCAGCCGTTTTCCGATTTTAGATAAATCAAAAGAAGTGGGCGTGGTCAATTTTTCTTTACGTAAAAATATAAGTTTGACTATGACGAACATTTAAAAAAAATTGTCCAAATCGGTCCAGCCGTTCTTAACTGATGCGGTTACCAACGAACGAGAATTGATTTTTATTTATAAAGAAGATTGAAAATTTTGTTGTGAATACAGTAGAATATATCTGGATAGCTGAAGTTAACATTTCTTTTCTAGTTTTTACGATGTTGCAATGGTTTGAATATTTTTACGGCTTCATGAAAAATTACCCTAATGAAATATTGGCCTAAACGAAAAATTACATACATAAGTCGGGGTTTCCTGAAAATACCACTTAAAGATATAAAAAAATTAAAGCTAGCTTTGCTTAAAAAACTTAACAACTTTTAGGGAGTACAAACTTGGAAAACCAACAAAAATTTCCAAATAAAAGCTTTCGAATTTTTTTTTTTTCGCGGAAATTTATTTTTCGAACAAAAAAAAACAATGCATTTTAAATTTTTATAAAAAGTTTCTCAAAAGCATACAAATTATATTTTTTGTGGTACTTTATCATTTTAAATCGCGAATATCGCCAATACGAACGCTAACTGCTCAAAACGGATAGCACCATTGAATTTACCGTACCCGAATTAGATTTCCTGCATAGATATTTAAGTGTTAACCATAGAGTAAAGAATAATATCAGAGATTTTGATAGGCCCCAAAACAATATGTCACTTTATATAAATTGGTTCTCTTAATGTTTTAGAGAGTTTTTACATGCAATAGCATAGGCAACACTAAGAGAACCAACTTTTTGAGAGAGGAAATTAAATGGTAGCCAACAAAACTGATACCCACTGGTGTTAACTTTTCGAAAACATAAATACTTACTGTAAATATCACTAGGCGTATGAATAATAAATACTACTAAACATTAAGTATACGTATATGACACTTTTGAAAATGAAAATTTTGAAATTAGTGTATTATATTTATAGAAAATGCGAATAAAAATATATTTATAGAAAAAAAAAATAAAACTTTTTATCAAGATTTAAGGGCTTCATGATTTAGATGAAGTTTTATTAAAACGGGTGTTAACTTGAGAATTCGCAGGGGATTCAGTACAAATTGGTGTTATAAATTCATTTTCCGTGGAATGCAAGTTTTCATACACTATAAAAAAATGCGTCCAGTTTCCTACTATAAGTTGGGTAAATTTCTAATAATTATAAGTAGAATTACGCAATTGGTGTAAATTTACCCAATTTATGGTAGGAAACTGGAATCATTTTAATTAGAGCGTAAGTTATAAAGGTTTTAATGACCATTTTTCTAAAAAATTCTGGAAAAATGTATAATGGAAAACCATCTATCTAAAAGTAGATGCGGTAAAAAAATAAATAAAATAAAAGCAAAAAAATATCGTAAAGTATTTTTTTTTTTCAATAATTCGTAATCACTGTGATGCATATGTGTGAGTCTTTTTTTTATAAATTCTCTATGAGAGATACAAAGATATGTGAAGATGGTTTTAAGTAAGTTTCATATTATGGTTAACTTCCGTTGCATGTTCAATTTTAAAAGCATTTTAAAGAATATCCGTTACTTAGCAAACGTATTTAGAGCATAACTTTTAACAAAACACAAATACACAAGAATACTAACTCAAACGATAACATATGCAACACATAAGTACATACAAAGATAGATAAATTTGTGCATATAAAACTAAATATCATGGGTATAAATTATATAAGTACAAATAATAGATATTGTTTGTTATAAAAATATACATAGATATATATTAGGGTGGCACGCACAATGACTTTTTTCGAATTTCGTCGATCGCCGTTGCAACTTATGGTTCGTTTTGGTCTAAAACAGTGGTCGGCAGAAAGAGAGTATATGATTGCATTGGTATATAATATAAATATGCATGTGTTTGTAAATTTCTTAAATAAAGCGGCATCAACCTGCTGTTGTATTTTTTTTAATTTTCGGAGTTGTGAGTTTTGTTGACATTCGTGTTAAATTCGTGTAAAATGCCGATTGTGTTCGGCTTCTGTGTGCTATGGGTGCCGATCACTGGTATAAAAACTCTATATTTAAACTTTTAGTCAAATCAAAAAAAAAAATTCCCATATAAACCATAGTTATTTTTTTTTAAATATTTAATAACACCGCTTTCTGAGGATTGTCGCTGCGTTTTGAATTAAACCAAAAAGAATTGATAGGTATTGGTTTTCCGATTCCGAAACGGCCACTCACATTTTTCTATCACGTCACAATTTTACGAAAATCTCGGTTAAATGTCAAAAAATACCATTTTGGCCCTTTTTGAGCGCCTTAAATATAAGATCATGCGAATGACTTGATATTAATCTCATTCAAAAGTGCGTAATTTTTACTTTAAGACAAGATCAAATATTCTAAGAATTTAATTTTTTATAATGGTAAAAAAATCAGTAGCCACAAGTGCTTTTAAGTCATGTATTTGTATGGAAATTTGTTAAAAATCACACTAAATATTTGAAAAATGGAAGGTTTTTTGATAATGATTTTTTTACCATTTTAGAAAATTAAATTCCAAGAATATTTTAAGTTGTTTTATGGAGAAAATGACATACTTTTGAATGAGCTTGATACCAAGTCAATCGCATGTCAGAATCTTATTTTATATGCACTCAAAAATGGTCAAAATGGACTATAAGCTTTCAAAAAGGGTCCAAAATGCCCATTTTGCATTAACCGGAAATAACTCAAAATCCTGACGCGATAGACATATTTCGGTCGCAGATTTGGAATCAGCGCAATAAACACCACCTTAATCAATTACCAAAACCCAATACGCGTTTTCATGTTGAGCTGTGTTATTTTTTTTTTAATTACACAAAAATATTGGTAAAATGGGATTACTAAGAAAAGTCTCGTAATTCCATTTTAACAATATTTGACAGTTTTTCTTGTTTTTTAACAAACAGTTTTCGATTGAATTTTTTTTGTAATTTTACAAATTTCCACCTTTTTTATTTTGCCAAAAGAGTTGTAAATTTACAATTTTGACAAAAATTACATTTCTGAAAAATACGAAAACAAATGCAAAATATGATATTTTTTGCATAGGTATAAATTATATTGTTTATTTTTACAATAATAAGCCTCCACTTAAAAAATTATGACGGTAGAATCCACAACAAAAGACAGTTAAAACTACTACATTTGTTGTTGTTGAGGCGTCCACTACATTTTACAGTAAAATCAACCAAAAATTGTTGTTGTTTTAAACTATTGATTATCAACTACAAAAAACTGTAAAAACTACTTCAGATTATAGTTGTTTTTACTGTAACCCAAATTGTCTGAATTTTTTTATTAACAAAATAAAACTTCTAAACGTCAAAACGGTTAAAATTATTTGAAAATAATTCCTGCACATCCATTTTTCTAAAAATTTCTAGAAAATTATAATTTTTTTTAGAGACTAATAACAACTACATAAAACAACTGTTACTACAATGTAGTAATTTTTTGTAATTATTTTTTAAAAACGACTACAAAAAAACAGTTGTTTGAGATTTTTCATGCAAAAACAACTGAAATTGTAATTGAAAACCACAACTACTACTTACTACACAAATGACCGTCATGTAGTAACAGCAATAATTTTCTAAGTGTCCTCAAATTTGTGTTTCGAAAGTTAGTGTGTTTATTATCTCAAAAATTTACGAAAAACTCTTGCCGAAATTCAGTCTTTTCTAAAAAATTAGACCATAAAGATTGGCGGGTGACTAGAAAATTACAAAATTATTTTAAAAGTTAATATTCAAATTCCGTTTTTTAAACAAAAAAAAAAAAAAAAGAAAATCGAACTGATGTTTGATAAAAATTTTAAATTTAAGAACAGGTTCTGAAAATTTTAAATAAAAAATAAACAACAACACAAATTTTTGAGATTATGGTGCATTCCGATTTAATTTTATAAATATTTAGCAACCGCTACTAAACACAAATTTGACAATTTTTTTAATATTTAGCCACGTCTCCTAAGCCCAGTTTTTGAAAAATTGATAAACAAAAAACCCAATTTTCTATGGACATTTGGTATGGAATGCCTCATTTATATTCTCCAGAAAATTATTTTATTTCAAATGGTTTTTTTTTATGGAAATGACCATTTCTCCAATATTAAGCCACGCCTCCTAAGCCCAGGTTTTATAAAATTAAAACCAAAAACTATATATTCTTAGTTCCTTATAGGACAATCAATACAACCTATTCAGAAATTCATGGGACACATGCTCTTCTATATCGGGACATTTGCTATGGAATGTCTAATTTGTATTCTCCAGAATATTCTCTCATTTCAAACCGTTTTTTCCATAGAGTATACATAGAGGCGAAGGCGTCAAAAATTCAGTAGCCAAAGTACAACTTGTACACATGTATTTGTTGATAAAATACGACATGTAAACATGTATTGTGTGATAAATTCACATCGACAACGTACGTGTGAGAAATAAGAAAAAAAACAGTGATCTTATTTTTTTCTTTCACTTTCGCCTCTATGTATACTAGAGCACCCACAAAATGTATGGGATGTGCAAAAGTGTATTTTTAATGCTCCCCGCTCATTTTCGGTTGACTGTGGAGTAAAAAATAATATCTATCCAGAAATTGGACTTCTAGGCTGCAAACAGACCAAGCGGTTTGAACTTTTGACCTAAAAAATGGGCTAAAAACCTTTATAGATTAATTTGGCTGTAACTCTTAAAATAAAAGTTTTCGCAATTTACTTTCATAACAACTTTTTTGTAGAATTAAAATGCAAAGATTTTTCTCTCATACTGTTTTGACCTAAATATGTCCGACCGCGGTGTTTTTAGCGGTTAAAATCGAAATTTGGGTCAGAACTTTTTTTTTTAATTCCCGTAAATTTTTAAATTGTGGAAAATTTGAGCTCTTTGCACAATTCACTAGGGTATTGAATGTAGTTTTCCAAAAAAAATTTTTGCAAAAATATATCGACCCTTCCATGAAAATATTCCAAAGTTCTTCTCTGAATCTCATTTTTTTACTATTCAACCTTCACTGAAAAAAAAGACATAACTAAATTTAAGGAAAAAATGTCTTTGAAAATTTATCATGAATTTTCCTTAAATTTAGTTAAATTTAACTTAAAAATGAGAAATTTTCTTAACTATGAGGAAAAAATTTTAGTTCATTTACTTATAATTAGTTCATAGTTTTCTTTAAATGGATTTTTTAAATATTAGGAAAAAAATTCTTACTGCCAAAGAAATTTTCCACAAATCTAAGAATCGTATCTTTATTTTTAAGACATATTTCTTAAAAAACAATTTAGTTCAAGTTTAGTTAAAATTTACTAAAAAAAACATCATCGTATTTCTCTTCTTTAAATTGAGGAAGTGTACTTCTTAGAATTTAGTAAATGACTTCTGAGAATTTAGTAAATAACTTCTTAGAATTTAGTTAAAAATTCAAAATGGCGATATCTCGAAAACTAAGCGAGATAGAGCGAAACGGATGAAATTTTCAAAAGAAAGACTACAAAGAAAAATATGGAATAGCCTAGCTCTGCATATCTGTCGGGGTCTCAAGACCCAAATTTTAAATCTAAAATTTGAAATTCCCGAGATTTTATATATACACATATCTCGGTAAATACTGCAATCACGAGAAAACGTCTAACGGCATTTTTGTAGCTCTTGACTCGTAGAACACTTCCGCAAAATACCCGAAAGCCCTCCGATTAATAGTTTTTGAGTTATCTGGATTTTAAGATTCTCAAGACCCCATCAGGCCCCTTATTACCGTATCTCAAAAATTAAGCAAGTTAGAGTGAAACGGACACAAGTTTTGGTTCAAAATCTATGGGGACCCTTAAAGGATCCAACGGGGTCTCGAGTTAAATGGGGTCCGAACCCATGGGTCCAGGGTCTAGACCCGATCTATTTCTAAAATGTGAAGTATAATTTTTCCTATTTTCTAGTTAAAATTGACTTAAAATTAAATAACTTTGTTTTCCTTATTTTTGGGAAAATTATGAACTAAAACCAAGAAAAAAATCTTTGGAGCCAAATCATTCCCTCTTTTTCTCAAAATTGAGTTAATTTTCCCAGATTTTAGTTCACTTTTTTTTTGAGTGTTAATATAGGCAAATACTCACTTTGTAATTCCGTGAGTTTCGCACCGAAACATCTGTCTAGGATTTCCCTAAATATATATGGGGTATTCAGTGCCAAATTGGACACTTTAAAAATTTTTATGTTTATTTTTTTATTTATTTTACATTTCTTTAAAACCGATTAAAACCCATATCCAAGATATTTTTCAAATTTTTTAAATTACCCGTTCAAAGATATCAAATTTTCAATAAAAAACTATCGTTTTCCGTATTTTTATCCACTAAGAAAATTATGTCATTAACTGTTTGTAGGTTATTTTAAAAAGTAATCAGTAAAGTTATTTTAAAAGAAAAATCATTAATTTTATTATGGACTTCTTATTTTCTACTGTTTCTGTAGTTTAAAAAAAATAATTTACTGTATTAAAAACGAATTTTCTGTTACATTTAATTTCGGCAGTAAAAAATTTCTTCTATAGTTTTACTGTTTTTCAATACAAAATAACTGAATATTCACTAGTTTTTTAATGTTTTGGTTAGTCATTAAATTAACATTTAAAATTGACTGTATTGTGTTTTTATTTTAAAAGAAAAAACACTGGAATGGTTTTTAAATAAAAGTTCATTTGTTTTAAGTGAATATTCACTGGAATTTACCTACATAATTTTTTTGAGTGTCATAATAAATTCAAAACATTTTTTTTTTTTTTTTTTTGATTTTTTGTTTTTTATTAAAAATTTCTTAAAGTGTTCTAATATGCGATTTTTAAATGATTGCACTCTTTGTTTTTTCTCTACTATATATCATTTGTTTAGCTACTTATTAGTCGAAGAAGCGAAACAACTTTAACAACAATCAGAAATGATTACAAAAAAAAAGCAAAAGTATTGACAAAAATATAAATAAATAAACCTTAATACAACAAACTACACTTCTAATTACCTCTTGAAATCCCCTACCCGTGTCTTAATGGACAAAAGCAAAATTAGGAAAAAAAACAGACCAATATAAAAAAACCACAACTTTTCAAAATTTATTTTTAGGAATTCTCTAGTCATGTAAGGAAATTAAAAAAAGAAGAATCATTCTTTCTACTTAAAAGAAACAACGTATGAAAGCAAACTATTCCAATCTATACTACAATATATCATACCGCAACCATTTAGCACTATACCTCCAAAAAAAAGTAAATTATCAAGTGGAATTTAAAGTGGATTAGGAGCGACGCTACAGGTTAAAAATTAAATAAAAAAATTTTAAAAAATAAAAGAATTTTTTAAGACCATCTAAAATTTATTCAAAATTCAAAGATTCAATTTCAAACTCAAAGATTCTACTTATAATTCAAAACAAATCCATTTGAAATTCGTCACATATCAATGAAATTAAAAAAAAAAAATTTTAATTTTTTTTAATCTTTTCTTAAAAATTTTTATTTGATTTTTTTATTTTTTGTGGTAAACTTAATATTTTCTTAAAATTATAAGCTTAAGTAGATCGTGGGATTATGTTAATATATAAAACAGAATTTAAAAAAAAGTATTTAATATATTCAGCGGTTTTTGAATTTTTTTGTTGTCTTCCAATCTTTATTAAAACACTTTAAAGAAAAAACTGAAATTTCAACAAATTATTTCGAATTTGGACCATTTTTTAAGAAGTGATAAGTTAAAAACTGAAAAAAAGTGTTTTTTCTTTTAATTCGATATTTTTTGAACGGATTATCAAAACAGATCTCAAAATTTGCTTGGAATGGGTTTTTGAAAGGTACTAAAAAATTTAAAAAATATAAAATTTAAAATTTTCCAAGCGTTCGATTTGGCATGGAATCCCCCATATATGCTATGTGGAATCCTAGACTCATCTTTCGATTCGTAAAACACGCAATGACAAAGTGAATATACCCATATAACATGGTTGGAGGTCAAAAAATTATGGTTCAGAGTAGAATTTTGGCAATTTTTCATGGAAGGGTCGATATATTTTTGCAAAAAAAAATTTTTTGTTATACTACATTCTATACCCTAAAAAATTATGCAAAAAGCTCAAATTTTCCCCAATTTAAAAATTTACGATAATTTAAAAAAAAAAAAAAAGTTCTCACCCAAATTTCGGCTTTAATCGCTCAAAACACCGCGATCGGACATATTTAGGTAAAAACAATATGAGAGAAAAATCTTTGCATTTTGATTCAACAAGAAAATTGTTATGAAAGTTAATTGCGAAAAACTTGTATTTTAAGAGTTACACTCAAAAAATTATGTCATTAACTGTTTGTAGTTTATTTAAAAAGTTTTCCGTTTAGTCGTTTTTAAAAGAAAAAACATTTGTTTGATGTTCAGTTTTTATTAATGACTACATCAGTCCTTTGTTTCAAAAATAACACACTAAAAAATAAAGAGTTTCACTAACATTTAATTTATAAAGTCATTTATTTTTGTTCTATAAGTAAAAACTACTGATTATTCTTTAAATTTTAAATGATTCGTGTAAGTAATTTTTTTTTTAAATTGTTGGTATTTTTTAATGATATATCATTAGTTTTTACCTACACAAGTCAGTTATTTGTTTGTAGAAAAAAAATTCAAAAAATTATTTACAGAAATATAAAAACATATTTGTATCAAGTGGCTTTGGCACGATGGGTGGAGTGTCTGGCCAGAATGTAGTTGATTGCGGGATCGATTCCCCAAAATTTTATTAAAAAATTTTAAAAAAATATTTCAATAGAAAATTGTATAAAATAACCTACGAAATCATTAATTTTTAATGTTTTGGTAGGTTATTTTTTTGGAATTTGTTGGTAAAAATAACAGAACTATCATTAATTTTTAATGTTTTCGTAGGTTATTTTTTTCGAATTTGTTGGTAAAAAAGAATGAAAAAACCGTAATTTTTTAATGTTTAGTGTTATTTATTTTAGAAAATTTTGCCAACAGTAAAAAATAAATGTTGATGTTTTTAAAACAAATGAATAATTACTGGGATGGTTTTCAATTGTTTATTCACTGGTTTTAAGTGTGTTTTTCTTTTGTTTTTGCCTACAAAATATTTTGAGTGTACAGAAAAATTTATCTATAAAGGTTTTTTAGCCCATTTTTGAGGTCAAAAGTTCAAACCGCTTGGCCTGTTTGCAACCTAGAAGTCCAATTTCTGGATAGATATTATTTTTTACTCCCAACTCAACCGAAAATGAGCGGGGAGCGATAAAAAAACAATTATGCACATATGGGTGCTCTAATGTATACTCTATGGTTTTTTCTATGAAAGTGTTCACATAATAAAGTATTTTAGGCGCCCCAGTAGGCTAGTTGGTAGCGTGCTAGCCTATGAGTCTGGGGGTCGTGGGTTCGATTCCCACCAGAGGCCTTGGTCTGTTTCGCTACAACGAGACGAAGGTCATTGTTACCAGTTCTCGGTTAGGTAAAATTAGTATATGATTTGTAATTATATGTTAATTCTTAATAAAATAAAAAAAAAATAAAAAAATAAAGTATTAAGTTTGGATTATTTTTTTATTTAAACAAATATAATACTTTAATAAAAAAATGTTTTTATAACGGATTATTTCTGTCCAGAAATAATCTTTAGGGTCGAATCAGAATAAAATTGCGTCGAGTAAAACGTAAAAAGAACAAAAACAAACACATCAAATTTGAAATTTTTATGTCCGTTTGATTTAGGTACCTCACATTTAAATATTAGAAACGGAAAATTATTGGGTATTATGCCTTACTCGACGTAATTTAATTGAGGTTGGACGCTTACATTTCTATCGATTTTTTGTCACAAAATAAACTTTACATTTTATAAAAAATGTGTTTTTATTGAAATAAAACAAGACAATGTTTAAATAACACCACTATTATCAATCGCGTGCTATATAATTGTAATAATATTACTTAATGATATTTGCAAGCTGCTGCTAAAGCACCATTAATGTATTTAATTGAATCCGGTAAACGGTACTCTCAGCGGAGAGTTTATTAATGCATGATCCGAATTTTGTAATAATTTAAACCATTTCAACAATCATGAACTCCATGCGTGTTTGTATCGTCCAAATAACGTTGTCTTATTTATTTGAATGCAGTTTTTTTGATGCATTTTTCACTTTAAATTTTAAATCATTGAGCGTGTTCAGAAAAGAAATCTGCTACTCAACAGTTGGGATGTAGCAAGTTTTGATTAGTTGACTCTGCTGAACGCATTTTTTTATGAATATTTTAAAATATTGGAATAACTTTTTGTTTTTTTTTATATTTTCATTTATTTTTTCTGTGGAAAATACTTTTTTGTGATTTTTTTTTTGTCTATTTCCTTGAATAACGTAAAAAAAAATAATTTCAATAAAGCAGCTTATTTATCAGTTTGTGATCAAATATAGCATATTTTTTACGCTATCAGTGATGAGAAGCTCTCACTCAACATGTTGACTGAAATGTAAAAAATTAAACCATTCAGCAGAATGTTGAGGAGCAACTGAGTAGCAGCTTCCTCTGCTGAACGCCATCATTGATATGTCCTAAAAAGTATTCACAAAAAAACTAAGCTTTTTGTAAAAAACCTCCATAATCCATCCCAAAATATAAAAATTTTAAGAATATTTTAGGACGAAGTCATAACCATTTACAATTGATTTTTAAATTCGTTATTTAAAAACAAAAAATATACCGTTGTCTGGTCAAAGAAGGAGCGGGTGTTGCAAATATTAGTAACACAGAAACTAAAACCTTAAACTCTAAACATAAAATCATGGGTAAATTTGCATACACATTTATGAATACTAAAATAGCAAAAGAAACGCATGCATAAACATGCATATTATGATGTAAAAATATGTTAAAAAGAAATACATATAATAAAAACTAAAATAAAATAGCAACAACAGCAACAAAAAAGATATTCTCTATGAATAGTAAAAAAAAAACAAAAACTAAAAATGAAAGAGAAAAAATTTTAATATTTGCATTTTAAAAAAATTTACCTCGTGCACACACTAAACTGAAATAGTAAACGTAAATTTTAAAAAATGAAACACGACAATAACAGAAATATGTTTATATGCCTGTTCGTTTACCTTACTACAATCTACTCATTTTTACTACTTTTACTACAGCTGGAAATTTTTAGTACAAATAGTAAACAAAAATTTCCAGTTGTAGAAAAAGTAGTAAGAAATTTAAGTAAACAAACAGACCTTATATCATTATAGGTTTGTTTTTTTGCCCAAATTTCTTACTATTTTTATTACAACTGGAAAATTTTGTTTGGCATAATGTCATAAACTAAACTTTCCAGCTGCAGTAAAAATAGTAAACTAATTGGGTAAGCAAAGAGAACTTTAATGTTAACATCAATAAGATGTAAGTCTGTCGTATAGTATTTCCCTCATTTATATCCGCTGACCTTAGCGGGGTAATAATATTTATTTGTAATCTTATAAAAAAAAGGTTTCCGTCTTCATTCTGTTTGTAGAAAATAGCAAATAAATTATTATTTTTTCGTATTAGAAAATAATGTCGTATGATTAATATTTAATTCATGCACTAAAATACAATATCACTCATTCGCCTCAGCAGGTCCGACTTATTACAAATAATACTCGTATAGTAGACCAAAGGATTTTGTTTATGTTCTTGCAGTTTTTTATGGCCCACTGGTTTTTTCGTGCAAACGCAAGTGGAATAAGTAAAATAGGTAATATAAATGTTCTTCTGAGCTATAAAGTGCTAAAATGTTGTTAGTAAAATTTTATGGTGCTTATTTTTTTTTAAATATGAGGAAGTCCACGCTAAATGTCACAATACAGAAAAACATGTGTGCCATGAATGTCTGAAAAGGTGGTATATGGAACTATTGGAAATTGCGTAATTGGTTATTAAATTTTTGAAAAACTGGGCCAATTAGGCATGGTTAAATATTGGAAAAATGATAAAATTCGTGTCGGGTCCCCTGGATAAAATATTTATAAAATTATAACGAAATGCACCACAATTTCAAAGATTTTTATTCTTATATACTTTTTTGATCTGCTGTCGACTAAAAATTTGTATTTTTTTAAATTTTCACAACCTGTTTTGAAATCCGGCCACATTTTTATACCCTCCACTCTAGTGATAGAGGGTATATATAAGTTTGTCATTCCGTTTGTAACACCTCGAAATATTGGTCTAGGACCCCATAAAGTATATATATTTATGATCCTCGATCGATTTTAAGTCGATCTAGCGATGTCTGTCCGTCCGTCCGTCCGTCCGTCTGTCTTTCTGTCTGTCTGTCCGTCCGTAGAAAACACGCTAACTTTTGAAAGACTTTACATAGGCTACTGAAGTTTGGCATATATGTTTGTCATTTACCTGGTCAGGTTGGTACAGCCAAATCGGTCTAGTGGTTCAAAAGTTATGAGCAAAAGAGTAAATTTCGGCAAGGGTGTTTCGCGAACTTACGAGATAAAACCCACGATAACTTTCGAAAGACAATAATAAGACTACTGAAGCTTGGCATGTATCTTTGCCGTTCCCCGCGTCTGTTTGGTATTAAATTTCAGCTCAGTCGGTCCAGTGCACTATAGGAAATTTTACACATTTTTTGGCCAAAAGTCAAAATTAAAATTTTTGCAAACATTATTTTTTTTTACATTAATATAAAAAAAACTTAACAAAGTAAACAATTCTTTCTCAATTTTTCGACAGAATTGATGTACTGTCGCTTTATCAGTAGTTTTTCTTGCAATTTCTTACTTATTGTTAGTTATAAAATAACGATTGAGTGCAGTGAATTTTGTGATAGCTTCTAATAAAAGTTTTTATATTAAGAATTTATAGTTTTTAAAAACTAAAAAATGGAAAATAATGTCGAAGGTGAGTACTTTAATGATAAATAGATGAATTTCATGTAAAAATCGAGATGCATTGAACCCGACCCCCTCAGATATCGATGAAATTTTGTTCATAGCTAAATTTGATCAATACAAACAAACTCTCATTTTTAGAAATGACTGTTTTGCGATTTTTTGGGCGTGACACAGTGGGAACGTTTTCGAAAAAACGCGAAAATGGTCGAAAAGAGCTCCATTTAAACTACAATAACTCTGAATCGGCTAAACCGATTTCCATGATCTTGGTATCATTAAAAAGATATTTTAACAGGCTTTATGACACGTTAAAAAAAAAAAAAAAAAAAAATACACTGTAAAAAATTTATAACAAAAAAAATTTTAACTGACGAAAAAACCAAAAGATCAAGGGTTTTTTTACAGTGTATTAATTTTTTAGAAAGGTTTATCCTTCATCTATACCATATCAAAAAATAAAAATGGGTTCTTTGTTAGTTTTTTTTATATAATTTTTTAAGTTGTGTCACTTCTAGTAATTGCCCTTATATTTTATAACAAAAAAAAATTTAGGTAACGAAAAACCAAAAAAGATCAAGGATTTTTTACAGTGTATTACTTTTTTAGAAAGATATTTCCTTCACCTATAACATATCCAAAAAGTAAAATGGGTTCTTTTTTATTTTTTTTTTAATAATTTTTTAAGTAGTGTCACTTCTAGTAATTCCGCAAAATTCTGAATAAAAAAATCAATGTATTCTTCATAATAATTTTCTATTTTGTCATAAACATTTATTACTTTACCCATAATAAAGAGAAATATATATAGAACAAAAAAATTGTTGCCCTTTTCATTCCAAAGATTTTTTCAGGTCTATTTTTTCTTCCTCAGGTAGCTAATAACATAGTAAAAAGAAATAGAAACACAAAATATAACAAATATTTTCCTTTCTTAGTAAAAAATTTAACGGCAAACAGCCCTTATTTCCATACAAATGCATGTAAATGTATAGGGGTCTGGCCAGAACTAAGGACTCAAAATATGTACCTGACGAAGGGTTAACAGGTAAAATAAATAAACATTGTCCCAAATTATGAATATGTTTTAACCGCAAAAAGTTCTTGCTTGCCTTTAAAAATGCTATATAATTGCACCTGATGAACGTACCGAAATTCATAATTATAAACAGTTTCGAGAAGCCAAGATATCCCATTACAATTTTTACGCGTATATTTTAAAAAATTGAGTGAATATGAATTCAAACAATAAGTACAGATGCATAAAAATATCTAATAAGTGTTGCGCTTCGCTTCGTAAAATAAGTGAAAACGAGGCTGCAAATATAATTGAATATTTTCCAGCTGTCGCCAACATTCATTGTAGCCGTATTTGCGAAACTTGCCGGAATACACTGAGAAAAGCTCGCAGTCGTAATGAATCCAACGTGGAGCAGAATGAAGTCTCAAATTATTTACCAACAACGCCCAGCAATGAAATTAGCGAAGAATTGAATGAACTTCCAACTTGTACCAGCCGTATTGCAAACATCGAAAGGACGGAAGTCATTGAAAATATAAATGATCATATTATTCCTCATCTACCAAACCAAATGTCGCCTCTTAAAAGGAAATATATGAAACGAGATGCATACAGAAATAGAAAATCACTGCAAATTTTCGAAAATATAGCAGATTCACTTGGAGCTGATCCATTATCTGATTTGTCAGCGCAACTTGAAAACGTCAAAGCCATTTACGAAGAAATTTTGGAAAACATCAAATATCAAATAGAGAACAGCTCAAATCTTTTAGAAAAGCAAAAACTTTTATCTCTCTTACCAATCAATATGAGTCACGCAGAAATTAAAGATCGTTTTGGGGATGATATATCTCACGATTGTATCAAAAAAAGTAAAGATATCCAAAGGAATAAAACGAAGTTTGCAGATATCAATCTTTTTAAAATGAGCAGACGTAGCTTACCAGCCGAAACTCTAAGCACAGTCAAGTTATTTTATGAAGATGATGAAATTAGCCGAATGATGCCTGGATCGCAAGATTCAATTACTGTTAAACAAGGAAACTTACGTGAAAAAGTTCAAAAAAGACTGATGTTATCTTCACTACGCGAATCTTACTACGAATTTAAAAAAAAACATCCCTTGGCCAAAGTGGGTTTTACAAAATTTACAATGTTAAGGCCAAAAAATTGTATAAAACTTGGAGTTGGAAACCAGCAAAATATCTGTGTATGCACATTGCATCAGAATATGAAATTGATGTTTGAAAAAAGTGGCTTAAAATCAATTTGTATTGAAGGAGAATGCACATTTACCGATTACAAAGATGTTCTCAAATTCGTTGTTTGTAATGGTGACATAGAAAAAAGCGAGTGTTGCGTTTCAATGTGTGGTCACTGCTTTAAAAATTTAAATAATCTAAAAACGCATATGCTAAAACATTTTGAAAATAACCACACTGAAGAAATAATATACAAAAAGTGGAATACAACGATTAGATGTGTTCTGGAAACGTTAACCACCAACCCAGAATCATTTGTCAGCGATTTTACTGAACACATCAAAGTTCTGATTCCGCATCATTTCATAGCAAAGCGACAATCTGAATTTATCAGCAATAAAAGAGCGGCGCTGTTATCAGGAGAAATGTTAATTCAAATGGACTTTGCTGAAAATTATGCATTTCTTGTACAAGATGCCGTGCAAGGATACCATTGGAATAATGATCAGGCTACAATACATCCGTTCGTTATTTATTACAAAGGTAATTATTTTAATATTTTGGTATTAGTAAACACATCCATCCACACTCATCAAAATATTTAATAATTTTTATTTATTTGTTTTTTTCCTTTGTTTGTTTATTTTCAGATAACGATAAATTAACTCATAAAAGCTTCGCCATAATATCTGATTGCAATACCCATGATAGTATAGCAGTTCATCTATATATTTCAAAAATGGTACAGTTCGTGAAGGCCAATATAACCAACAATATTAATAAAATCATTTACGTATCAGATGGTGCAGGAGCACAATATAAAAATAAATATAACTTCATTAATTTATGCCATCACAAATCTGATTTTGGGATTGACGCTGAATGGCACTTTTATGCTACCAGTCACGGAAAATCTGCATGTGATGGAATCGGAGGAACATTGAAGAGAGGTGCTCGAAATTATAGTATTGCAAATAAAAATGAAATCCAGACAACGAGGCAACTCTATCACTGGGCATCAGAAACATATAAGACCACCATACAAGTTGCTTACGCAGATGCTGACGAATACAACAACGTTAAAGAAAAGCTATTTTCAAGATATGAAGAAGCTAAAACTATAACAGGAACTCAAGGCTTTCATTCATTCATTCCGATAAATGAAACTTTTGTACATGTGCGCAGATATTCTGACTGTGCCAAATTTGAGCAGCGCAAAATTTCTTACAAATAATTAACTTAAAAAAAATTTAAATAAAATAAAACACAAATTAATAAAAACGTGGCAAATAATATAAACAATTGTTGATGGTTTTTTATTTGTAAACATTTAAAAAATGTTAGAATTGTTGAACTATTTTGTGAATGTGACCAGATATTTTCGCTGTTATTCGAATTATTTCGAAAACTTTCGGTAAGTATTACTAGAAGTGACACTACTTAAAAAATTATATAAAAAAAATAAAAAAGAACCCATTTTACTTTTTGGATATGTTATAGGTGAGAGAAATACCTTTCTAAAAAAGTAATACACTGTAAAAAATTCTTGATCTTTTTTGGTTTTTCGTTACCTAAAATTTTTTTTTGTTATAAAATATAAGGGAAATTACTAGAAGTGACACTACTTAAAAAATTATATAAAAAAAACTAACAAAGAACCCATTTTTATTTTTTGATATGGTATAGATGAAGGATAAACCTTTCTAAAAAATTAATACACTGTAAAAAAACCCTTGATCTTTTTGGTTTTTTCGTCAGTTAAAATTTTTTTTGTTATAAATTTTTTACAGTGTATTTTTTTTTTTTTTTAACGTGTCATAAAGCCTGTTAAAATATCTTTTTAATGATACCAAGATCATGGAAATCGGTTGAGCCGATTCAGAGTTATTGTAGTTTAAATGGAGCTCTTTTCGACCATTTTCGCGTTTTTTCGAAAACGTTCCCACTGTGTCACGCTCAAAAAATCGCAAAACAGTCATTTCTAAAAATGAGAGTTTGTTTGTTTTGATCAAATTTAGCTATGAACAAAATTTCATCGATATCTGAGTTGGTCGGGTTCAAAATTTCAGTTTTATCTCGATTTTTAAATGAAATTCATCAATAGTGAAATGTTGGTGAACTCATCTATTAGATCGATTTAATTGGAAAAATTGAAGTGACCTTAAGATGAACTTATTGAAGTATAAATTGGAATTTTATTTTATTTTATAAAAGTTCTTTAGGACAATCAATTACCTTCCGAATTCAATAAATTTCAAGGTCGGATATGTGCAAACTTTTTTTAAAAATGCATTTTTCCAGGCGACTACTGAGTGCCAAATTCAGAGTTATTTAATACATGGCGAGATAAATAAAACAAAGGTGGATAAGGAGCCCCTTTTCCTGACCATTTCTTTCCATACATTGCTGAGAGTGAATGTTTCGAAAACTTTAAACAATATATAAAGGAGGAATTAAGAATATTTTGTTTAAATATAAATATGAAAAGGATAAAAAGTTGTAGGAGTTTGACAATTTTTGAAAGACAGCATCCTGTTTGGCTTAAAGGCAATACTTGGCTAAGAAAACTTGAAACGCAGCCTGCCTCCACTAAATCGAGACCTGGGCGACCGCAATTAACTTTTTTGTCAAAATCTGCGATAACAAAAATACGAGTTACAGCGGTAATCTCTTAAGATCTAAATAGGGAAGTTGAGCCCCTTGCTCTTGCTTCATCTACGGCTGCCCGTTGTTGCATTTTGAAATGTAGTTGACGACTTGGAACTCAAAAATCAAATTTTTGAATAAAATCCTAATTAAAAAGTAGATTTGTTTGACACTTCTTAAAATTGTTAAAATAAATTTATACTGTTATCTTCGAAAGTTAGTGTACACTCAAAAAAAAAAAAGAAATAGTAAAAACAGTTTAGAAAACCATATAATCTATCAAGGATCTAAAAAATCTTAGATGCGGAAACTTATAACCCGGGAACCCTGTTTGGAACTACACTCAAAATATTTTGTAGGCAAAAACAAAAGAAAAACACACTTAAAACCAGTGAATAAACAATTGAAAACCATCCCAGTAATTATTCATTTGTTTTAAAAACATCAACATTTATTTTTTACTGTTGGCAAAATTTTCTAAAATAAATAACACTAAACATTAAAAAATTACGGTTTTTTCATTCTTTTTTACCAACAAATTCGAAAAAAATAACCTACGAAAACATTAAAAATTACTGATAGTTCTGTTATTTTTACCAACAAATTCCAAAAAAATAACCTACCAAAACATTAAAAATTAATGATTTCGTAGGTTATTTTATACAATTTTCTATTGAAATATTTTTTTAAAATTTTTTAATAAAATTTTGGGGAATCGATCCCGCAATCAACTACATTCTGGCCAGACACTCTACCCATCGTGCCAAAGCCACTTGATACAAATATGTTTTTATATTTCTATAAATAATTTTTTGATTTTTTTTTTTCTACAAACAAATAACTGACTTGTGTAGGTAAAAACTAATGATATATCATTAAAAAATACCAACAATTTAAAAAAAAATTACTTACACAAATCATTAAAAATTTAAAGAATAATCAGTAGTTTTTACTTACAGAACAAAAATAAATAATCTATATATATAAAAGAGTTGGGTGAGTGAGTGACTGACTGACTGACTGACTGACTGATTCATCATCGCCCAGCCCAAACCGCTGAAGCTAGAGACTTGAAATTTGGACTGTATGTTCACCTCCCGGAATATAGATCCACTAAGGCTGGATTTTTGCCAGTGTTGATTCTAAGGGGGTAAAAAGGGTAAAAAACTGTACTTTTGGTACTTTTTATATCTCCCGAAATAATGGTCATAGAGACTTGAAATTTGGACTGTATGTTCACCTCCCGGAACATAGACCCACGAAGGCTGGACTTTTGCCAATGTTGATTCTAAGGGGTAAAAAGGGTAAAAAACTGTACTTTTGGGGTACTTTTTATACCCCTGAAATAATGGTCATAGAGACTTGAAATTTGGACTGTATGTTCACATCCTGGAATATAGATTCAGTCAGGCTGGATTTTTGCCAGTGTTGATTCTAAGGGGGTAAAAAGGGTAAAAAACTGTACTTTTGGTACCTTTTATATTTCCTTAAGTAATGGTCCTAGAAACTTGAAATTTGGAATGTAGATTCACCTCCCGGAAATCAGGATCACTAGGGCTGGGTTTTTGCAAATGTTGATTCTAAGGGGTAAAATGGGTAAAAAAGTGTACTTTTGGTACCTTTTATATTTCTTTAAATAATGGTCTTAGAGACTTGAAATTTGGACTGTATGTTCACCTCATGAAATATAGATCCCCTAAGGCTAGACTTTTGCCAATGTTGATTCTAAGGGGGTAAAAAGGGTACCTTTTATATTTCCTTAAATAATAGTCCTAGAAACTCGAAATTTGCAATGTAGGTTCACCTTCCGAAAAAAAATCCACTAATGCTGGGTTTTTGGCCAATGTTGATTCTACGGGGGTAAAATGGGTAAAAAAGTGTACTTTTGGTACTTTTTTTTATTTATTGAAATAATGGTCACATAAACTTGAAATTTGGAATGTAGGATCCTTTGCTAAAAAAACAATATGGAAAGATACTATTTGAAAATGTTGATTCTAAGGGGGATAAAAGAGGTGAAAAGTGTACTTTTGGTACTTTTTTTATTTCTTAAAATTATGGTCATAGAAACTTGAGACTTGGAATGTAGACTCCTTCGGTAAAAAAACATTCTAGAAATAGTAATTTTTGGAAAATGCGTTTCTTAGGGGAAACCTTTCATAAAAAGTACCTTTTATAAAAAGTACCTTTTATAAAAAGTACCTTTTATAAAAAGTACCTTTTATAAAAAGTACCTTTCATAAAAAGTACCTTTTATAAAAAGTACCTTTTATAAAAAGTACCTTTTATAAAAAGTACCTTTTATAAAAAGTACCTTTTATAAAAAGTACCTTTTATAAAAAGTACCTTTTATAAAAAGTACCTTTTATAAAAAGTACCTTTTATAAAAAGTACCTTTTATAAAAAGTACCTTTTATAAAAAGTACCTTTTATAAAAAGTACCTTTTATAAAAAGTACCTTTTATAAAAAGTACCTTTTATAAAAAGTACCTTTTATAAAAAGTACCTTTTATAAAAAGTACCTTTTATAAAAAGTACCTTTTATAAAAAGTACCTTTTATAAAAAGTACTTTTTATAAAAAGTACCTTTTATAAAAAGTACCTTTTATAAAAAGTACCTTTTATAAAAAGTACCTTTTATAAAAAGTACCTTTTATAAAAAGTACCTTTTATAAAAAGTACCTTTTATAAAAAGTACCTTTTATAAAAAATACCTTTTATAAAAAGTACCTTTTATAAAAAGTACCTTTTTTAAAAATTACCTTTTATAAAAAGTACCTTTTATAAAAAGTATCTTTTATAAAAAGTACCTTTTATAAAAAGTACCTTTTATAAAAAGTACCTTTTATAAAAAGTACCTTTTATTAAAAGTACCTTTTATAAAAAGTACCTTTTATAAAAAGTACCTTTTATAAAAAGTACCTTTTATAAAAAGAACCTTTTAGAAAAAGTACCTTTTATAAAAAGTACCTTTTAAAAAAAGTACCTTTTATAAAAAGTACCTTTTATAAAAAGTACCTTTTATAAAAAGTACCTTTTATAAAAAGTACCTTTTATAAAAATTACTTTATAAAAAGTACCTTTTATGAAAAGTACCTTTTATAAAAAGTACCTTTTATAAAAAGTACCTTTTATAAAAAGTAGCTTTTATAAAAAGTAGCTTTTATAAAAAGCAGCTTTTATAAAAAGTACCTTTTATAAAAAGTACCTTTTATAAAAAGTACCTTTTATAAAAAGTACCTTTTATAAAAAGTACCTTTTATAAAAAGTACCTTTTATAAAAAGTACCTTTTATAAAAAGTACCTTTCATAAAAAGTACCTTTTATAAAAAGTACCTTTTATAAAAAGTACCTTCTATAAAAAGTACCTTTTACAAAAAGTACCTTTTACAAAAAGTACCTTTTACAAAAAGTACCTTTTAAAAAAAGTGCCTTTTATAAAAAGTACCTTTTAAAAAGTACCTTTTATAAAAAGTACTTTTTATAAAAAGTACTTTTTATAAAAAGTACCTTTTATAAAAAGTACCTTTTACAAAAAGTAATGTACTTATGGTACTTTTTATATATCCTGAAATAATGATCATAGAAACTTGATATTTGGAATGTAGGAAGTGAAAACAAATTCTGGAAAAAGTAATTTTTGAAATTTCCTTTTCTTACGGGGTGGAACGGGTAAAAATTTAAGCTTTAGGTACGTTCGAATTTCCGGAAGTAATGGCCCTAGAATCTTGAAATTTGTAATGAAGGATCATTCGGTAAAAAAACATTCTGGAAAAATACTTTTTGGAAATTTTTGGTAAAATGGCTAAGAAAAGTGTACTTCCGGTAATTTTAATATTTTCTGACGTAATGGTTCTAGAAACTTAAAATTTTGTATGTAAAATTCTTCTGTGAAAACTAAAATTTTGGGAAAAATACTTTTTGGAAATTCCGTTTCTTAACTGGGTTAAAAAGTATACTTTTTGTACTTTTAATATTTGCTGAAAAAATATTCCTAGATCATTGCAATTTGTAATGTATGATCCTTCGGTGAAGAAAAAACATTCTGGAAAAAGTACTTTTTGGAAATTCCGTTTCTAAGGGGGTAATAATGTGTAATTTTGGTACTAATTTTTTTTTCTATAATAATTGTCTTAGAAGATTGAATTTTGGAATGTGTCCTTCGGTGAAAAAAAAAACAATCTGCTATGCTAAAGTATTTTTAAAAGATTCCGTTTCTCGAGGTGTATAAAAGTGTTTTTTTTTTATCCTTTTTATACTTCTTGAAATAATGATCCTAGGCAGTAAAAATTTGAATGATGCATTCTTTAGTGAAAAAATATTTTGGAAAAAGTACTTTTTGGAAATTCTGTTTCTAAGAGTCTTAAAGGGCATAAATAAGTGTAAGTTTGGTACTTCTTATATTTCTTGAAATAACGGTTCGGAAAAAAAAGGTTTTTTGAAAATTTAATTTTAAGTAGTAAAGGTGGCAAATGGGTATTTCTACCTATCTAACTATTAAAGCCTAGAAACTCAAAATATGACGTGCAGTATATATAAGATAAATACAATAGCACTTTTCATTTCTGTAACGCATATTATATGGAGAGGAATGAAACTTGCATGGGGATTGAATTGGAAATGAAGTGGAGTAGAACGGGGAACGAAATGGAATATAGCGGGGAACAATATAGAATGATACTTTTTACTAAAATTTTCGTATTAAACATTTTAACTCCATATTTTTTCTCTCCATATGTTTTTTTACCCAAAATTTTTTTATTCCAATTTCTTTTTTCACTGAAATATTTATTCACTCAAGATCCAAAATCCCGATATAAGGGCTCGAAAATTGTCAACATTTTTTTCACAGGAACGTACATGACAACGTACCACCGAAATTATTCAAATTTTATTGTTTAAGTTATTCAATTAAATATTTTTATAAAAGACTTAAACGTCCACAATTAAATACAACAAAGACTACATATGAGTCATTTTTTGAAATCGGTAGGGTAATCCTGATCTTTCTATTATCCGGTATTCAATATAACCGGTAACGAAGTGCCGGCGGGCGAGCTAGTGACTTTATAAATTAAATGTTAGTGAAAGTCTTTATTTTTTAGTATGTTATTTTTGAAACAAATGACTGATGTAGTCATTAATAAAAACTGAACATCAAACAAATGTTTTTTCTTTTAAAAACGACTAAACGGAAAACTTTTTAAATAAACTACAAACAGTTAATGACATAATTTTTTGAGTGTAATTATTAATTAATTTTTTATGTAACTTTACTAATTTTTTTTTTGAGTGTATAAAAACTTTAAGAGTCACTCCCTCCCTCTAAAGAGTCTTCCAAAAGTCAAATAAAAAAAATCATTCAAATCGGTCCAGCCGTTTGGCTGTAAATAATTTTGGCCAAAAAAAGGGTAAAATTTCCTATAGTGCAGTGGTTCAAAAGTTATAAGCAAAACCCTGAATTTCAGATTAGTTTCATCTAAAATGCCACGTGTTTTAACAAGTTTTAAAAGCATTGGTGGTAACTAAACAATGCTTTTCAAACTTGTTTAATTTTAAAGCAATGCTTTTTAAACTTGTTTAGTTTTAAAAGCACTGGTAACTTAAAAATTACACTGGAAAAAAATTTTAAACTCAAAAAAATTTTACACTCAAAAAGAATTTTACACTCAAAAAAAATTTACACAAAAAAAATTTGTTTTTTTTTTACAAAAATGACAATATTTTGTGTACATAAGTACGTGCATTTACTCAGAAATATTTTTACAGTAAAAAAAAACATAACACTCGAAAAAAAATTTTACACTAAAAAAAAAAAATTAATAATTTTTCTTTAAAAAAAAAATGACAAAAAAAGAGTTTTTTACTCAAAATAAAATATTTCTAATCAAAATTGTTAATTTTTTCACGTTAAAAAATGTACTACCCTTTAAAAAAATGCATTGTGGAGGGTATTCATAGATTCGGCAAAGTCGAATTTAACTTTTCTACATGTTTTTTTTATTATTTTTTTTTTTTTTTTGTAAATTTAGATGTTCTTCTATCGCATTTGAATATAGTATTTCATAAATATTCTGTAATTCTCTTGCATTTTATTGTGTCAACACTGCGTATGAGTAACGAATATTTGTGAAACCAAGAAATTTTCGTTACTCATACGCGGTGTTGACACAATAATGATGCGATTTTCTCGAAAAAAGCCCTTCTGATTTTTTTTGTGTGGATAGACAAGCGTCAAAACTAAAAAAATGTGGCCGGATTTTTTAATAAATTTACTTTTTTAACAAATAAAAAAATTCAAAAAGGTTTCTGAAAATTTTCTTAAATAAATAATTTTGATCGATAGCCTATAAAAAAATGCTAGAATATACATTTTTGAGGTAGTGGTGCATTTCGTTTTAATTTTATAAATATTTAATCAAGAAAACTCTACACAAATTTTACCATTTTTTTAATATTTAACCACGCCTTCTTAGCCCAGTTTTTGAAAAATTGAAAAAAAAATCTCTTAAGTTTCATATAGGGCTATCCATACCACCTTTTCAGGCATTTACTGGACAAATGTGCATTTAAAGTGCTCAGAAATTTTTCATTTTTAAAAAAAGTTAATTTATCAAAAATCCGGCCTCATTTTTTTTTAATTTTTTTAAGGTTTAGATGTTTGTTTATCCACAAAAAAAATCTGAAGGGCAGTTTTCGTATATTTCCAGAAAATCATATTTATATATTGATTTTCATAAAAATTGTGGAATTCTCTTGTATTTTATTATGTCAACAGTGCGTATGAGTAATCTATATATATAAAAGAGTAATGTGACTGACTCACAGTGGGGAAAAATTGACTTTTTTTGTCCGATTTTGCCTACAGGTCGCAATTCTTAACCGATTTTAATTTTTCTTTTTTTGAAATTTAGCCAATAAAATTCCTCATCGACCTGTCATGGCGGATTTCTAAAAAATTATTTTTGTTTTATTTGAATATTTTTTTAAAGTTCAGAAAATTTTAATTTTTTTATAATTTTTGCTCTAAAAAATGTAATAGGCAGGGGACGAATAAGCTGTATGGACAAAATTAAAGGTATTTGAACCCCTTATAAATGACATTAATAGCATTTGTTAATTTATTATTATTCTGGTTTTTATTTACATCTGAAAACTTAAAAATGTTCACTTTTAAGTACCTATATCATTTTAAATAATGTACCAATTTCAATGAAATTTTTTTTAAATTAAAGCTTACCATTTTCTTAACCATTATTGGTATATAAAGTATTTTTGCAAAATTGTTTAACTCTTTTTTTCGAATTTAAAATGTAACATCTTTTTTTTTTTAAAAACAGACTAAAAAATAATTTTGAAATTCCAAAAATCATAAGGTAAAATTTAAGCGAAAAAATAAAATATTTGTTTCAAAAAATTTTGTGTACCAATTATGACTAAGCGAAACATAAGCTTTAATCTAAAAAAGATTTCATTGAAATTGGTACATTATTTCTAAAGACATAGGCTTTTAAAAGTGAAAATTCTTGAATTTTTGTCTGGTTATAAAAACCAAAATAATAATATATTTTCAAATACTAATCACGTCGTTGATAAGGGGTTCCAATACCTTTAATTTAGTCTATAAAGCATATTCGTCCCATGCCTAATACATTTTTTATTGCAAAAAAAATGAAAAAATTAAAATTTTCTGAACTTTAGGAATATATAAAAAGTAATCCAAAATTTTTTTTCAAAAATCCACCATGACAGATCGATGCGGAATTTTATTAGTTGAAATACAAAAAAAGAAAAATCAAAATCGGTTAAGAATTGCGACCTGTAGGCAAAATTGGACAAAAAAAGTCCATTTTTCCCCACTGTGTGACTGGCTGACTGACTGACTTATTGACTGATTTATCATCGCCCAGCCCAAACCGCTGAAGCTAGACACTTGAAATTTGGACTGTAGGTTCACCACCCGGAATATAGATCCACTAAGGCTGGATTTTTGCCAGTGTTGATTCTAAGGGGGTAAAAAGGGTAAAAAACTGTACTTTTGGTACTTTTTATATCTCATGAAATAATGGTCATAGAGACTTGAAATTTGGACTGTATGTCCACCTCCCGGAACGAAGATCCTGTAAGGCTGGACTTTTGCCAATGTTGATTCTAAGGGGGTAAAAAGGGTAAAAAACTGTACTTTTGGTACTTTTTATATCTCCTGAAATAATGGTCATAGAGACTTGAAATTTGGACTGTATGTGCACCTCCCGGAACATAGATACACTAAGGCCGGATTTTTGCCAGTGTTGATTCTAAGGGGGTAAAAAGGGTAAAAAAACTGTACTTTTGGTACCTTTTTTATCTCATGAAATAATGGTCATAGAGACTTGAAATTTGGACTGTATGTTAACCTCCCGGAATGTAGATCCTGCAAGGCTGAACTTTTGCCAATGTTGATTCTAAGGGGGTAAAAAGGGTAAAAAACTGGACTTTTGGTGCCTTTTATATTTTCTAAAATAATTGTCACAGAGACTTGAAATTTGGACTGTATGTTCACCTCCCGGAATATGGATTCACTAAGGCTGGATTTTCGCCAATGATGATTCTAAGGGGGTAAAAAGGGTAAAAAACTGTACTTTTGGTACCTTTTTTAGTTCCTTAAATAATGGTATTAGAAACTTGAAATTTGCAATGTAGGTTTACCTCCCGGAAACAAAAATCACTAAGGCTGGGTTTTTGCCAATGTTGATTCTACGGGGGTAAAATGGGTAAAAAAGTGTACTTTTGGTACTTTTTATATATCCTATATATATAATAGTCATAGAAACTTGAAAATTGGACTGTATGTTAACCTCTCGGAATTAAGATCCAGTTAGGCTTAATTTTTGCCAATGATGATTCTAAGGGGGAAAAAAGGGTAAAAAACTGTACTTTTGGTACCTTTTACATTTACTTAAATAATGGTACTAGAAACTTGAAATTTGTAATGTAATGTTCACCTTCCGGAAAAAAGATTCAATAAGGCTGGGTTTTTGCCAATGTTGATTCTACGGGGGTAAAAAGGGTAAAAAATAACCTTTTTAAAAAGTACCTTTTATAAAAAGTACCTTTTTTAAAAAGTACCTTTTATAAAAAGTACCTTTTATAAAAAGTACCTTTTATAAAAAGTACCTTTTATAAAAAGTACCTTTTATAAAAAGTACCTTTTATAAAAAGTACCTTTCATAAAAAGTACCTTTTATAAAAAGTACCTTTTATAAAAAGTACCTTTTATAAAAAGTACATTTTATAAAAAGTACCTTTTATAAAAAGTACCTTTTATAAAAAGTACCTTTTATAAAAAGTACCTTTTATAAAAAGTACCTTTTATAAAAAGTACCTTTTATAAAAAGTACCTTTTATAAAAAGTACTTTTTATAAAAAGTACCTTTTATAAAAAGTACCTTTTATAAAAAGTACCTTTTGCCAATGTTGATTCTACGGGGGTAAAAAGGGTAAAAAATAACCTTTTTAAAAAGTACCTTTTATAAAAAGTACCTTTTTTAAAAAGTACCTTTTATAAAAAGTACCTTTTATAAAAAGTACCTTTTATAAAAAGTACCTTTTATAAAAAGTACCTTTTATAAAAAGTACCTTTTATAAAAAGTACCTTTCATAAAAAGTACCTTTTATAAAAAGTACCTTTTATAAAAAGTACCTTTTATAAAAAGTACATTTTATAAAAAGTACCTTTTATAAAAAGTACCTTTTATAAAAAGTACCTTTTATAAAAAGTACCTTTTATAAAAAGTACCTTTTATAAAAAGTACCTTTTATAAAAAGTACCTTTTATAAAAAGTACTTTTTATAAAAAGTACCTTTTATAAAAAGTACCTTTTATAAAAAGTACCTTTTATAAAAAGTACCTTTTATAAAAAGTACCTTTTATAAAAAGTACCTTTTATAAAAAGTACCTTTTATAAAAAGTACCTTTTATAAAAAGTACCTTTTATAAAAATTACCTTTTATAAAAAAGTACCTTTTATAAAAAGTACCTTTTATAAAAAGTACCTTTTATAAAAAGTAACTTTTATAAAAAGTACCTTTTATAAAAAGTACCTTTTTTAAAAAGTACCTTTTATAAAAAGTACATTTTATAAAAAGTACCTTTTATAAAAAGTGCCTTTTATAAAAAGTACCTTTTCCCGAGTAAAAAAATTGATATGACACAATATATAATTTAATATGGGTTCGTGTCTATTTTGATATAATCTTATACGAAAAATGGTTTCATAAGATTTGATCGAATAATATCTAATAATATCAGTTTATATAACTTTATATCGACTTTGATACGAGTTTTGGTCTAATCCAATGATATAAAATTATATCCAATTATATTAAAATTTATACAATTTTATAAACCGGATGTTTTTTTTTTAGTTTTTAATAAAAAGTTGAAAAATTAAAATAATAAAAATAAGTTGTTCTTGAAAAAAACTTAGAAAAATTTCAAAAAATGGAGTCATGTTAAATTTTATATAAAACACTTAGAAAATATTTTCAAAAAAATTTGTGTTTGAAAAAACTTAGAAAAATTTTAAAAAATTGAGTCATATAAAATTTTATATAAAACACTTAAAAAATATTTGCGATAAAAAAAAATGTTCCTTGAAAAAAACTTAGAAAAAATTTAAAAATTGGAGTCATATAAAATTTTATATAAAACACTTAGAAAATATTCGTGATAATAAAGTGGTGCTTCGAAAAATCTTAGAAAAATAAAAAAATATTAAGTCATATGAAATTTTATATCAAACACGTTGCAAATATTTTCGATAAAAATATGTTCTTGGAAAAAACTTGTAAAAATTAAAAAATAATGGAGGCATATAAAATTTTATATAAAACACTTAGAAATTTGGAATGATGCATGGGACCAGATGTTGCAACATATAATTATGTATGGCGATATCTTAAAAAAATCGCACATCAAAATTTATTATATAAATTTATATCGCAAGACATAGTGTCACACATGATCATATATGAAATAATATGAATATATAAAAGTATATAAGATCATATTAAATTATTTTTACTCGGGTTATAAAAAGTACCTTTTATAAAAAGTACCTTTTATAAAAAGTACCTTTTATAAAAAGTACCTTTTATAAAAAGTACCTTTTATAAAAAGTATCTTTTATAAAAAGTACCTTTTATAAAAAGTACCTTTTATAAAAAGTACCTTTTATAAAAAGTACCTTTTATAAAAAGTACCTTTTATAAAAAGTACCTTTTATAAAAAGTACCTTTTATAAAAAGTACCTTTTATAAAAAGTACCTTTTATAAAAAGTACCTTTTATAAAAAGTACCTTTTATAAAAAGTACCTTTTATAAAAAGTACCTTTTTTAAAAAGTACCTTTTATAAAAAGTACCTTTTATAAAAAGTACCTTTTATAAAAAGTACCTTTTATAAAAAATACCTTTTATAAAAAGTACCATTTATAAAAAGTACCTTTTATAAAAAGGAATGTAAAATTTTTCGGTGAAGAAAAAAACTTCTGGAAGAGATACTTTTTTTGAAATTTCGTTTCTAACGGGGGTAAGAGAGTGTACTTTTGGTACTTTTTTTTTTGTTCCTATAATAATGACCGTTGAAGCTTGAATTTTGGAATGTAGGGGACTTCGCTGAAAAAAAATTCTGCTAAAGTATTTTTAAAAAATTCTGTTTCTAGAGCTGTAAAAAAGTGTTTTTTGATACTTTTTATATTTCATGAAGTAATTATCCTAGGCACTGAAATTTTGAATGCTTTAAAAAGTTATTTTTGGAAATTCTGTTTCTAAGGGTCGCGACCGATCGTAAAGGGGATAGAAAGTGCAAATTTGGTTATTCTCATATTTCTTGAAATAATGGTTCAGAAACTTGATGTTTTAAATAAAGGATCGCCTAGCACAAAAAAAAACAGTTTTTGGAAAATATAATTTTACGGGGAAAAGGGGACAAATGGTTATTTTGAGATATCTAACTATTGAACTAAAAGCCGCAGAAATAACACCCAAGACAAGGACATATTTTAAAATTTTAGGGTAAAAAGGGGTACCTGGTAACAGTGGTGTAAAATGGTACTTTTCGTATCTACAATATAAAGACAACAGAACTTTTTATATTTTTAACGCATAGTATACGGAGAGGAATGAAACTTACATGGAGCGAAAGGAGATGGACTTGGAATTGAAATGGAATAGAATGGGGAACGAAGTGGAATAGAGCAGGGAACAATATGGAATGATACTTTTTGCTTAAATTTTACGTATTTAACTTTTTTGACTCTATATTTGTTCTCTCTATATGTTTTTCCACTCAAACTTATTATTATTTCAATTTTTTTTTTTCACTGAAGTATTTATTCACTCAAAATCTTAAAACCCGATATAAGGGCTCGAAAATTGTCAATACATTTTTTCACCGAAACGAGCATGATGACGTACCAGCGAAGTTATTCAAATTTTGTTGTTTAAATTATTCATTAAAATATTATTTTATGAAAGACTTAAACGTCCACAAGTAAATAAAACAAAAACTATGTAGAGGATTTTTTTTAAATCGATAGAGTAATCCTGATCTTTATATTATACGGTATTCCATACAACCGGTAACGAAGTACCGGGATGGTAAGCTAGTGAATACATAAAAGTGAAACCAAGAAATTTGAGTTACTCATATGCAGTGTTGACACAAGAAAATTACAGATTTTTTATGAAATCCAATACAGTAGAATCTCACAAATTAGAACCGCATTGTTCCTCGGGTAGTTCTAATTTCTGAAAAGTTATAATTTTTGGACAATTTTTTTCACAGAGAATTATAAAATATCAATAAAACCCGTTACGTATGCTTTATTTTAACAATTTTTTTTTTAATTTATTTATTTTATAACATTTTTGATGCTTTTAATGGCTTGAGAATGAGAAATAACAGGCGTTATATCAATTATATCATCGTCGCTGCTATCATGGGTCCCATAATCGCTACAATCTGCATCAGATCCGTCATTAAACCCATCTTCATTCCATTCTTCGATTTATCCTACACTTATGGAATTTTTTGGCATAATTTCAGTAAAAAAACAGCATAAGTCCGTTTTATTCTATTTAGTTTAACAAAACTACAACAAAAAAATTAGTAAACAAAAAAACCTCTTTTCTTAAATAAAAAATTTTGTAATTGTGGTGCATTTCGTTTAATTTTATAAATATTTAATCATGGAAAATCGACACAAATTTTACCATTTTCCCATACCACCTATTCAGGCATTCACGGGACAAATGTCCAGAAAACCACTAAAACGTGTATTTTAAATGCTCAAATATTCGATGAAATTTTTCATGTTTTTAAAAAGTAAATTTATCAAAAATCCAGCCTCATTTTTTTACTTTTTTTAAGCTTAGATGTTTGTCTATCCATACAAAATGACAAGGAGGGCATTTTTCGAGAAAATCGCATTAGGATATTGAATTTCAAAAAAAAATCTTCAACAGGCCTATTAACAATTATGACTGGTTATGACTAATTTTGTTATTTTCAAACTTCATATTCCCTGTATTTGTTGTAAACACAATCATAAAAAGTCTCAAAATTTAAAATTATTTGTCAATTTTGAGACGATGTGGGTAGCAGGTCATTATTTTTTTGAAATTTTCAAACAAAATTCGAATTTTTTTATGATTGCTTACAACAACCACATGGAAAAAATTGAGTTATGACTGAATTATGATTTTTTTTTTGAATAGTCCAAAGTAACAGATATTTGTGAAACCAACAAATTTTCGTTACTCATACGCGGTGATGACATAATAAAAAACAAGAAAATTACAGAATTGTTATTAAATTCAATATTCAAATGCGATTTTCTCGTAAAATACGAAAAATGGGCTTCCGATTTTTTTTTTGTGTGGATTGACAAACATTTTAACTTAAAAAAGTGGCCGGATTTTTGATAAATTTACTTTTTTAAAAAATTAAAAATTTCAGAACGATTTCTGAAAATTTTCTTAAACAAAAAAAAAATGTTGATCGATATCCCATAAAAAATACAAGCATATAAACTTTTAAGATTGTGGTGCATTTCATTTTAATTATATAAATATTTAATTAAGGAAACTCGACAAAGTTATGACCATTTTTCTAATATTTAACCACGGTGACATGACATAATCCCCACGGACATAATCCCCATTTGTGGGGATTATGACCAAATTCATTTCGGTCATAATCCCCATAATGGTAGTGGGGACTATGACCGAAAATTATTTGGACATAATCCCAATAAAAAACGGATATAATTCCCAGATTTATGAAGATAATGACCACGTAACAAATGGCAATAATCCCCTTTATAGGGATTATGTCTTCTATACTAGTTGGTCGGCAGCATGAAATAACCCCCCAGGAAATAAGTCCCCAAAACGAAAATGAAATAAGCCCCCAAAAATTTGTACAGAAAAAAACAACAACGATAATTGGGGATTTATTTCGTTTTTTGGGGGTTTTATTAATTTTTTATTTGGGGACTTATTTCATTACGAAAAAGGTCCCCAAAAATAAAAATGAAATAAACCCCCAATTATTATTTTTGGGGACTTATTTCATTTTTTCTCAAATGAAGATAATAAATTGGACATAGAAGGAGTGCTTGATTTTATTATGTTGTGGTACACCCAAGCAATGAGAAAAACAAATTATGAGGATACTGATCAGTGTTAAGGAGAGTATCTTTAGGCTCCCTTCAAGGTTTTGGGTTCTGGACTGATAAAGCTTGGGAAACTTATTATATAATACCCGTAGTAGTTGTAGTTTAATGTGTTGCAATTATAATTAATTTTAGTACAAATTTCCTCAATTAACCTCTATGCATGATTTTTTTTTTTGATTTCATTTTTATTTAAGTGTAAGTCGGTTGGAAATGAAAAATTCGCGCGAATTTTTAAATAAAATTTTTGCTCCACCAAAACTAGTACTCAGTTAGTTCGTTATAAATTGGTAAAGTAGAAACTATTATAGTTTGTAGTCAACGAAATATTAGTTTTGTTGTAGAAAAATATTGTTTGATTGTAAATCAATTGGAAATGAAAAATTCGCGCGAATTTTTCATTTCCAACCGATTTACAATCAAACAATATTTTTCTACAACAAAACCAATAGTTCGTTTCCAAAACTGTTACCAAGAAATTATGTTTCCATAAACAATTAATTCCAACAACGGAAACATGATAACTTCCAAAAAATTTTCTTCTACCATCTAAACGTCTCAAAATAAATAATGAATCTGAAAAAATTTTAATCTTTTTTAAATCGGTTGAAAATGATAAAAGCCAAAACTCTTACCAAGAAATAATTAATTTCAACAACAGAAACATGAAAAATTCCCAATAATTTTCTTCTACCATGAAAACATCTTAAGATATGTAATGGAACTAAAAAAATTTTAAAAATTTTAATCTTCCAAATAAATTTTGTTCAAATTTTTACAAAGAGCACAAATGCGTAGTTTGCATGAATAAACCATCAGACAAGTTATGATTTCAACACCAAAATTTAAAAAAATGTTTTGAAATTCTTTTATGAGTTTGTTTTTTGAGAGCGTTAAATGAATTTAAAATTGGGGCCTTATTTCATTTTTCAAAATGGGGATTTATTTCATATGAAACAAAACCCCAAAATTGGGGTGTTATTTCATTTTATTTTGGGGTGTTTTTGCAGGCGTACGGACATAGCGCCCAAGGTCTTATCGCCCAAAACCGTAAATGACATATCGCCCACGCTGCGACATATAGCCCAAAATGGTAGGTCTAAAAATGTTATTTCTCCCAAAACAAAATTGTCAAAAAATCCAAAATATTTTTTTTGGGCGAAATGTCGAAATTACGACTTCTATGATTTGTTTTATTGAAATAAAGGTTTCCTGCGTAGCCGGCCTTCGGCCGGGCTTAGGGATTACATACTCCATGCATTAAACCCACCCTCTCTGCAAACCAAAGCTATTTTCGTTATCAGGCCTTTTTGAGGCATAACAAATGGCGTACGGACATAGCGCCCAAGGTCTTTTCGCCCAAAACCGTAAATGACATATCGCCCACGCTGCGACATATAGCCCAAAATGATAGGTCTAAAAATGTTATTTCTCCCAAAACAAAATTGTCAAAAAATCCAAAATATTTTTTTGGGCGAAATGTCGAAATTACGACTTCTATGATTTGTTTTATTGTAATTAAGGTTTTCTGCGTAGCCGGCCTTCGGCCGGGCTTAGGGATTACATACTCCATGCATTAAACCCACCCTCTCTGCAAACCAAATCTATTTTGGTTATCAGGCCTTTTTGAGGAATAAAAAATTTGGTAGCGTAAAGGACTGCTACCCAAGAAAACTTGACTTTGCGGAGAGGGTGGGTTTAATGCATGGATTTTGTAATCCCTAAGCCCGGCCGAAGGCCGGCTACGCATAAAAACTTTAAAATATTGTGTTAAAAAAAAAACAATTTTGGTCAGTTTTATGGGTGCTATGACATTTTACAAATATAACATTTTGATATTTGGGTAATATGACATTTTTGATAATTTATATAAATTTAAAGAAAATTGTTAAAATACCCAAAAATAATGGCCATATCGTCCAAAAAATTTTGCAACAACAACTAACACACATTTTTTTTGGGTGGAATGACTTTTTTAAATTGGGCGATATGCACTTGGGCGCTATGTCCGTACGCCTAACAAATTTGGTAGCGTAAAGGACTGCTACCCTAGAAAACTTTACTTTGCGGAGAGGGTGGGTTTAATGCATGGATTTTGTAATCTCTAAGCCCGGCCGAAGGCCGGCTACGCATAAAAACTTTAAAATATTGTGTTAAAAAAAACAATTTTGGTGAGTTTTATGATTATTTTTTTGGGTGCTATGACATTTTATATATATAACATTTTGATATTTGGGTAATATGACATTTTTGATAATTTATATAAATTTAAAGAAAATTGTTAAAATACCCAAAAATAATGGCCATATCGTCCAAAAAATTTTGCAACAACAACTAACACACACTTTTTTTGGGTGGAATGACTTTTTTAAATTGGGCGATATGCACTTGGGCGCTATGTCCGTACGCCGTTTTTGCATTCTGATGGGGATTTATTTCATTTTTAAAATTGGGGGTTTATTTCATTATGAAATAAGTCCCCATTTTTGGGGGCTTGTTTCATTTTCATTTTGGGGATTTATTTCCTGGGGGGTTATTTCATGCTGCCTAGTTGGTCATAATCCCCAAAATTAAAAGAATTTTTCTTTTTTTACTTAAAAGTTTTTATGAGTAGCCGGCCTTCGGCCGGGCTTACGTATTACAAACTCCATGCATTAAGCCCTCCCTCGCTGCAGAATAGGGGCTATGACCGAAAAAAGTTCGGTCGTAATCCCAACAAGGAACGGACATAATACCCATTGGGATTGTAACCGTTTTGGAAATGGTCTTAGTCCCCGCAACTATTATGGGGCTTATGACCGTAATGAATTCGGTCATAATTCCCATTTCCGTGGGGATTATGTCCTGTCATCTTTAACCACGCCTCCTTAGCACAGTTTTTGGAAAATTGAAAAACCAAAAATGCAATTTTTTTAGTTTCATACAGGGCTATCCATACCACCTATTCAGGCATTCATGGGACAATTGTCCAAAAAACAACTAAAACGTGCATTTAAAGTGCTAAAATATTCTACTAAATTTTTAATTTTTTAATAATAAATTTTTAATAAATATATATCAATAAAGTCAATTTATCAAAAATTCGACCACATTTTTTTTTTAATTTTTTTTAAGGTTTAGATGTTTGTCTATCCACACAAAAAAATCAGAAGGGATTTTTGCGTATTTTTCGAGAAAATCGCATTTGAATATTGGATTTCATAAAAATGCTGTAGTTCTCTTGTATTTTATTGTGCCAACACTGCGTATGAGTAACGACTATTTGCGAAACTAACGATTTTTCGTTACTCATACGCGGTGTTGACACAATAAAAAACAAGAAAATTACCGAACTTTTATAAAATCCAATATGCAAATGCGATTTACTCGAAAAAACCCCTCCTGAGTTTTTTGTTTTGATATAAAAACTTATAAACTTTCAAAAAAAATATTTTGAGGATGTTTATTCTGGCTCGAGGTCATTATTTTCTTTACTAATTAAAACCATGATATTAGCAAAGAAAATAATGACCTCGAGCCAAAATAAACATCCTCAAAATATAATATTTTAAAGGTCGAATAAAACAATTTTTATTTTTAAATAAAAATTAATCAGAATTTGAACTTTCAAAAAAAAAAAAAATAAAAAAATTAAAAAAAAATGTAGCAGAATTTTTGATAAATTGACTTTTTTAAAAAATGAAAAATTTCGTAGAATATCTAAGCACTTTAAATGTACGCACCCGTTCTGAAAATTTTCTTAAATAAAAAATTTTGATCGTTGGCCCATAAAAAAAAAAATATTAGAATAAATATTTTTAGATTGTGGTGCATTTCGTTTTATTTTATAAATATTTATTTAAGGAAACTCGACACAAATATGACCACTGACATATGGGAATCCATGCCAAATAGGATACTTGGCTTTATCAAAAGCCTTAACTTATAGGGCAACTGCTAGGCTGCACAAAAGATCATATTGGTCGCAGTGCATAGGGCCTTTTCTAATCTAATCTAATCTATGACCACTTTTCCAATATTAAACCACGCCTCCTTTGCACAAATGCAATTTTTTATGTTTCATATAGGGCTATCTATACCACCTATTAAGGCATTCATGCAAATTCTACGAATACACTCTACTACAAAAAAAAAAAATCAAAATCGTATATACTTTTCAAAGGAGCTAGTGTAGGTTATAGGTCTCGTCGAAAATATCACAAAAATGCACATCAAACTTGCTTGGAGCCTCAAATTTCTTTCTTTGAGTAATCCGCCCTTAACCACGTGTATTTCAGATACTTTTCAACCGAAGTTTCATTTTCTAACTGTTTTGGATAGACGAAGGAGAGGGCACTCAATGTGTGTGAATTGGTCTACACATATAAAAAAGGGTTGTACTTATTTTTTCAAAAAAATCTAATATGTTGTTTTATTTTGAAACTTTTTCGAGTTTATCGATTTTTTTCCGCTTCATAATTATAAATTTATTCTTAAAGAAAATTTAATACTGAATACGGATGACAAGTGAAACGGAAAATTAATTAATTTGAATGCCTAATCTTAAGATTAATCACGAAAACGTCTTTCAGATAACCCATGCAAAATAAATTATCATCTTGATAGGCCGCGTACCATAAATCGAAATGTTTTCGGAGCGCTGAATCCGACTTTTGTCTTAAAATTACTCTATTGCATTAGGTTTTCGAGACAACAATATATGTTAAATATCTCAAAAACCTGATGCGATAGAAAAATTATAAGGCCAGATTCGGATTCAGCGTGCCAAAAACGTTTAAAAATTGTATAAATGGCATCTTACTGACAAACTCAAGAAATACTTTAAAATCGCTAATTTTTATTAAATAAAAAAGCGAATATAATTTAAGTTAACATATTTGTTTCTTTCAGCAAAAATTTAAACTGTTACCCTTTAAACATAGCGGTAAATAAATACGGTGCTTTGTTGTCCCATATTCATTGAAATTTTAATTTAATTTTTATTTGTTTTATTTAAAAAAATGCAGTACCGTATTTTATTTTGGTGTTCTTTTATTGACATTTGCTTCATTAACAGGAATTTTTGTATCTGGTTATCAGCCAGATTAAGTTTTCAATGGAAGTGTCCAAATTCAATTAAATTTCAATTTGGAAAATAATTTCTTGAAGACAAACATTTTTTTATACTTTCTTTCTCATGGATTTTCAAAGTTTTTTTAACGAAATTTTGAAAATATCATAAAAAATATGGGTTACCCCTAATATTTGCAAAAAATATTCCGTATGTATTTAAAAAAAAACGGTTAACCGACAGAAAAAATACGGTTTTCGGTGCACCGGAAATTTCCAATTCCGGTTAACCGGTTTTAAAAAAAAAAACCGACATTTTGGGAAAAATTCAGTTTTTTGGTTAACCGATTTATACATACTAGATGCATTTATTTTTTTTTTTTTTTGAATAATCCGAACATCGATTTCCAGCGAATCTTAATTTTCTTTTTTATAAAAATTATCACATTTCTGCCAATTATTATCCTATTTTTTCAGGATAAATTTGATATTATTCAGTATTAAATTTTCTTTAAGAAAAAATTTATAGCTATAAAGGTTGTTAAACGATTTATGGTAGAGAAAAATCGAGATTCAAACTAAAAACTAGATATTATTGAAATATAATAAAATCTAAATATCATTGAAATATAATAATATCTATATGTCTGGCATATAGAATTTTCCTCATTTATATCCGTTGACCTTAGGGGGGTAATAAGATTTATATGTTTTTTTTTTTATAAAAAAGGTTTTTCGTCTTCATTGTATTTGTAGAAAATAGCAAACATTTTTTTATTTTTTTACGTATTAGAAAACTAAGTCGTATGATTAATATTAAATTCATAAACTGAAATACAATATCACTCATTCGCCCCAGCAGTTCCGACTTATCACAAATAACACCGTTCAACAGGTCAATGTATTTGGCTTTAGAAAAAAAATGAGAGTACTCTTACAGTAGACCAGGGGATTTTGTTCATGTCCTTACAGTTTTTTATGGCCCACTGATTTTTTTGTTCAAAAGCATGTGGAATAAGTAAAATAAATTATATAAATAATTCTTCTGAGCTATAAAGTATTAAGATGTTATTAGTAAAACTTTATGGTGCATCTTTTCTTAACATATGAGGCGTTCCCCACCAAATTTCCCGCTACAGCAAAATATTGTGTGCAATGAATGTCTACATGGGTGGTATGGATAGCCCTATATGGAGGTAACAAAATTGTTTTTTTTTTTTTTTAATTTTTGAAAAACTTGGCAATTATAACGGAATGCACCACAATTTCAAAAATTTACATATTTTTATATTGTCTTTTGATGGCTTATTGATTACAAATTTATATTTTGGAAAATTTTCAGAACTTGTAATCTTTTTAGTCCAAAAGGACCAAGTGAGAGATTGGTAATCAACACTTAAATTTGTTACTAATGTTTAGTATATGATTAGTATATGATGGTGGCTGCAGCTCTATTAGAGCCGAGTCACAATTGGTACCACATTCGGTTACCACAAAATGTTTTCATACATTTTGTATGAAAAGCAAAATATTGCTTTGTAGTCGACCACACTGCCGCCATAGCAGATTCTGTTCTACTTTTGTAGAGCTCTCTCACTACCAGCGTTGCCAGAATTTGAAAACAAAAAAGCTAGATTTTTTTAAAAAACCCGCTAAAAAAAGCTAAAAAATTGGAAAAAAAAAAGCTAAAAAAATAAAGCTAAACTTTTTTTAAATTAATAAGCCGTTTCTTCGATTTTATAATTGAATTGCAAAATAGGGATATTTTTGAAACAAAATATTAAAATATAACAAATCTTCATAAATTTGAAAAAAATTATGTTTCCAAAAATTTCGAATGTACAACAAAATGTAAATTTTTTTATGATTGTTTACAACAACCACATGAAAAAAACTGAGTTATGATTGAGTTATGACTTTTTTTGTGAATACGCCACTTAGTTTATTATAATTATCAACTTTTATTTTTTTTTTTTTAAATGTCAGATTTACGGACCTTTAACACTAATTTTAAGAAATTCTAAAAAAAAATTCCAAAACAGTTTAACATACGTTAGACCAGCGGTTACCAACCTTTTTGGCTCGCGTACCCCTAATTTAAAATTTTGTACGCGACCCCCTAACGAGTTTTTTGTTTCGTTCGAAAAACTTTTCACGTAAATATTAGAGTTAACTTTGAAATTTTTGATCTGCGGGTATTTTTTTGGAAATTTTCGCTCCTTGATGTTGTTCAATTCATCTGAAAACGCGGATTTTGAGCTGATTTTTCTGCAGAGCAAAACAGCTGAAAATATTGCAAATCTGATTTCACCAGTCATTTCTACACCAAAAATTTTAACAACGGACGTGTTTTGAACTCTTAAAAAAAGTTCCAAAAACACATCACAGAGGGCGGAAATATAATGTTTTTTACTTTTTTTTTAAATGTTTTTTTTTTAATACAAGGGCAGATAAACAATTCCGTCCGACATTTTGAGCTTAACAAAATGGTACCCAAATTTTCACTATATCACAAGTTGTGATTCACAACCCGTCTCAAAAATGCCCAAAAACACGTTTTTTGAGAACTTTGACATACATTTTCTCAAAAACATAGAAAAATCATAGAAAAAATTGAGAACCATATTCGGAATCAGCATCGAAAGGTTAATCGAAAACAAGCGTTCAGATCTCAAAATATCGCAAAACAATGCTCTCTAAATTGCACAAAAATAAGTTTTTTGTGAACTTTGACCTCAACTTTCTTAAAAACCTGACGTTATGGAAAACTTTGCATTGAAAGGTTAATCTAAAACGAAAGTCCAAATTACAAAAATTTTGCGTACCCCTACGGACAGTTTCGCGTACCCCCTAGTGGTACGCGTACCATAGGTTGGTAACCGCTGCGTTAGACTATCAACATTTTTTTAAGATTTTAAGTTATTTTTCCTATTCCAAACGTTGTTTATGTCAACCAAATTAAGATCCTTTAACATATGTCTACACTCAAAAAAATACGTTAGTAGATTTACTAATTTTTTTTTTTTGCTAATGCTAGTTAGCTAACTTTTAGCAAATTTTTAGTTGAGATAAGCATGTTAGCAAAAAATTCTTGTAAACTTCATTTAGCACATTAGCAATTTTAAACAAACTTTGAACTTATTTCTTTTGCTAAATTTGAAATTGAGTTGACAACATTTTTACAAGATTTTTTGCTAACATTAGCAAAAATAAATGGTAAATTTTTTTTTATTTTCAGAAAATTTAAAATGGCGCTATCTCGGAAACTAAGCCAGATAGAGCAAAATGGAGGGCATTTTTGGTTCTTAGAATCTCCATACTTTCGCGGGTCCTCTTCACATGTGTGGACCCTAATGCGACCTAACTTTGGATCCAAAAAAGTTAGCATTCCCGAAAATTTTAAAATGCTCATATCTCAGTAAATATTGCCGACACAACAAAAGGTCCAAAAGAATTTTTGTAGCTCTCAACACGTAGAACAAGACAAAAAATAACCAAAAGCTCTCCGAGTAATATTTTTGAAGTTATCGAGTTTTTTAATTCTCAAGACCCCCCCTAATCACTTATCTCAAAAACTAAGCAAGGTAGAGCGAAACGGACACAAATTTTGGATCAAAAACAATGACGATTTTTAAGTAACCCAACTAGGTCTAGCCCCATCGGGGTCTGGACCTATTGGGTCCGAACCCAATGGGGTCCTCAAATGTGTATGAACTAACAAGGGAAGTCTCCCTGGTGTCACCCTCCGATCTTCATGAAATTTGTGTATGTTGTTAAAAACGAAAATTAATTCGACACGTATTTTTTTATAGCGGCCCAAACTCATTTTTAGGGGGGGTCGATTTGTATGGGGGGAAATTGACCTTTTTCGGTTTTTTACGATTTACACCTATTTAAACAAAATTAATATAGGCATGTGTGGTATCAGATTAAATGTATTAAAAATACCTATCTCGTGATGCTAACAATGGGCCAAAGAAGTTAATATTTTTCGACTTATTAACAAAAATGTCCTAAAATTTTGGTATTTTACTCAATATGACGAAAAGTTGTGCATGTTTAAACACGTTCTTAGCACATGTAGATAGGTTTTCCAAAGACCTTTCATTTGGTATGTAACATGACTAGGTTTCTTTGCATAATATAGGAGATAAACGAAAAAAACTGAAAAATGGCCTCGTCTTCCCCCCTCATTTTTACCCCCTAAATATGAATTTGGGCCGCTAAAAAAAAATACATGTCCCTTTATTTTTCCTGATCTACAAAATAAAACCAGTTCCAAAAAGATCCGCGGGTGACACTAGGGAGACTTCCCTTGTAAGTTCAAATATAAATTATTTCAGTTAACTAATTTTTAGCAAAACGTTTTTGCTAACTTTACCAAAAAAATTGTTGGTTCAAAATCAGCAAATTTTCTTGTAGGTTTACAGGCTTTTTTTGCTAACTTTACAGTTTTTTTTTTTTGAGTGTATGCAAAAAAAAATGCATATTCTAAGTCATTATTTTCTCAAAATTAGAAATTCCAGATTGACAAATATTTTTTCACATAAAATTTGAAGATTTAAGGCATAATTAGTTTAGATGTGTAGTATAGTGAGGTGTCAGCTGATTACTTCTGCTTTATGGTGGAGCATATAAGTGGTTTGTTTTGATGTTAGGTATAATGAGGTGAGGTAGAAAATAGAATTTTCATATTTTACTGCTGTATAATGAGGTGAGGTAGAAAATAGAATTTTCATATTTTACTGCTCCACCTCACATACACAGCTGATAAAATAAATACTAAAAATGTAAACAAACACATTTTTTTGTTAGAAATAAAAAATTACCCTAGTAAAAATATTATGCTAATTTTACTAAATAGATCTAATTTGATCCGTAAAATGGTTGTATCAAATAATATCTAATTGTATTGGCGTACGGACATAGCGCCCAAGGTCTTATCGCCCAAAACCGTAAATGACATATCGCCCACGCTGCGACATATAGCCCAAAATGATAGGTCTAAATATGTTATTTCTCCCAAAACAAAATTGTCAAAAAATCCAAAATATTTTTTTTGGGCGAAATGTCGAAATTACGACTTCTATGATTTGTTTTATTGAATTAAAGGTTTTCTGCGTAGCTGGCCTTTGGCCGGGCTTAGGGATTACATTCTCCATGCATTAAACCCACCCTCTCTGCAAACCAAAGCTATTTTGGTTATCAGGCCTTTTTGAGGCATAACAAATTTGGTAGCGTAAAGGACTGCTACCCTAGAAAACTTTACTTTGCGGAGAGGGTGGGTTTAATGCATGGATTTTGTAATCCCTAAGCCCGGCCGAAGGCCGGCTACGCATAAAAACTTTAAAATATTGTGTAAAAAAAAAAAAAAAAATTTGGTGAGTTTTATGATTATTTTTTTGGGTGCTATGACATTTTATAAATATAACATTTTGATATTTGGGTAATATGACATTTTTGATAATTTATATAAATTTAAAGAAAATTGTTAAAATACCCAAAAATAATGGCCATATCGTCCAAAAAATTTTGCAACAACAACTAACACACATTTTTTTTGGGTGGAATGACTTTTTTAAATTGGGCGATATGCACTTGGGCGCTATGTCCGTACGCCAATTGTATTACTTGAGATCAAAAAATATAAAAATTGATACAATTTGATCCTGAATTTTGTCAAATCTAATTAGATCAAATTGATCTTATAATATCTATTTTTATATAATTTGATGAGCAAAACCAAAATACGAATCTAATCATATATGGAGCAATATCTAACCATATAAAGTGGATCAACCGTATCAAAGTGATAGATAAAATTTTATATAAATTTATACGGAAGCATATTAACTCATATAAGATTGTATCAAATTATATATGATTAGACCAGAAAATTTTTACTCGGGTAAAGAATTTTCATCTTTTATTAAAAAAAAAAAAAAATGTGAAAATTAATTTAATTAAGACATTTACAATAAATTTCAATAAAAAAATTACATTAAAAGAAAAAAAAAAAACAGCTGACACGATTTCACGTGAAAACTAACACCACTAAAATCCTTCCTTATCTTACCATACCTCATCGTACAATTTCCTCATCATACATCTAGACTAACAAACCCTTTAGTAACATTTTTTCTTTAAAGGTTTTCAGAAACTTTCAATAAAAGTTTTCAGATATTTTCTTAAAAAATTTTTAGATCTTTTTTCCATGAAAAATTTTTGGATTTCAAATTTTTTTTTCCTCGGAAAATTTTTTAGAAAATTTCCCTCTTCGTCTTTGCTTTTCCTTTTTTTTTTCTTTTCGAAATTTGGTTTTGGGGTTGGGGAGGAAAAATTCCATTTTTACCCAATTGTACGAGCGCATGGTAGCAACCATAACATATTCGCAGCAATTATATTTTGATCCTAAATTTAGGATCATAATATGATCGCAACAAACATTTTAAGATTGCTGTAAATATTAGCGCGTCCCGAATATTCCGTTTTTAGCCAGGACTGACAAAATTATTAGATTTGGCTTTTTTCATATACACTCAAAAAATTATGTCATTAACTGTTTGTAGTTTATTTTAAAAGTTTTCCGTTTAGTCGTTTTTAAAAGAAAAAACATTTGTTTGATGTTCAGTTTTTATTAATGTCTACTTCAGTCCTTTGTTTCAAAAATAACGCACTAAAAAATAAAGACTTTCATTAACATTTAATTTTTAAAGTAATTTATTTTTGTTCTGTAAGTAAAAACTACTGATTATTCTTTTGATTTTTAATGATTTGTGTAAGTATTTTTTTTTTAAATTGTTGGTATTTTTTAATGAAATATCATTAGTTTTTACCTACACAAGTCAGTTATTTTTTTGTAGAAAAAAATTCAAAAATTATTTATAGAAATATAAAAACATGTTTGTATCAAGTGACTTTGGCACGATGGGTAGAGTGTCTGGCCAGAATGTAGTTGATTGCAGGATCGATTCCCCAAAAATTTTATTAAAAATTTTTAAAAAAATATTTCAATAAAAAATTGTAAAAAATTACCTACGAAATCATAAATTTTTATTAGAGGTATTCAGAGTCTTGTTGCCAGCCCTGGCAATGTAGCAAAAGAGTACTTCTTTCAAAAAATACATGTATTTTGAAAAGTAATTTTAAAAAGTGCTCTTTTACCACCAGTGCCAGGTCTGGCAAGTTAGACTCTGAATACCACTATTGTTTTTTTGAAATTTGTTGGTAAAAATAACAGAACTATCATTAATTTTTAATGTATTCGTTGGTTATTTTTTTCGAATTTGTTGGTAAAAAAGAGTGAAAAAA
>OY992536.1:170794929-171184801 GCA_963921195.1 Pegoplata infirma | reverse complement strand
CAGAAACTTGAAATTTGGACTCTAGGAACCTCTCGCAGAATTTACATGCGGAAACAAAATTTTTTGAAAATTCCATCCCAAGTGTGGGAAAATAGGGAAAATCGGTGAATTTTTTATCTTCTGAACAAATGGTCCCAGAAACGTGAAGTTTGGTCTTTAGGATCCTTTCGCGGAAACAACATTCCGAAAAAAATATTGTTTGAAAAGTTCCCTCCTCCACGAAGGGAAAGGGGGGAAATAGGGAAAATCGGTTCATTATTTATCTTTTAAACAAATGGTTCCAGAAACTTGAAATTTGAACTCTAGGATCATCTCGCAAAAAAAAAACATCTTAAAAAAAGTAGAAGGGGGAAAATAGGGAAATTTTGTATCTTCTGAACTAAAACTTTAAGTTTTAATCCCATCGCGGAAATAATTTTTTGAAAATTTTGGTTTTAAGGAGGACCAAGAGGGAAAAATAGGGCAATTTGGTAAATTTTAAACTAATGGTCTTAAAAACATGACATTTGCAATATAAAATCATCTCGCGGAATAACATATTGAAAGAAGTACTTTTTTTAAAATTACTTTTTAAAGGGGGAAAAAAGGGCAATTTTGTATCTGCTGAACTAATGGTCCTAGATATTGAAGTTTGGACTGTACGATCCTCTCGCGGAAATAACATTCTGGAAGAAGTACTTTTTTCAAAAAATCTGCTTCTATGGGGGAAAAAGAGGGAAAGTAGGGCAAATTTGAAATTTGAATCCTCTTGCGGAAACAACATTCTAATGGAAGTACTTTTTTGAAAATTTCGCTTCTACGGGGAAAAAGAGGAAATTAGGGCAATTTTGTATCTGCTGAACTAACGGTCCTAGATACTTGAAATTTGGAGTGTACGATCATCTCGCGGAAAAAACATTCTGAAAGAAGTACTTTTTTGAAAATTTTGTTTTATAGGTGGAAGACGGGGAAAAGTAGGGCAATTTTGTATCTGCTGAACTAATGGTCCTAGATACTTGAATTTTGAACTGTTTTGTATCTGCTGAACTAATGGTTCTAGATACTTGAAGTTTGGACTGTACGATCCTCTATAAATTATATAATAAAATTGTTTTTTTTTTACAGCTAACCGGTAACGAAGTACCGGGCGAGTTAGCTAGTGATACATATATTAATCGAATGCACGAACTTTGCTTCGCCCATGCGAATGTAAACATAAAAGTTAAACAAATTAAAATGTTATTTAAGGGTTTAATTAATGAAAATAATTAAAAATGTAATTAAGTTTTGTATAAAGATCAAAAATTTTTGAATTCGAACAGTTTATTTCGAATTTACTACGTAATGGCTTAAAGCACATTCGCAAAGCTTTGTTTAAATAGGGTTTAGTCAAAACACTGTTTTGCTCAAAATACTACTTTAAACATGGCTATACTTCAAATAAATGAGGTGAAAGTGACCTCCAGTTTCTGCAATTAGAACGTAATTCGTCTGCGACGAATTCGCATGTATTTTGTTATTGTAACAAAATACATACAAATTTGTCACAGACAAACGAGGGTTCTTATACAAGAAATTGTAATAGAACTTTAAAAAAATAAAAAAAAGTAAACTATAAATTCTCATTTCAATAAACGTTATCAGATTTTTGGGTATTTGCTTCGAATCGATTTTGACTTATAACATGAAAAAAAAAATGGGGAATAGGTTTTCCAGTAGTCAAATTGGATTCTTGACCAGGTTTTCTGTTATACTGATCCATTAAACGAGGTGTCGCTAAAATGGATCAGTCCAACAAGACACTTGCTCAAGAATCCAATTTGAATAAAATTCAACCTATTCGCCATTTATTTTTAAAGAAATGAAAAAATTGGTTTAGAGATTTTTAGAGACAAATCCCCATAAATCTAATAACGCTGATGTCAATGAATATTTTGTAAAAGTAAAAATTATGTAGTTACGATTTAACTAACGTCGTAACTTTATTTTTGTTCTTCAGCCTTTTAATTTCGCCTAATCTTTGAGTCATTGATCTCTCAATTCTCTTTGCAGATTGTTTGGCCCAGCCTCTTTCTTTTGCCTTCATTATGACGTAATCTAAATAGAAAACAAAAAATATATAACACTAATTTATTGTAGTTTATAATACCTTTTTTACACTATCATACTTTTCCATTATACACATCGAAATTTACCACTTTCCAAAAGATTTTTGCATTCCTTTTTTGTGGAATCCTGGTCGTATCTAATAAGTAACCAATTTCTGGAAAAAAATGATTATAAAATATTTCCCTAACATGGTGAAATTACGCTTGTATAATGGAAAAGTATAATATGGAAAGGGGGTATAAGTATTACTTACCCACGATAGCTATTCTCCGTAATGTCCAACGGTATAACTTTTTCGTTTTGTTTATCTCGGCCTTGCGCACGAGGTGGCATTCCGGTTAATGTTGCGATTTGTAACGCTTCTATTTTGAAGACGCCATGCAGAAGCTTACGGGCGAAGTGGGAGGCCAAATGAGATGACCCAATCGCTATGAACAACATTTTTTTTTTACAAAATCCGTTGTTGCCTATATCAACCATCTGCATAAAAAAAAATACAAATTATGTTAAAACCTATTTTTTTAAATAAAAGTTATTGGGGCTGGTAACTTATCAAATAAAATCAATGTGCTTGATTCTCGAATACGATTTTACCATCACCTAATTTAAAAAATTGATATTCTTTCGAATCTTTACATTTTTAATTGTTACGAGAAAAAAAAATTAAATCTTAAAATTTGAAGAATATCAATTTTTAAAAATTAGGTTAATGGTGAAATCGTATTCCAGAATCGAGCACAATATGTTTACAAAAGCCATATACAAAATAATTAAAGATTAGTATTAATCATTTATTAGTCAACTAGCTTACCATCCCGGTACTTCGTTACCGGTTGCATTGAATACCGGATAATAGAAGGATCAGAATTACTCTACCGATTTCAAGAAAAATCCCCTACGTAGTCTTTGTTTTATTTACTTGTACAAATTAAGTCTTTCATAAAATAATATTTCAATGAATATTTAAACAATAAAATATGAATAATTTTCGAGCCCTTATTTCGGGATTTTGGATTTTGAGTGAATAAATATTTCAGTGAATAAAGAAATTGAAATAAAAAATAAGTTTGAGTGAAAAAACATATAGAGAGAAAAAATATGGAGTAAAAAAGTTAAATACGAAAAATTTGAGTAAAAAGTATCATTCCATATTGTTCCCTGCTCTGTTCCATTTCGTTCCCCGTTCTAAAATTTGAAATTTTAAAATATGTCCTTCTCTTGTGTGTTATTTTTGGGGCTTTTAGTTTAATAGTTAGATAGGTAAAAATAACCATTTGCCCCCTTTTCCCCTTAAAATTAAATTTTCCAAAAACTTTTTTTTGTGCTAGGTGATTCTTTATTTAAAATGTCAAGTTTCTGAGCCATTATTTCAAGAAATATAAGAATAACCAAAATTTACACTTTTTCATTATTATAGGAACAAAGAAAAAAGCACCAAAAGTACACTTTCTTACCCCCGTTAGAAACGAAATTTCCAAAAAGAACATCTTTCAGAAAGATTTTTCTTCACCGAAGGATAATCTTTTCCAAATTTTAATTTTCTAGTATCATTGTTTTAGCAAATATTAAAAGTACAAAAAGGATTTTTCATTACTAATTTTAAGTTTCTAGAATTATTACGTCAAAAAATATCAAAGCTACCGAAAATACACTTTATTAGCTATTTTATCCCACTAAGAAGCGGAATTTTAAAAACATATTTTTCCCAGATTGTTTTTTTTACCGAATTCTCTTTCATTACAATTTTTAAGATTCTAGGAAATATAAAAAGTTTCTATAAATAAAATTGCAGGAAATAAAAAAGTACCAAAAAGTGTACTTTTATAAAAGATACTTTTAATGAATGTTACTTTTTATAAGAGGTACTTTTTATAAAAGGTACTTTTTATAAAAGGTACTTTTTATAAAAGGTACTTTTTATAAAAGGTACTTTTTATAAAAGGTACTTTTTATAAAAGGTGCTTTTTATAAAAGGTACTTTTTATAAAAGATACTTTTTATAAAAGGTACTTTTTATAAAAGGTACTTTTTAAAAAAGGTACTTTTTATAAAAGGTACTTTTTATAAAAGGTACTTTTTATAAAAGGTACTTTTTATAAAAGGTACTTTTTATAAAAGGTACTTTTTATAAAAGGTACTTTTTATAAAAGGTACTTTTTATAAAAGGTACTTTTTATAAAAGGTACTTTTTATAAAAGGTACTTTTTATAAAAGGTACTTTTTATAAAAGGTACTTTTTATAAAAGGTACTTTATATAAAAGGTACTTTTTATAAAAGGTACTTTTTATAAAAAGTACTTTTTATAAAAGGTACCTTTTATAAAAGGTACTTTTTATAAAAGGTACTTTTTATAAAAGGTACTTTTTATAAAAGGTACTTTTTATAAAAGGTAATTTTTATAAAAAGTACCTTTTATAAAAAGTACCTTTTATAAAAAGTACCTTTTATAAAAAGTACCTTTTATAAAAAGTACCTTTTATAAAAAGTACCTTTTATAAAAAGTACCTTTTATAAAAAGTACCTTTTATAAAAAGTACCTTTTATAAAAAGTACCTTTTATAAAAAGTACCTTTTATAAAAAGTACCTTTTATAAAAATTACCTTTTATAAAAAGTACCTTTTATAAAAAGTACCTTTTATAAAAAGTACCTTTTATAAAAAGTACCTTTTATAAAAGGTACCTTTTATAAAAAGTACTTTTTATAAAAAGTACCTTTTATAAAAAGTACCTTTTATATAAAGTACCTTTTATAAAAAGTACCTTTTATAAAAAGTACCTTTTATAAAAAGTACCTTTTATAAAAAGTACCTTTTATAAAAAGTACCTTTTATAAAAAGTACCTTTTATAAAAAGTACCTTTTATAAAAAGTACCTTTTATAAAAAGTACCTTTTATAAAAAGTACCTTTTATAAAAAGTACCTTTTATAAAAAGTACCTTTTATAAAAAGTACCTTTTTTAAAAAGTACCTTTTATAAAAAGTACCTTTTATAAAAAGTATCTTTTATAAAAAGTACCTTTTATAAAAAGCACCTTTTATAAAAAGTACCTTTTATAAAAAGTACCTTTTATAAAAAGTACCTTTTATAAAAAGTACCTTTTATAAAACGTACCTTTTATAAAAAGTACCTCTTATAAAAAGTAACATTCATTAAAAGTATCTTTTATAAAAGTACACTTTTTGGTACTTTTTTATTTCCTGCAATTTTATTTATAGAAACTTTTTATATTTCCTAGAATCTTAAAAATTGTAATGAAAGAGAATTCGGTAAAAAAAACAATCTGGGAAAAATATGTTTTTAAAATTCCGCTTCTTAGTGGGATAAAATAGCTAATAAAGTGTATTTTCGGTAGCTTTGATATTTTTTGACGTAATAATTCTAGAAACTTAAAATTAGTAATGAAAAATCCTTTTTGTACTTTTAATATTTGCTAAAACAATGATACTAGAAAATTAAAATTTGGAAAAGAAGATCCTTCGGTGAAGAAAAATCTTTCTGAAAGATGTTCTTTTTGGAAATTTCGTTTCTAACGGGGGTAAGAAAGTGTACTTTTGGTGCTTTTTTCTTTGTTCCTATAATAATGAAAAAGTGTAAATTTTGGTTATTCTTATATTTCTTGAAATAATGGCTCAGAAACTTGACATTTTAAATAAAGAATCACCTAGCACAAAAAAAAGTTTTTGGAAAATTTAATTTTAAGGGGAAAAGGGGGCAAATGGTTATTTTTACCTATCTAACTATTAAACTAAAAGCCCCAAAAATAACACACAAGAGAAGGACATATTTTAAAATTTCAAATTTTAGAACGGGGAACGAAATGGAACAGAGCAGGGAACAATATGGAATGATACTTTTTACTCAAATTTTTCGTATTTAACTTTTTTACTCCATATTTTTTCTCTCTATATGTTTTTTCACTCAAACTTATTTTTATTTCAATTTCTTTATTCACTGAAATATTTATTCACTCAAAATCCAAAATCCCGAAATAAGGGCTCGAAAATTATTCATATTTTATTGTTTAAATTATTCATTGAAATATTATTTTATGAAAGACTTAAATTTGTACAAGTAAATAAAACAAAGACTACGTAGGGGATTTTTCTTGAAATCGGTAGAGTAATTCTGATCCTTCTATTATCCGGTATTCAATGCAACCGGTAACGAAGTACCGGGATGGTAAGCTAGTTGACTAATAAATGATTAATACTAATCTTTAATTATTTTGTATATGGCTTTTGTAAACATATTGTGCTCGATTCTGGAATACGATTTCACCATTAACCTAATTTTTAAAAAAATTGATATTCTTCAAATTTTAAGATTTAATTTTTTTTTCTCGTAACAATTAAAAATGTAAAGATTCGAAAGAATATCAATTTTTTAAATTAGGTGAATGGTAAAATCGTATTCGAGAATCAAGCACATTGATTTTATTTGATAAGTTACCAGCCCCAATAACTTTTATTTAAAAAAATAGGTTTTAACATAATTTGTATTTTTTTTATGCAGATGGTTGATATAGGCAACAACGGATTTTGTAAAAAAAAAATGTTGTTCATAGCGATTGGGTCATCTCATTTGGCCTCCCACTTCGCCCGTAAGCTTCTGCATGGCGTCTTCAAAATAGAAGCGTTACAAATCGCAACATTAACCGGAATGCCACCTCGTGCGCAAGGCCGAGATAAACAAAACGAAAAAGTTATACCGTTGGACATTAACGGAAGAATAGCTATCGTGGGTAAGTAATACTTATACCCCCTTTCCACTATTATACTTTTCCATTATACAAGCGTAATTTCACCATGTTAGGGAAATATTTTATAATCATTTTTTTCCAGAAATTGGTTACTTATTAGATACGACCAGGATTCCACAAAAAAGGAATGCAAAAATCTTTTGGAAAGTGGTAAATTTCGATGTGTATAATGGAAAAGTATGATAGTGTAAAAAAGGTATTATAAACTACAATAAATTAGTGTTATATATTTTTTGTTTTCTATTTAGATTACGTCATAATGAAGGCAAAAGAAAGAGGCTGGGCCAAACAATCTGCAAAGAGAATTGAGAGATCAATGACTCAAAGATTAGGCGAAATTAAAAGGCTGAAGAACAAAAATAAAGTTACGACGTTAGTTAAATCGTAACTACATAATTTTTACTTTTACAAAATATTCATTGACATCAGCGTTATTAGATTTATGGGGATTTGTCTCTAAAAATCTCTAAACCAATTTTTTCATTTCTTTAAAAATAAATGGCGAATAGGTTGAATTTTATTCAAATTGGATTCTTGAGCAAGTGTCTTGTTGGACTGATCCATTTTAGCGACACCTCGTTTAATGGATCAGTATAACAGAAAACCTGGTCAAGAATCCAATTTGACTACTGGAAAACCTATTCCCCATTTTTTTTTTCATGTTATAAGTCAAAATCGATTCGAAGCAAATACCCAAAAATCTGATAACGTTTATTGAAATGAGAATTTATAGTTTAACTTTTTTTTATTTTTTTAAAGTTCTATTACAATTTCTTGTATAAGAACCTCGTTTGTCTGTGACAAATTTGTATGTATTTTGTTACAATAACAAAATACATGCGAATTCGTCGCAGACGAATTACGTTCTAATTGCAGAAACTGGAGGTCACTTTCACCTCATTTATTTGAAGTATAGCCATGTTTAAAGTAGTATTTTGAGCAAAACAGTGTTTTGACTAAACCCTATTTAAACAAAGCTTTGCGAATGTGCTTTAAGCCATTACGTAGTAAATTCGAAATAAACTGTTCGAATTCAAAAATTTTTGATCTTTATACAAAACTTAATTACATTTTTAATTATTTTCATTAATTAAACCCTTAAATAACATTTTAATTTGTTTAACTTTTATGTTTACATTCGCATGGGCGAAGCAAAGTTCGTGCATTCGATTAATATATGTATCACTAGCTAACTCGCCCGGTACTTCGTTACCGGTTAGCTGTAAAAAAAAAACAATTTTATTATATATTTATAGAGGATCGTACAGTCCAAACTTCAAGTATCTAGAACCATTAGTTCAGCAGATACAAAACAGTTCAAAATTCAAGTATCTAGGACCATTAGTTCAGCAGATACAAAATTGCCCTACTTTTCCCCGTCTTCCACCTATAAAACAAAATTTTCAAAAAAGTACTTCTTTCAGAATGTTTTTTCCGCGAGATGATCGTACACTCCAAATTTCAAGTATCTAGGACCGTTAGTTCAGCAGATACAAAATTGCCCTAATTTCCTCTTTTTCCCCGTAGAAGCGAAATTTTCAAAAAAGTACTTCCATTAGAATGTTGTTTCCGCAAGAGGATTCAAATTTCAAATTTGCCCTACTTTCCCTCTTTTTCCCCCATAGAAGCAGATTTTTTGAAAAAAGTACTTCTTCCAGAATGTTATTTCCGCGAGAGGATCGTACAGTCCAAACTTCAATATCTAGGACCATTAGTTCAGCAGATACAAAATTGCCCTTTTTTCCCCCTTTAAAAAGTAATTTTAAAAAAAGTACTTCTTTCAATATGTTATTCCGCGAGATGATTTTATATTGCAAATGTCATGTTTTTAAGACCATTAGTTTAAAATTTACCAAATTGCCCTATTTTTCCCCTCTTGGCCCTCCTTAAAACCAAAATTTTCAAAAAATTATTTCCGCGATGGGATTAAAACTTAAAGTTTTAGTTCAGAAGATACAAAATTTCCCTATTTTCCCCCTTCTACTTTTTTTAAGATGTTTTTTTTTTGCGAGATGATCCTAGAGTTCAAATTTCAAGTTTCTGGAACCATTTGTTTAAAAGATAAATAATGAACCGATTTTCCCTATTTCCCCCCTTTCCCTTCGTGGAGGAGGAACTTTTCAAACAATATTTTTTTCGGAATGTTGTTTCCGCGAAAGGATCCTAAAGACCAAACTTCACGTTTCTGGGACCATTTGTTCAGAAGATAAAAAATTCACCGATTTTCCCTATTTTCCCACACTTGGGATGGAATTTTCAAAAAATTTTGTTTTCCGCATGTAAATTCTGCGAGAGGTTCCTAGAGTCCAAATTTCAAGTTTCTGGGACCATTTGTCCAGAAGATAAAAAATTTACCAATTTGCTCTATTTTACCCACCTTGGAGGCGGAATTTTCAAAAAAATATTTTTTTATTTTTTTTTTTTAGCGAGAGGATTATAGAGTTCAAATTTCAAGTTTCTAAAACTATTAGTACGAAAGATACAAAATCCCCCAAAGGGCCCTACTTTTCCCTTTTTTCCCCCTTAGAAGTGGAATTTTTAAAAAAGTTCTTTAAGTATGTTATTTTCGCGAGAGGATCGTTCAGTTCAAATTTCAAGAATCTAGGACCATTAGTTCAGCTGATTCAAAATTGCCCTTCTTTCCCCCAGAATTTTGAAAAGTACTTTCTTAAGAATGTTATTTCCGCGAGAGAATCGTTCAGCCAAATTTAAAGTATCTAGAATTATTAGTTCAGCAGATACAAAATTGCCCTACCTTCCCCGTTTTCTCCCTTGAAATCGGAATTTTACTTCTTTCAGAATGTTAATTCCAAGAGTGAGGATCGTGCAGTCTAAATTTCAAGTATCTAGGACCATTAGTTCAGCAGATGCAAAATTGCCCTACTTTCCGCCTTTCTCCCTTAGAAGCGGAACTTTCCCCAAAAAGTACTTTTCTGCAAGAGGATCGTACAGTTCAAATTTTAAGTATCTAGGATCATTAGTTCAGCAGATACAGAATTGCCCTACTTTCCACCTTTTCCCCCATTAGATGGAGAACTTTCAAAAAAGTATTTCTTCTAGAATGTTCTTTCCGCGAGAGGATCGTACAGTCCAAATTTCAAATATGTAGGACTATTAATTCAGCAGATTCAAAATTGCCCTACTTTCTCCCTTTTCCCCCGTAGAAGCAGAATTTAAAAAGAAGTACTTCTTTTAGAATGTTATATCCGCTAGAGGATCTTACAGTTAAATTTTAAGTATAGAGGACCATTAGTTCAACAGATACAAAATTGCCCTAACTTCCCCTTTTTCCCCCCTAAAAGTAGAGTTTTCAAAAAAGTACTTCCTTGAGAATGTTATTTCCGCGAGAGGATCGTACAGTCCAAATTTCAAGTATATAGGACCATTATTTCAGCAGATACAAAATTGCCGTACTTTTCCCCTTTTTCCCACTCAAAATCGGAATATTTAAAAAAGTACTTCTTTCAGAATGTTATTTTCGCCAAAAGATCGTACAGTCCAAATTTCAAGTCTCCCGGAACATTAGTTCAGCAGATACAAAATTGCCTACCTTTTCCCTTTTCCCTCTTAGAGGCAGAATTTTCCAAAAAGTCCTCCATTCGAATTTAATTTCCGCGAGAGGATTGTGCAGTCCAATTTTCAAGTATCTAGGACTATTTGTTCAGCAGATACAAAATTGGCCTACTTTCCCCCTTTTCCCCCCTTAAAAGACGAATTTTTAAAAAAGTATTTCTTTCCGAATGTTATTTCCGCGGGAGGATCGTGCAGTCCAATTTTCAAGTATCTAGGACCATTACTTTAGCATATACAAAATTGCACTACTTTCCCCCTTTCTCCCCTTAAGAGCGAAATTTTCAAAAAAGTACTTCTTTTAGAATGTTATTGCCGCGATATGATCCCATATTCCAAATGTCATGTTTCTAATACCATTAATTTAAAGTTTAGCAAATTGCCCTATTTTCCCCCTTTTGGGCCTCCTTAAAACCAAAATTCTCAAAAAAATATATTTTTCAAAAAATAATTTCCGCGAGAGCATCCAGATTCAAAATTTCAAGTTTGTTCAGAAGATACAAAATTGCCATATTAAACCCCTTCTACCCCCACCCACACCCTTATAAAAGGATTTTTCAAAATATTACTTTTTACAAAATGTTTTTTCCGCGAGAGCAGAGTTAAAATTTCAAGTTTCTGGGACCATTCGTTTAGCAGATACGAAATTGCCCTTCTTTCCCCAGTTTTCCCCCTTTAAAAACGAATTTTCAAAAAAGTACTTCTTTTAGAATGTTATTTTCGGTATAGGATTGTACAGTTCAAATTTTAAGTATCTAGGAACATTAGTTCAGCAGATACAAAATTGCCCTACTTTCCACCCTTTTTTCCCCGTAGAAGCGTAATTTTTAAAAAAGTTTTTCTTTAACAATGTTATTTCCGCGCGAGGATCGTACAGTTGAAATTTCAAGTATCTAGGACCATGAGTTCAGCAGATTCAAAATTACCCCACTCACCCACTTTTTCCCCCGAAATTTTCAAAAAGTACTTCCTTTAGAATATTATTTTCGCGAGCGGATTGTACAGTTCAAATTTCAAGTATCTAGGACCTTTAGTTCAGCAGATACAAAATTACCCTACTTTCCCCGTAGAAGCGGATTTTTTGAAAAAGTTCTTCTTTAAGAATGTTATTTTCGCGAAAGGATCGTACAGTTTAAATTTCAAGTATTAAGGACCATTAGTTCAGCAGATTCAAAATTGCCCTACTTTCCCGATTTCCCCCCAGAATTTTGAAAATGAACTTCCTTTAGAATGTTATTTCCGCGAGAGGATCGTTTCCTCCAAATTTCAAGTATCTAGGACCATATTTTCAGCATATACGAAATTGCCCTACCTTCCTCTTTTCCCCCTTTAAATCGGAATTTTCAAAAAGTACTTTTTTCAGAATGTTATTTCCGCGAGAGGATCGTGCAGTCCACGCGAGAGGATCGTGCAGTCCTATTTGTTTAGCAGATACAAACCGGAATTTTCAAAAAGTACTTCTTTCAGAAAGTTATTTCCGCGAGAGGATCGTACAGCCGAAATTTCAAGGATCTGCGACCATTAGTTCAGCAGACACAAAATTAGACTGCTTTCCCCCTTGTTCCCCCTTAGAAGCGAAATTTTCAAAATAGAACTTTCTTCACAATGTTATTTCCGCGAAGGATCCCATAGTCAAAATTTTTAAGTCTCTAGGAAAATTAGTTCAGAACATACAAAGTGTACCAAATTGTCCTATTATCCCCATTTTTACCACCCTAGAAGCGGAATTGAAAAAAAACTTTGTTTCGGAATGTTTTTTCCGCGAGAGGATCTTATAGTCCAAACTTTAAGTTTCTAGGACCATTAGTTCAGAAAAAAGAAAATGTACCAAATTGCCCAATTTTTCCCCTTCTTAGAAGTGCCTTTTTAAAAAAGTACTTTCTTCAGAATATTTCCGCGAGAGGATCCTATAGTCCAAATTTCAGGTTTCTGGGACCATTAGTTCACAATATAGAAAATGTTCAAAATCATCCTATTTCCTCCCACCCCCCCCAAATTTGAATGAAAAATTTTCAAAAAAGACTTTCTTCAGAACATAATTTCCGCGAGAGGATCATATAATCCAAATTTTTAAGTTTCTATGACCATTAGTTCAGAAGATACAGAATGTTTCAGAATGTTTTTTCCGTTAGAGGATCTTATAGTCCAAACTTTAAGTTTCTAGGACCATTAGGTCAGAAGATAGAACATGTACCAAATTGCCCTTTTTTCCCATTTCCCCTTCTTATTATTTTTTTTAAACTTTCTTTAGAGTATTATTTCCGCGAAGAGATCCTATAGTCCAAATTTTAGGTTACTGTGGCCATTAGTTCAGAAGATCGAAATGTTTAAGATTGTCCTATTTCCCCCTAAATTTAAGTGATTAAATCAATAAATTCCCAAAAAATAAAAAACAAATGAGAAAAAAAATTGAGTAAAAAATTTGAGTCAAAAAATTAAGCGAAAAATATTTTGAGTAAAAAAATTGAGTAAAAAAAAAATTGGGTGAAAACACCGTCTAAGTAAAAAAAAATTGAGTAAAAAAACTGAAGAATAAAATACAATTGAGTGAAAAAAATTTTTAGTAAAAAAAAATTGAGTGAAAAAAATTTTGAGTAAAAAAAAATTTTGAGTAGAAAAAAATTGTAAAAAAAAAATTTTTGAGTGAAAAAAAATTTGAGTGAAAAAAAAATTGTAAAAAAAAATTTTTTGAGTAAAAAAAAATTTTGAGTAAAAAAAAAATTTTGAGTGAAAAAAAAATTGTAAAAAAAAAAAATTTGAAAAAAAAAAATTTTGAGTGAAAAAAAATTTTGAGTGAAAAAATTTTAGTAAAAAAATGTTTTTTCCCCGAGAGGATACTATAGTTCAAATATCTAGTTTCTAGGACCATTAGTTCAAAATTCACCAAATTGCCCTATTTTCCCCCTTTTTGTCCCCCTTAAAACCGGAATTTTCAAAAAAGTACTTTTTGCAAAATGTTATTTCCGCGAGAGGGTCCTAGACTTCAAATTTCAAGTTTCTGGAACCATTTGTTTAGAATATAAAAAATGAGCAAATTTGCCCTATTTTCCCCTTTTCCCCCCTTGGAGGCGGAATTTTCCAAAAATATTTTTTCCGAAATTTTATTTCCGCGAGAGGATCCTAGAGTTCAAATTTGAAGTTTCTAGTACTATTAGTTCAAAAGATACAAAATCCCCCAAAGGGCCCTATTTTCCCCCTTTTGCCCCCCTTAGAATCGGAATTTCCAAAAATCCCTTCTTAGTGGGTGGTTTTGTCGGGAGCCGAACCTACATTCCAAATTTCAAGTCTCTAGCTTCAGCGGTTTGGGCTGGGCGATGATTATTGCCAATCAGTCAGTCAGTCGGTCAGTCAGTCAGTCACCACACTCTTTTATATATATAGATAGACTAGCTTGCAATCCCGGTACTTCGTTACCGGTTGTATTGAATACCGGATAATAGAAGAATCAGAATTATTCTATCGATTTCAAAAAAATTCCCCTACGTAGTCTTTGTGTTATTTACTTGTGGACGTTTAAGTCTTCCATCCTTATATATAAAAATGACATGTTAGTTTGTTTGTGTGTTTGTTTGTATGTTTGTTTGTTTGTGTCGCTTTCAGAAGAAAACTACTGAACCGATTGAAATGAAATTTGGCATGTAGATAGAGAATTTTCTGGAATGAAAAATGCGACCAATGGCATCTCGATTGGATGCCCCGCCCCCTTTTACGCCCACTTTTTGTGAATTTCAGATTTTTCAATATATTTGGTTGTTTGTTACTGTATTTGGATGTTTGTTACAGATTAGCATGAAATTTGGCATATTAATATGGTGTTTTTTGCAAGGAAATTAAGGCCATCCCGCATCTAGATTGAAAGCCACGCCCACTTTTTGTAAATATAATATCCTTCCAAAGGGGCGTGGCATTCTTTGGTTTTTCTTTCTATCTGCTCCACAATCACGGATAAACGGCTGAACCGATTTAGATGAAATTTTCACCACGGATTGTACTAACAGAGGAGGGAACTATAGGTCATAAGAGAGACCGGTCGGCTAAGTGGGAGTAAAATGCCACGCCCCTTTGTATTATATTGAACGTTATTTCTGCCTTTTCAGCAATTACGCTTTAACGGCTGAACCGATTTTAAAGAAATTTTCACCACATATAGTACTTATCCAAGCGGGAAATATAGTTCATAATAGGAATGCGATCAGACAAAGAGGCGGATATACCACGCCCCTTTGTATTACATCGAAAGTTATTTTTACCTGTTCCGTAATCCCGCTTAAACGTCTGAACCGATTTTAATGAAAATTGTACCACATGTAGTACTAACCCAGGCGGGTACTATAGGTTATAATAGGAAGGCGTTCTGATGGATAGGTATAAAAGTCCACGCCCCCATTGTATTACATTGAAAGTTATTTCTGCCGATTTTATTGAAATTTTCAACACAGATAGTACTAACCGAAGCGGGAACAATATGCCATATCAGCATGTGATGGGGCAAAGGCGTTGTAAAATGCCGCCCCTTTGTATTAATTTAAATTATTTTTGCCTGCTGAACCAATTAACATATAATTTTCGCATAAGATAGTACTAACCGAGGCGGAAACTATAGACCATAAAACAGTGGGATTTGGCGAAGGGGAGTAAAATCCCAAGCTCTTTTGTATTACATTGAAAGTTATGTCTGCCTGTTCCATAATCATGCTTTAACGGCATAACCGATTTTACTGCAATTTTCACCACATATAGTACTTTTGAAGCGGGAACTATAAACCATAACAGAGTGCGTTTCGACCACGTGTCGCAAGTTGCCACGCCCCTATGGACCACACTGAAAATTTTTTCGGTCTGTTCCGTAATTACGCTTAAGTGCCTAAACTGATTTAAACAAAACTTTCACCACATATAGTACTAACCCAGGCGGGAACAGTATGCCATATTTGCGCGTGATTGGGCAAAGGTGTTGTAAAATGCCGAGCCCCTTTGCACTGTTTGAAAATTATTTTTGCCAGTTTTTACTAATTGACTAACCGATGCGGGGCCATATCAGATTACGATTGAACAAAGGGACGTAAGTTGCCACACCCCCTTTTGTAATACATTGAAAGTTATTTCTTTATATTCGGTAATCACTCTTAAACGTCGAGTACCACCGAGGCGGGAACAATGGCCCATATCAGCGGACGATCGGACAAAGGCGTTGTAAAATGATTTGAAATTAAAGTTTTCACCAGATGTAGTGCTAACCGAGGATGTAACCATAGGGCATTACAAACTGTCATTCATTATATAATATTTGTTTCAACCCGGGCAACGCCGGGTGCAAAACAGCTAGTATAAAAATATTTCAATGAATAATTTAAACAATAAAATTTGAATAACATTGCTGGTACGTTATCATGTTCGTTCCGGGGGAAAAATATAATGACAATTTTCGAGCCCTTATGTTGGGATTTTGGATTTTGAGTGAATAAATATTTCAGTGAAAAAATAAATTTGAATAAAAAAAAAATGGAGTAAAAAAAGGTAAACACCAAAAATTTGAGTTGAAAATATCATTCCATATTGTTCCCTGCTCTATTTCATATTGTTCCCCGTTCTACGCCATTTCAATTCCAATTCCATCCATATCTTCTAAGGTCATTATTATAGGAACAAAAAAAGTACCAAAAGTACACTTTATTACCCCCATTAGAAACGGAATTTAAAAAAAGTACCTCTTCCAGAATGTTTTTTCTTCACCGAAGGATCCTACAAACCATATTTCAATTATCTAGGATCATTGTTTCAGCAAATATTAAAAGTACTTTTAACAAAACGTACTTTTTATAGAAGGTACTTTTTATAAAAGGTACTTTTTATAAAAGGTACTTTTTATAAAAGGTACTTTTTATAAAAGGTACTTTTTGTAAAAGGTGCTTTTGATAAAAGGTACTTTTTATAAAAGGTACTTTTTATAAAAGGTACTTTTTATAAAAGGTACTTTTTTAAAAGGTACTTTTTTTAAAAGGTATCTTTTATAAAAGGTAAGGTAAGGTAAGGTAAGGTACTTACTTTTTTACTTTTTATAAAAGGTACTTTTTATAAAAGGTACTTTTTATAAAAGTTACTTTTTATAAAAGGTACTTTTTATAAAAGGTACTTTTTATAAAATGTACTTTTTATAGAAGGTACTTTTTATAAGAGGTACTTTTTATAAAAAGTACTTTTTATAAAAGATACTTTTCATAAAATGAATTTTTTATAAAGGGTACTTTTTATAAAAGGTACCATTATTTCAGTAAATTAAAAAAAGTACCAAAAGTACACTTTTTCCATTTTAACCCCGTAGAGTCAACATTGGCAAAAACCCAGCCTTGGTAAATATTTTTTCCGTGAGGTGAACCTACATTGCAAATTTTAAGTTTCTAGGACCATTATTTAAGAAAATATAAAAGGTACCAAAAGTACAGTTTTTACCCTTTTTACCCCTTAGAATCAACATTGGCAAAATCCAGCCTTAGTAGATTTATATTCCGGGAGCTAAACCTACATTCAAAATTTCAAGTGTCTAGGACCATTATTTAAGGAAATATAAAAGGTACCAAAGGTACATTTTTTTACCCTTTTTACCCCTTAGAATCAACATTGGCAAAAATCCAGCCTTAGAATCAATATTGGCAAAATCCAGCCTTAGTAGATTTATATTCCGGGAGCTGAACCTACATTCAAAATTTCAAGTGTCTAGGACCATTATTTAATGAAATATAAAAGGTACCAAAGGTACATTTTTTTACCCTTTTTACCCCCTTAGAATCAACATTGGCAAAAATCCAGCCTTACTGGATCTATGTATATTCCGGGAGGTGAACATACAGTCCAAATTTCAAGTTTCTGTGACCATTATTTCAGGAGATATAAAAAGTACCAAGAGTACAGTTTTTTACCCTTTTTACCCCCTTAGAATCAACATTGGCAAAAATCCGGCCTTACTGGATCTATATTCCAATAGTTGAACATACAGTCCAAATTTCAAGTCTCTGTGACCATTATTTCAGGAGATATAAAAGGTACCAAAAGTACAGTTTTTTACCCTTTTTGTCCCTTTAGAATCAACATTGACAAAAATCCGGCCTTACTGGATCTATATTCCGGGAGGTGAACATACAGTCCAAATTTCAAGTCTCTATGACCATTATTTCAGGAGATATAAAAAGTACCAAAAGTACAGTTTTTTACCCTTTTTACCCCCTTAGAATCAACATTGGCAAAAATCCAGCCTTAGTGGATCTATATTCCGGGAGGTGGACCTACAGTCCAAATTTCAAGTCGCTAGCTTCAGCGGTTTGGGCTGGGCGATGATGAATGAGTATGTCAGTCAGTCAGTCACATTACTCTTTTATATATATAGATAAGTATATTACATGAACTAAGTGATTAACACTTAGGGCGGATTTTACAGTCAGCACTAAGTGGTGACTTAAGCTAAGAAATTTCTTAAATCCAAAAAACTATTTTATAAAATCTACTTAAGTAAAACTTAAGTCATCTATTATCATAACTTAAGTTTTACTTAAGTAATTTATTTTGATTTGACAATTTAAAAAAAAAAAAAATACAAAACAAAATTCAATTAATAATAAAAACATACAAAAAAAAAAATCCAACAATTGCTCTTCTTTTCCTTTAAAATCTCCATCCGAAACTCTCAAATTCAAGGTATTACCATCAAATTTCAAGATATTTCCATCATATCGAAAAAAATAATTAAATAAATAAAAATCTGTAAGGAATTTGAGATTGGCGGAAATGACCCATCAAATGGATAACATCCAATCTTTTTCCTCAAGATTTTGTTGAAAATAATAAAAACGTTTGTTGGTGTAGAAATCCGAAGTCAATCGGATAGATAATTTTTCAATGATGACCCTAGCGCCTTGGTCGTTTTGGTTCTAACAAGACCCAAGGCAGATGATTGTATTGGAATAGAAGAGCAATTGAGTGATGTGATGAGTATGTGATGAAGATTGAAATTACTCAAATTATTTGTCCCAGACCCACATTTTAGAATACTGATCTACTGTTCGTCCGTCTGATTGTCCATGTATCGTTGAAAATGTGTCCGTGAAAAGGTTGCTGTTATTTCCAACAAGAATTAAGATTACCGGTTATGTTACCCACTTGATGGACCCTATCCAAAGCTTTAACATTTCTTAAACATTATTTTTTTTATGGTAATATCACTCAATTTTATGGAAATACCTTTTATTTAAGAGTGGCGGAGATTTCCTATCAAATAGGTAACATAATCGTAATCGAAAAAAGTTTTGGTGGAAATAACAGCAACATTTTCATGGAGGCGTTTGTTGATGTGCAAATCCAAAGTAAAGCGGGTGGAGTATTTTTTAATGATTCCCTTAGCCGCGTTCTTAAATGTTATGGTTCTAACAATACCCACGGTGAAAGATTTTAAGGGAAAATAACAGCATTTGTGGGATTTTTCGTTAATTTACATAATTTTTGTTTTGTATATTTTTATTATTTTATTTTTTTGTATTCTTTTTGAATTGTCAAATCAAAATAAATACCTTGTGTTACCATATTTTTAGCATATTTTCTTTTTAACTTAAGTACAAACCGAAAAATCGAATTTAACTTAAGTAATAAAAAATACTTTAATAAATCTTAACTAAGATTTTACTTAAGTTAGCACTTAGTTTAGACTGTAAAATCCGCCCTTAATGTTTATTATCTTTTTATACCCTCCACTTAGTGATAGAGGGTATATATAAGTTTGTCATTCCGTTTGTAACTCATCGAAATATCGGTCTGGGACCCCATAAAGTACATATATTCATGATGCCCGATCGATTTTAAGACATTCTAGCGATGTCCGTCTGTCCGTCTGTCCGTCTGTCCGTCTGTCCGTCTGTCTGTGGAAAATGCTCTCGCGGACAAAATATTGCACAGAAATGACTGAAACTTAACATATATATTGGAAGTTCTCCCGAGAAGTTTGGTATTGCATTTGAGCGATATCGGTTCAGCGGTTCAAAAGTTGTGAACGAAAATGTAAGCACACCTCAAAAATTTCAGTACATTCAACATAACCTAAAAATACAAAACGCTTTAATTCGGCTTCTGGTTGACATATGTTGACATAATTGAACACCAAATGGTAGTTAAACAAGTACGAACATATTTTTTGACAAAAAAAGAAAAAAATCGCGGATTTTTTTTTTTTACCAAAATTTTTTTTCGCGGAATTTTTTTTTTCAATTTTTTTTTTTTTTTTTCAAAAGTAATTTCCTTTTAAATAAAGTTGTTTGCAATAATCTTTTTGAAATTGTGGAGGGTATCACTAAATTCGGCAAGGCCGAATTTAACTTTTTTTACTTGTTTATGTTTAATTTGTTTACGTTTTTTTATATTTAATGTTTTTTTTAACGTTTTTTACTTTTATATGTTCCCATATGTTATCTTAAATTAAAATAAAAAACTTTCGAAATTGAAATAAATGCGTTTAATTTATTAAAAAAATTTTGGAAAATTACATATTATGTTTTATATGAATACATAAAATTGTATGTGGATTATTTTGGATAAATTTTCTATAAAATTTGATCCAATTTACGGTTCCATTTTTGGGATCATAAGTTATCGAATTTGATCTAAAAGGATTAAAAAAGATAAAGTTGGATAATTCTTGATCCTCCATTTTTGGGATCAAATTAAATATGAAACAAATACAACATTAGATAAGATAATATACAACACCATATTATTTTTTTAGTCGGGCACCTACAATTTCGATGTCATAAGCTGTGTGACCTTTGATCAAGCACAAGTAAAACTGCATACCATGTTTTTACAAAATTTTAAAGAAACCTATCTAAATATGAAAAGCGAAAACAAAAACAGCATAATACTAATATCGCGATTTCTCGAGAACTAAAGAAGATAGGATTTTTATGTTCACTGTTTTGTGACCTTTAAGTAATTACAATTAAATCTGTATACTCAATTTTTGAAAATATTTAAAAAACTTCAATGTCAAAATTTTAAAAAATACAAAACCACTAATTTCGCGATATCTCGCGAATGCGAGGAGCTACGATTTCGCTGTTAACAGTTTTGTGACATTTAATCTTGTAGAAATCGAACTGCGCTTACACTTTTCGTCGACACTAAAGTTCAACCTAAACATCGCTGAGGCTCACCGTGTATAGTCAAACTGAGGTGGCGTCCTGCAACTTTTTTAAAATTAGACACCAGCCTTAAAAACATTATCATGTTATAAATAACTAGTTTTTCTTGTCATTTTACAAGTTTTTTTATTTGACTGAAGATTCTTAGACTTTTCAATAAGAAATATGTCTCAGAAAATTTTTGAGAATCTTAGACTTTTTCTAAAATATACTTTTTCAACAGAAAAATTTCTGAGAATCTAGAAAATTGCCTCAAAAAAATGTTAAAAAGCATTAAATCTTTCAAGTAGTTTTTCAAAACCTGAAAATTTGGATGTAGAAAGAACGTTTTGGTATCTTAGGCTTTTTCTGTATAAAAATAGAATATAAAAAATTCAGAACCCAAAAAGTTTTCTATGGGGAAAAAGTCACTAAATCGGAGAATCTTTCTATACGAAGAATTTTTATAATTATAGGAATTTTTTGGTGGAGAATTGCATAAGTATCTCGGACTTTTCCATATGACAGTGTATCAGAGTCTAAAAATTTGCCTATACCAAGAATTTTATAAATTCTAAAAGCTTTACTGTAGCAAAATGCCTCAGAAGCTCAGAATTTTTCTATTGGGATAATTTGTCAGAATCAAAAACTTTCTCTTTAAGCAAATGACTCAGAAAAATTTTAAAATCTGGAAACTTGTTTTGAATAAACATGTCTGAAATCTGATAAATTTTCTATTGGAAAAATATTACAGAATCTGGATCTTTTACTGTCAGAATTGCTTGAGGAGACATTTTTCAAAATATCAAACCGTGTCTAAAATTCTTAAACCTTTTCGATAGTCATAAATTTGTTTTAATTTGGAAGAGGTAAACCCTAATAACTTTAATTAATGATTAAATCCGACCTGAGGCTTCCTGTAAAAAAAAAATTCTTGTAAAAAAAAAATTTTTGTGTAAAAAAAAATTTTGGGAGTAAAAAAAAAATCCCCCCTTTCTGCGCCTGCCCATGAAAGACCTTCCTTGTTGGTCTTATATTCAGAGACTGAAATATTTTACAATTATCGATTTCTTTAATTGACATGTTGTAAGTTTTTTGTATTACATAATTAGATACATAATTCCCTTAATATAATAAACTATCTAAATAAACTATAAAAAACTTATCCTGTCATATCTTTTAATATTTTCCATAGAAAACTAAAACTGTGTCAAACATTGATTACAACTATTTCCATATTTCTTTCTTTCGTTTTTTTTCTGAGAATTACATATTATGATTAATATTCATAGATAATTGTTATGGAACTAAACTTTTTTACTAACAAATATAAATATAGTATACATAAATAGGACAGAATTGCTTAGATATAGAATATAAGTCAGTTGCATACAACTTTTTTTGTTGTTGTTGAACAAACAATAAATAAAATGTTGTATAATAAAGAAAGAAACAAAAATTGCTGTAATAAAAAGTTTTTCGTGAACAAATTGCAATTTATATTTTTTTTTTAATTTTTTTTTTTTGTTTAACTTGTAAAGAAAAAAAATAAAATAATTTTGAATCTCACAATTTTAAACTAAACACTTTTTGTAAGTAGTTCAGAATAATAAAAAAAAAAAAAATAGAAACAAGAACAACACATTTGCAAAGTTGAAAACTTACAAGAGAACGCTGATCGTTGAGGCCACTGAAGCGTATAAAATGTTAAATACAATATAAGAATTTTGTTGCATTTTGTATATTCTTTTATTAGCCATTTGATGGCCCACATTATCAAATGAATGTTATAGAAAAAAACTAAGAATTCATCATGCAAATCTAATGTTGAATGAAGTTTATTATTTGGGTAGACTGATTTGTCAAAACTTTGGCACACACTGAATTATAACTAGTGTATTCAAAAAACCAGCCATTTTCAAAATCCGGTTTTCGGTTTATTCGAAAAAGCTTATTTTTGAAAAACCGGGTTTCGGTTTCGGTTTTAGCAAAAAAACCGGTTTAACCGGTTTTTTTCGGTTTTTATTCTTCAGGTTAAAAATTAATTAAATTTAATTATATTTTTACAAAACAGGGATAACATAATAAACACAAAATCGATAAGTCATAGCGTAAATAGTATCATCTGTATTACACCGTTAACGTCGCACAATTTCGCTGGAAACTTCGTCAGAAAGTAACAACTAAATTTGAATTCTTTGCAATTGCGAGCGGAAATCCGTAGAGATTTTATTTACAAATTTGTTTTTATTGAATTGTTTAAAGAGCACAATTAATAATAAAATCGATTTCGCTACAACGAGACGACGGTCATTGTTACCAGTTCTCGGTTAGGTTAAAATTATTTAAAATGAGTTGTAAATAAAAAAAATTGGAAAAATAAATAAAAAACTGATCATAAAAAACTGATCAATTAATAATAAATTCAGACAACTGTCCTGACATATTCATTTGGGCTGATTAAGCCCATTCCGATTTCAACAATTTCAAAAGGATAATTTAAAAAAAATGGTTTGCCATAGAACTCCAAGGTGCCAAATTTAAAAAAATATATCGAGGGCCTATATTCAAAACCCTCTATCTTCCATTTTCACGAAAATGTCTTTTTGATGGCAAAATATTCAGTAAAACGGCCCTAATCTATGGTGTAAAATTCAGAACAAAAATATTTTTTTTGCTATTTTATTTGCATTTTTGGTTTTCCCTATCTATTACACAATTAATTTTTCTGAATGCAAAAGCATCTATCTTTTCAAAAAATTAATTTATAAATATTTTTTTTTTTTAATAATTTTATCATGCATTACATGATGAGATTCAGTAGTTGATTTAAAAAAAAATATTGTAGAATATCGAATTTTAATTACTCTAACAACACGCGAAATAAACAGTTTTTTGCCTCTCCTGAAAAGTTGTGTTCTATTAAATAGAGGGTTTTGAATATAGGCCCTCGATATATTGATTTCAATGTTAAAGGAATAGACGGACATCCAGAACACGTTGATATATTGATATTGACATACCAACATATCCACAAACTGAATATGGTAGTACCGCTAAGTTATGTGAGTGTTTCTAAAAAACTGTGTAATGTCAAGACATATTTTAACTCATTATATTAAACCTTTATATAAAAACCGGTTAACCGACACAAAAAAACCGGTTTCTCGAATATTCGAAATTAAAAACTATTCGAAACCGGTCGAGTTTCTAAAAATTAAAAAACCGGTTAACCGGCTTTTGGTTTCGGTTTTGAATACTCTAATTATAACGTGACAATATTATGAGAAATTCCTTTTGGGCAGAAAGCTCAATAAATGCCAACTCTGAAAAATACGCAAACAAGTGCAAAATATGAAATTTTTGGCATAGTTAAAAATTATTTAGAATATTTAAACCATCTTATGGAATGTACATTCCCAACAAACCAAAAAATAATACTCTATCATCAGTAATATCATTTTTTATAAAAATTGTAAGTTATAAATTACACCGCTCTACAAATCTGAGGTTTGTCGCTGCGTTTTGAATGAACCCAAAAAAAGTTTATAGGTTTTGGTCTCCCGAGTCCAAAACCGTCACTCAAATTTTTCTATCACGTCACAATTTTGAGAAAATCGCGGTTAAAGTGTCAAAAAAGGCCCATTTTGGCCATTTTTGTGCTCCTATAAAATAAGATTCTGACATGCGAATGACTTGATATTAAGCTCATTCAAAAGTACACTCAAAAAAATAAAACTGTAAAGTTAGCAAAAAATTTAGTTAAATTTAACTAAAAAAACACCTGATTTTGAACCTACTAAATTTCTAGTTAATTTAACAAAAAATATTTAGTTAACTTTTCGTAGAATGAATGTAGCAAAAAATCGTAATTTTAACTAAAAATTCAGCTGAAAATTTCGTAACATTTTTTATTAGTTGAATTCAGCTAAACTTTTTGTAAAAAATTTTAAGTTTGGTAAATATTGGTTTTAAACACTAACACTTCACTTATTTTTTCTTTTTTTTCACAGCATTAAGTTCAGCTTAAGTAGGACTTATGAGATTTGCATAGGAGGCTATACAAGAAATGTTTAAAATTTTTCACTTGACAAAAATGTTACAAAAAATCAGCAAATTAATTAGTAAAAATTCGTAAACTCAGTTTTAAAGTCAACAAAAAAAATTAATTCAAAATTTGTACAAAACTAGTATTTTTGTAAATTGAACTTAACTAGAAAAAGTAGTTAAAACGCTGATTTTAACTAAAAATTTGCTAAAAAGCCAGTAAACTCGAGTTAACAAAAAAAATTTTGTTAACTTTACAGTTTTATTTTTTTGAGTGTACGTAATTTTCTCTTTAAAACAAAATCAAATTTTCTTGGAATTTAATTTTTTGTAATAGTGAAAAAATTGTATGGAAATTTGTTAAAAAACACTGTGTAAATAAACTAAATATTTAAAAAATGCAAGGTTTTTTGTAAATGACTTTTTTATCATATTAAAAAATTAAATTCCAAGAACATTTTATCTTGTCTTATAGAGAAAATTACATACTTTTGAATGAGCTTGATACCAAGTCAATCGCATGTCAGGATCGTATATTATAAGCTTTCAAAAAGGGTCCAAAATGGCCTTTTTCGGCACTTTAACCGCGAATAACTCAAAATCCTGATGTGATATACATATTTGGGTCGCAGATTTGGAATCAGCGCAACTAACACTACCTAAACCACTTGCCAGAATCCAATACGCATTTTCATGTTGAGCTGTGTTATCATTATAATGATAAAAAAAAAATTATCATTAAAATATCTAAATAAAGTCATTTATGTTTGTTTTGAAAGTTTGGTTGGAAATTAAAAATTTTATTTATTTGTGAAAGAAGTCAAAAATTTTAACAAAATATTTTTATTTTCTTAAAAAATTTATGTTCTTGAGACCGTATTGCGAAAACTGCTTTATACCAGCAATTTTCATCATTCCAATCATGCAATGATTTAGCAAAAGGTATATATGCTTACAAACATATATTAATAATTGTATTTTTCTGTTTGTTAATATTTTATGGTGCGTTATTAGGTTTCATCATAAATTTGGATATTTTGTGGATATGGATCCATAGCTGGAGCTTTATTAACAGTAAACAACGCTTGATTTTAACAGAGTACGTTTCCTATTAATATATTTTACGAAAAACATCAGAAGATCTGAGTCTTTTTAATAAGAAAAATATCTCAGAATCTGACATTTTTTCTATAGAAAAAGTCTCAGATTCTGAGTCATTTTTCTTATAGAAAATCTCAGATTCTGAGTCATTTTTCTTATAAAAAAAGTCTTAGATTCTGAGACATTTTTCTTATAGAAAAATTCTCAGATTCTGAGACATATTTCTTATAGAAAAAGTCACAGATTCTGAGACATTTTTCTTAGAGAAAAAGTCAGATTCTAAGATATTTTTCTTATAGAAAAAGTCTCAGATTCTAAGATATTTTTTATATAGAAAAAGACTCAGATTCTGAGAAATTTTTCTTATAGAAAAAGTCTCAGATTCAGGTTCTGAGACAGTTTTCTTCTTATAGAAAAAGACTCCGATTCTGAGACATTTTTCTTATAGAAAAAGACTCAGATTCTGAGATATTTTTCTTATAGAAAAAGACTCAGATTCTGAGATATTTTTCTTATAGAAAAAGTCTCAGATTCAGGTTCTAAATCAGTTTTCTTTTAAAAAAAGTCTCCGATTCTGAGAAATTTTTCTTATAGAAAAAATCTCAGATTCTGAGAAATTTTCTTATAGAAAAAGTCTCAGATTCTGAGAAATTTTCTTATAGAAAAAGTCTCAGATTCTGAGAAATTTTCTTATAGAAAAAGTCTCAGATTCTGAAAATTTTTCTTATAGAAAAAGTCTCAGATTCTGAGACATTTTTCTTATAGAAAAAGTCACAGATTCAGAGACATTTTTCTTATAGAAAAAGTCACAGATTCAGAGACATTTTTCTTATAGAAAAAGTCACAGATTCTGAGACATTTTTCTTATAGAAAATGTCACAGATTCTGAGACATTTTTCTTATAGAAAAAGTCACAGATTCTGAGACATTTTTCTTATAGAAAATGTAACAGATTCTGAGACATTTTTCTTATAGAAAAAGTCTTACGTTTTGAGAGATTTTTCTTATAGAAAAAGTCTCAGATTCTGAGAATTTTTTCTTATAGAAAAAGTCCCAGATTTTAAGACATTTTTCCAATAGAAAAGTCTCAGATTCTGAGACATTTTCCCTTAGAAAAAGTCTCAGATTCTGAGACATTTTTCCTATATAAAAAGTCTCAGATTCTTAGTCATTTTTCCTATAGAAAACGTTTCAGATTCTGAGACATTTTTCTTATAGAAAAAGTCTCAGATTCCGAGAATTTTTTTCTTATAGAAAAAGTCTCAGATTCTGAGACATTTTTCTTTTAAAAAAAGTTTTAAAATCTAATACATTTTTCTTATAATAAATTTCTCAGATTCTGAGACATTTTTCTTATAAAAAAAAGTCTCAGATTCTGAGACATTTTTCTTTTAAAAAAAGTCTCAGATACTGAGAAATTTTTTTGTAGGAAAAATGTCTTAAAATCTGATACTTTTTCTATAGGAAAAATGTCTCAAAATATGAGACTTTTTCTATAGTAAAAATTGCTTACAATCTGAGACTTTTTCTATAGGAAAAACCCTCAGACATTGAGAGTTTTTCTAAAGGAAAAATGTCTTACAATCTGAGACTTTTTTATAAAAAAAATGTGTTTGAATCTGAGACAATTTTTTGAGGAAAAATTTCTCAGAATCTGAGATCTTTTCTTTATGATATATATTTTTGAGAAAATAACACTGTGCAACAAGAAAAATGAACCTCAATGGCTTCAACGCCATATGAAAGTAGACCATCAAATAGACAAAATCACCGAAGGGTTTTGCAAAGTCAGTTCGGATTTCTTTTTTATAGCCCACTGAAGTTTTTATTTTTTTATCAAAGGCGTTTGGAAAACGTAAAAAATACTATTATAAGAACACATCTGAGCTTCAAAATATGATTTAATGTCTTCAGTGAAATTTTATGGCGGTTCTTTTCTTAGAACATTTTAACCCTCTAACTGCCATTTGAAGGGATCATTTTAGTCCTTTTTCAAGATCTAAACACAGAAGTCTAATAAAACTTCCATTTAGAGGGTTAAAATGTTCTACAAATATTTTCCTCATAAAATTTCACTAGGGGTTGTCACATGTTCGAAGCTTGTGCGACATGCGCAAAGTGCTTAAAAAGGGTCAAGTATAAATAATCAATGTTTGTTATTTTTTTTTACCAAAGCAGTGTTACAAAATGTCGACAAAAAACAGTGCAAATATACTTTTGAGCTAAAAATTATGTTCTAATGTGTTTTATAAAATTTTATGATGATTCTTTTCTTTGACCAAATTAACCCTCTAGCTCCCGTTTTAAAGGGTAATTTTTGTCCTTTTTTAAAAGAAATACAAAAAAGTCTATAAAAAAATGCAGTTAAAGGGTTATAATGTTTTACAAATATTTTCTGCATCAAATTTTACTAGGGCACGTCTATGACAGAAAGTTCGTCCTGCATATAGAAAATGCTTAAAAATTTTAAAGTATTCAAATTTTTTTTTTATATTTTTTTTGGGCCGAAATATAAAAAAACAAGTAAAAAAGTTAAATTCGGCCTTGCCGAATGTAGTGATACCCTCCACAATTTCAAAAAGATTATTGCAAACAACATTATGTATTTAAAAGGAAATTACTTTTGAAAAAAAAAAAAAAATTTGGTAAAAAAAAAAATCCGCGATTTTTTTCTTTTTTTGTCAAAAAATATGTTCGTACTTGTTTAAATACCATTTGGTGTTCAACTATGTTCACATACGTCAACCAGAAGCCGAATTAAAGTATTTTGTATTTTTAGGTTATATTGAATGTACTGAAATTTTTGAGGTGTGCTTACATTTTCGTTCATAACTTTTGAACCGCTGAACCGATATCGCTCAAATGCAATACCAAACTTCTCGGGAGAACTTCCAATATTTATGTTAAGTTTCAGTCATCTCTGTGCAATATTTTGTCCGCGAGAGCATTTTCCACAGACAGACAGACAGACAGACGGACAGACGGACATCGCTAGAATGTCTTAAAATCGATCGGGCATCATGAATATATACACCGAAAAAAATTCCTGCCTTATATGTACGAAAACGTTCGTACATTGTACGAAAAATTTCGTTGTTTCGCACCACGAAAATCTTGCGTACAATGTACGAAATGCACGAAATTTTTTCGTAAAATAAACGAAACTGTTTTTGTATTTTACAACAAAATTTCGTAAAATAAACGCAATAAATTTTTGTGTTTTACGAAAATTTTCGTAAAATAAACGAAATATTTTTTTGTTTTACGAAATTATTTCGTAAAATAAAGAACTTAGGATGATAAGTTGAGATGATTTTTTTGGAGGACCACCTCCCACATGTGAAACTAAAACTTATATCATCAAGCCTCAAATTTTATTTGATCTTTGAAATAAATAAAAACCAAGTGAGAGCTCTAAATTCGGCTGTGCCGAATCTTTTATACCCCAAATATGTAAAAAAATATCAGAGTTATTATTATTGAAATTAATTCTTTATACCTACGACCACAAGACATTTTCTAGTCCCCTGGGTCGAAGCACAGTACTTTAAATTTTTTTTGACATAAAAATGTTACATTTGTTTAACAAAAATGCAAAAAAACACTTTAAAAATTGCGTTTTTTGCCCACATACGAACTTAACCTGCTGATGACCAAAAGACTTGTTCGTGCTAAACTTCAGGAGTCTAGCATTTTTATTTTGGATGGTATACGTGTTTTATACAGACGGACATTGATAGAATTCCTTGGAATCTATCATGGATCAATAATATATATACTTAGGGGGTCCCCGACCGATATTTCGAAGCGTTGCACACGGAATGACAAAGTGAGTTACCCCAATACTGTAGTTGGAGAGCATAAAAACACCCTTTAAGCATGCATTTAAAGATTTCTTCTTTTTTCATTAGTTTCGTAAAATTACAAAATTCTTGGTTATTTTTTTTTTTGTAATATAAAAGTCCACTTTCGTATTTTTTACGAAAGAAGTTTTAACGAATTATTTTCGTAAAAATACGAAAGTCTGTACACTTTTTTTTGTAATATGTAGTCAACATTCGTATATTTTACGAAAGAAGCATTTACATTACTTTTTTCGTTACTTTCGTAAAATTACAAAAGTTTTTACAACATTATTTTCGTAATATGTAGTCAACATTCGTAAATATTACGAAAAAAATATTTACTAATCATTTTCGTTACTTTCGTAAAAATACGAAATTCAGTACTAAAGTTTTTCGTACTATGTATGTAAACTTTCGTGTATTTTACGAAAAAAAAAAAAGTACGAAACTTTTTTTCGTAAAATGTTGCATGGATTTTTTTCGGTGTATACTTTATGGGGTCCCAGACCGATATTTCGATGAGTTACAAACGGAATGACAATCTTATATATACCCTCTATCAATAAGTGGAGGGTATAAAAACAAGTAACAAAGTTAAATTCGACTTTGTCGAATGTATTAATACACTCCACGATGTAAAAAAGTTTATTTGCAAAAATAAAAACAAAACAAAAATTAAAAAAAAAAAAAAAATCCGCGAAAAAAATTGTTTGGTAAAAAAAAAAATTGACGAAAATGTTTTTTTTTTGTTAAAAAATATGTTTGTACTTGTTCAAATACCATTCGGTGATCGATTTTGTTCACATGTGTCAACCAGCAGCCGAATTAAAGCATTTTGTGTTTTTTTAGGCTATGTTGAATGTACCACATTTTTCGAGGTGTTCTTACATTTTCGTTCATAACTTTTGAACCGCTGAACCGATTTCGCTCAAATGCAATACCAAACTGGTTAGGGCAACAACAAATATGCTAAGTCTTAGTTGTATCTGTTTAATACTTTGGTCGTGATCACCAATTCAGATATCTTGGGAAAAAGTCGCGTGATGCCGTTCTAGCGGAAATTTGTTGGTGGAGCAAAAATATATTTGAGGACGAAGAAGAATTAGGTGAGGAAAAGACCTAAGCTTTCTTTTGAGTCAAAAAAATGGGTCCGATTTGACAAAAAAGTCAAAAAAAAATTTGGATTTCAAAAAAAAAATCAAAAATTTTGTTTTTTATTTTTTTATAATTTATTTGGGACACATTTTGCTAAAAACAATTGGTAAGAAGTTACATGGATGAGAATAAACACCTCTTTGGCCAAAAGATCAAATTTCGACCCCCCTCCAACTCAGAGAGTCCTTGACCGATCTCGTTGAAAAAGTGTGTCTGCACTACTATCCAAAAGGACAGTAGATCGGAATCAAAAGTTGTGTCAGTTGACACGAAAACCCCCATATATAATATTGATCAGTGTTCGATTTTAAGACATTCTGACGATGCCTGTCCGTCTGTGAAAATGGTGATCAAGGCCAAAGTATTAAACAAATAAAACTAAGACTTAGCATATTTACTTGTTGTTGCCCTAAGTAGTTTGGTATTGCATTTGAGCGAAATCGGTGCAAAAGTTATGAACGAAAATATAAGAACACCTCGAAAATTGTGGTACATTCAACATAACCTAAAAACACAAAATGCTTTAATTCGGCTTCTGCTTGACACATGTGAACAGAATTGATCACCGAATGGTATTTAAACAAGTACAAACATTGAAAAAAAAAAACATCGCCGAATTTTTTTTTAACCAAAAAATTTTTTAGCGAATTTTTTTTTTGTTTTTTTTTTTTTTTTTGCAAATAAACTTTATTTCATCGTGGAGGGTACTAATACATTCGACAAAGTCGAATTTAACTTTGTTACTTGTTTTTTTTATATTTCGGCCCAAAAAAAATATAAAAAAAAAAATTTACTTCTTTAAAATTTTTAAGCATTTTCTATATGCTGGACGAACTTTCTGTCATAGACGTGCCCTAGTAAAATTTGATGCAGAAAATATTTGTAAAACATTATAACCCTTTAACTGCATTTTTTATAGACTTTTTTGTATTTCTTTTAAAAAAGGACAAAAATTACCCTTTAAAACGGGAGCTAGAGGGTTAATTTGGTCAAAGAAAAGAATCATCATAAAATTTTATAAAACACATCAGAACATCATTTTTAGCTCAAAAGTATATTTTCACTGTTTTTTGTCGATATTTTGTAACACTGCTTTGGTAAAAAACAATAACATACATTGATTATTTATACTTGACCCTTTTTAAGCACTTTGCGCATGTCGCACAAACTTCGATATCTTGTATCATATCTGGTCATGTCTTCTATAATATCTGTCGCTAGAGCAAGATTTATATCCATATCATCTTGAAACTCAATCCAACAACTAAGCTTTATAGAATTCGATTTTAAATGAAAACCCTATATTTTAAAATCTTTAACATTTTTGTTTGTTCTGATACCGAATAAAAACAAAATAAAATATGTTGATAAAAAATACAAAAAAATAAAAATGAATTTGCTGTCAAATAAAAATAATTTTAAACAAAAAAATATGTATTTTGGAAAAAAACAAAACGTCTATTATTTCTATCAAGATGTGGAATTTCAACTGATATTTTAGATGTTTTTAACGTTGCTGTAAGTATTTTAGACTTGACCACGAAAATTTATTATTAACAATACCTCCCAATTTTCAGATGTTTTCGAAATTGTATAAATGGGGCTTAATTGAATAAGGATATGTTGAATTTGAAGATTGAGCCAATGCAGCAAGTTTTCCCAATAGCATATGATGCCCATAAAGTGTTCCTTGAAAAAGGCTAAATTACACAAGGTTCCGTTTGCTTAAAATTTAATTGGTAAAAAGTGTTTTATTTTTAATATTCAGGGATGTTGATATGGTTACATTTACTACAAATTCCATAAAAAATGGATTTTGGGGTAAATTTAAATACAATTTAAAGTGTGTTTTTATATTTATGATGTAATTCAAGATTTTAGGTAGGTCAAGTATACTCACAATAGTGGTTTAAAAAAACCGTTTTTTGCGTTCTCATCCCCTCATTCCAGATTACTTGGTGCAAAAAGCGTTGCCTGATTTTTTTTAGATATTTTTTAAAAAATGTTAAGAAATGTTCCAAGCATCATTTTGCATCTAAATTGCATATGGGGGGTTGAAAACATATACATATGTATGTTTTCCAATTTTACCCCCCCCCCATTTTATGTAATTTGGTGCAAAAAGATTGGCCTGATTTTGTCAGATTTGTAAAAGAAATATTATGAGGTGTTTCAAGCATCATTAAATGCACTACGGATGCAAAATTATGTTTGAAACACCTATACACATTTTTTTAAAAATCTTAAAAAATCAAGAAAAGCTTTTTGCACTAAATAAAATAAAATGGAAGGATGAGACCACAAAAAAATGTTGTTTACGCCCCCTTCCCCTTGCGTGAAAACGAAAAAATATTTGGACCACTTTATTACTCACTGTGGGTACTAAAATTCTTGCTTTTCGAATATACTGAAGTATGCATGATACCTGCATTTTTATTAAACTTTTCAAGCAAGGGTTTTTCTATTTTAATTTCGAAGAATTAAAAAAAAATTAATTCAAATAGAAATTCCCCGATAAAGTTACTTAAAGAGTAAAAAATAACTGATATTATACCCCCTCTAATTGGACACTACTCGTTTTTTCCTCATACCTCTACCTAACATTACAACAAGACTAAATGAACCTTAAGATTTGTATATCTTCGAGAATATATCTTTTTTATACAAACTTCTTAAAAATTCTTGTTTATTTATGTTATTCTTTGTATATAAAAACATTATTATCACTATTATTACCAAATAAAATTGAATTATTACTATTTTTAATAAAAACGTGTTTTATTATTTGTTTAAAACAACAGAAATTTCGGAAAAATCAATATTATTACCATATGCTACAATAGCAATTCTGATCAATTCAGATCCAACAAGATCAGAATATATAGGGGACAAATGTCGGATCCAACGAGATCTAAATTGATCAGTTTGTATCAGAACTGATATAATTATATCAGGTCAATTTCCGGATCTAATAAGATCTGATTATATATTGATCCAGATCTAAATAGATATGATGCAATATCAAAATTTTTACTCGGGTACTTAATAATGACAATAATGTTCTTATATCACTAAAATAAACAAATATTAAAGCTCATTTCGTCTTGTTGTAATTTGAGGTAGAGGTATGAGAAAAAATATTAGGTATTGTCCAATATTGTGGACATAATACCTTTTAAACTCTTTAAGTGTGGATTACTCAATGCTCCGTTATAAAATAACTCTCCGTTAAATTTAACTTTTTCATACAAATTTTGACATAAGGCTGCGTTAAATCGGCATTTAGCAGCTAACTTTTCATTGAGTAATCCGCCCTAAGTAACTTTATCAGGGTATTTCTATTTGAGTTTCGATAATTTCAAAATTATTGTTTAAATTTTATCGAAATAATCATATAAAAAACCCTGATAAAGTTCTTGAAAAGTTCAAGAAAAAATCAGGTATCATGCTAACTTCAGTAGATTATGCCTTTATGATACTTGCTTTTTTCAAGTTACTTGTTCCTGCATTTATTAGGGGTTTTCTATGGGAATTAAAAAAAATTCAAAATTTTTGGTTGAAGTTATTGAAATTTTTATAGAAAAACCCTAATAAATGCAGCAACAAGTAACTCGAAAAAAGCAGGTATCATACACACTTTCGAAAAGCAAGAACTTAAGTATCTGCAGTGAGTATTAGAGTGGTTCAAAACAAAAATGTTTTTTTTGCGTTCTCACCCCATAATTTTATATTATTTGATGCAAAAAACTTTGTCTTAATTTTTCAGAATTTAAAAAAAGGTGTAAGTTGTTTTCTAGCATTATTTTACAGCCGGTTGGTGAGACAGCCAACAAAAACAGGTTTCGCCCCATTTGCACTACGGATGCAAAATTATGCTTGAAAAAATAATAATTTTTTTTTAAAAATCTTAAAAAATCACGAAAAGCATTTTGTACCAAATAATATAAAATGAGGGGGTGAGAACGCAAAAAAAAAAACATTTTTTTTAAAACACTTTAGTGAGCTTCTTACTTTACCTAAAATCTTAATTTACATCAAGACTAAATGCATTTTTAAATTTGTGGAAACGCTCGTTAAATTGTATGAACATTTACCCCAAAATCCAAATTTTTGTTTAATTTGTAGTAAATGTATAAACCATATCAACATCCGTGAATATTTAAAAAAAAACACCCTAAACCAATTTTAAGCAAACGGATTCTTTGTAATTTTGCGGATTTAAGGAAAAACTTTATGGGTATCATGTTATTGAAAAACCTTTTGGAAAGCATTGCCTCAATCTTCATGCCCATAAACTTTAGCATATTCTTATCCAATTTTTCCCCATTAATGTGTATATTTCAAAACAATCTGCAAATAAGGAGAAATTGAGATACTAATTTTTTATGGTCATTGCAAAAATACTTACATCATCATTAAAAAAATCCAAAAGCTACATATGTATGAATATTGAAATTCCACATTTTGATTGAAATAATTAAAATTTTGTTTCATTTTTCTAAAATAATTTTTTATTTAAAATCCCGTGTAAAAAAATAATTATATCAAAACATATCTCCTTTGATAAAAACATATATGGATCATATCAAAATGCCCGAGTAAAAAAGATATGATAAAATCATATATGCTAATATATAATTATTTAAACTTATATATGGTTATTCATGAACTTTGATATGGACATATAAGTTTATATATTGCATTGTATTTTTCCTTATTTTTTGATATGATAACATACATATTCATATCTATTTATATACCGATCTATATGAAATTAGATATGACATAGAAGGTCGGGAATTTTTGGATATGACAGATAAAAAGATATATGATTTTATTTATAATTATATCCCGAAAAAAATTTTCAAAATTTTCTAAGTCCCGGACAATTAAAATAAAATTTTCAAGTCCTAAAAAATTTTATGAAAATTTTCTAGTCCCGGACACAAAATTTTTTTGACAATTTTTTTTGGAGTAAAAAAATCATTGAAAATGTTTTTAGGAGAAATTTTATGTTTTTAAAAATTGTTAAGTTCCGAAAAAATGTTTTTAAATTTTCTAAGACACAAACATTTTTTGGAATTTTCAAATCTCGTAAAAATGATTTTAGAAAACGAAATTGAAAAATTTTTAGTAAAAAAATTCCGAAGAATGTAATAAAAACTCTTCTAACTGATAATGTATCCAATCTGATAAAATAATTTCTAATTTCACGTTTAAAATTCCAAAAAAATTTACCAGATTTCATCTAATTATATAAAAATTTATCTAATTTTAACAGATAAGATATGATTTAATACAATTAGATAGACCCATTTTTGGGATCAAAAATGTCACATTTGATATTATTTTATCAAAAATAATAGAATTTGATATAATCGTATAATATTCGATCCGCCAATTTTCGGATCAAAATTAATATGGATTTACATAAAAGCATATCCGTTCATATAAAATTAAATATTGCGTCATATAACTTTTTTTTACTCGGGTGGATGTAATTAGCTCTAGTCCATATATACTCATATCTGCTTCAGATATGTTTTGATCCGTAAATTGAGTCTATCTGACAATTTTACATATATGAACATATCTGAAAATGGCTGATCATATATGCCATATATGCCAGATAGACTCAATTTACGGATCAAAACATATCTGAAGCAGATATGAGTATATATGGACTAGATCAAATTACATCCATTTTGATATGATCCATATGTGTTTTTATCAAAGGAGATATGTTTTGATATAATTATTTTTTTACACGGGATGTTGTTTTTTTTTATTTGACAGCAAATTAGATTTTTTTTTGTTTTTTTTTATCAACATACATACTTTATTTTGTTTTTATTCGGTATCAAAACAAATTAAGCGTCCAACCTGAATCAAATTACGTCGCGCAAGGCGTAACGCCCAATAATTTTTCGTTTCTAATATTTAAATGTGAGTTACCTAAATCAAACGGACGTAAAGATTTCAAATTTAATGTGTTTGTTTTTGTTTTTTTTTTACGTCTTGCGCTATGCATTTGATTCTGGTTCGACCCTAAAATGATGAAGATTTTCAAAATAGAGGGTATTCGTTTAAAATTGAATTCTATAAAGCGTAACACTGTGCTACAAAAGACCAAAAATAATTTATGCAGGGGTTCTCATACGATAATTCGAGTTGGTTGGAGTCCATAGAGTACTGATATACTCATAGTTTTTCTGGATCACTTCGTTAAGTACATTTTTTATTGGCAAATGTGTTGAAAAACGGAAATTCTTAAATTACAATTTTAAAAAATTATTACTTTGTTAATTTGCAACCGATTTTCAATTTTATGGATTTGTTTTAAAGGTATAGGTCCTACCTTTCAAACAAAACAAAAATATTAAAAATCGATCAAGAATTGGCTGAGCTACGATCGCTTAAGTAAAAAAAAAACTTATTTTTTGAAAAATTTGTCATATTCTTTACACTCTAAGTTGAAAGTGCATCATTAAACAATTTTTTTTAATTTTTTGTAAAAAAGTATAGTAAAGTAGCTTTCCAAAACACCAAAAAACATAACAATCGGTTTAAAAATGAATGAGTTATGCTAAGTTTTGTGATAGGGCATTTTTAAATTTTTTCAGAAACGCTTGTAATTTAAGCATTATTCATAAATCTTGTTACTAGTAGTAATTTTATGCGCATATGCATATAAACTAGAGATGGGAGCGTAATTAGATTTGTGCGTGATTCACACATGATCAGAAGTGAGCGTGATTGAAAATTAATTTTACTCACGTGGTTGTTAGTGAGTGTCAGTGTGAGTGGAATAAAAAAATGGGCGTGTCAGTTACTTCCAAATCCTATTTATAATTTTTTGGGTTTGTTTAAAAAATATCAGTGTTACTTCTTAAACAAAAAATATTGTGAATCGGTTGAAAACTGGCTAAGGTGCGCTTGTTTAAGTAAAAAACCTTTTTTGAAAAGTTATACCTGCAACATTTTTATGACAAAACACATTTGACATTTTTGAAACGAAATTGGTATAATTGTGGGATCATTTGATGGAAATTTTACCTGTTTATAAATATACGTATGAGGCATTCCATTCCAAATGTTCAGCGAAAAAAAAAACATGTGAACCGTAAATTTTTAAATGGGTTGTATGGATAGCCATGTGAGGCATTCCACACCAACTGTTCCACTACAGAAAAACCATAGTTGTTTCAATGGGATATCATTTGCAAAGTATTCGCTCTTAGGGTACTAATAAATAACAAAAATAAAATTTAAGTTTTTTTTTAAAAACTTTTTTGCCTGAGTATTTATTCACGATCACGCACGCTAATGAAAGAAAAAAAATATTCAAGCACGATATTTTATTTTACTCACGTGAACATCGTGACCGTAACTTATTTTTTTCTACTCACGTGTGCGTGAATGAGCGTGAGCAAAATAAAATATCGTGCGTGACTAAATTTTTTCTTTCATAAGCGTGCGTAATCGTTATTAAAAACTCACTCACGCTACCATCGCCTCTTAAAATATTTTTTAAGTATTGATATTACTCATACGCACACGTTTTAAATACAATTATTGTATAAAATAAGCGTGTTGCAATTTTTGAATTTTGATTTTTCGAAAACAAGGCAAACCACATCTCTTAAAATTTCAGATCAGATAGAAAATTCCTTTAACTTTTTTTAAAAAAATAAAAAACAAATAAAATTGCGGCATGTTTTTTGATAAATAAAGTTTAAGTTTAAATTTAAAAAATTCAGAACTTCTTCTGAAAATGTTCCAATTTTTATTTTTTTTTAATTGATAGCCCATTCAAAAATCTATAAACAGCTTTTGTCTTTAAGACGTTACTTTGCATAAATATTGAAGTAAAGATGCTCAGGCAAAAAAGTTAGATATTTTAAATTTTTGACCACGCCTACAAGGCCCACTATTTGAAAAAACTTAAATTTTATTTTTGTTATTTAATAGTACCCTAAGAGCGAATACTTTGAAAATGATTTCATATTGACACGACAAAACTTTTTTTTTTTTGCTGAACATTTGGTGTGGAATGCCTCATATATGGAGCTAAGAAAATTACGTTTTTGGTTGTTCAATTTTTCAAAAACTGGGCTTAGGAGGCGTGGTCAAATATTGGGAAAATGTTCAAGTTTGTGTCAAGTTGCCTTGTTTAAATATATATCAAATAAAAACGAAATGCACCAAAATCTCAAAAATTTTTATTCTTGAATAGTTTTGTATCGGCTATCGATTAAAATTTTTTTGGAAAATTTTCAGAACTTGTTCTGAAATTTTCCATTTTTTAAAAAAGTCAATTTATAAAAAATCCGGCCACTTTTGTTTTTTTTTTGTAATTTTTTTTTTTTTTAAAGATTAGATGTTTGTCTAGCAAGATTTTTTTAAAAATTAAGAAAATCTATAAAAAAAAATTAAGAAGAAAAAAAGTAATTTTTCTGATTTTCAAAATAAATTTTTAAAATTTAAAATAGTTTTTGAAAAAAATTAATTTCAATTTGTGTTTTTGCTAATTTATGCCAAAATATGCAATAATATGCACTTAAAAGTTCGAAATATGCACAATATATGTATGCATTTAAAATCAAAATATGCAAAAATATGTATTTTCACCAAAATATGCAAAATATGCTAAAACAAATCGATGCCATTTAATGCAAATATCTTGATTCGGAAAGATAATTGTTCGATATCGTTTTAAGGCTTTCGACAAAAACATGCATTTGCATGGAAATCTCACCCTAGTTATATAGAAAACTTTTTTAACCGGGACCCATTGAAAAAATTTTGGTACACAATTTTTTTCTCACTGAACATTTGGTGTGGAATGCCTCACATGTATATTTATAAACAGGTAAAATTTCCATCAAATGATCCCACAATTTTAGCAATTTCGTTTTAAAAAAACATGTTTGCAAGCGCACAGCTTTTTCTGTCATAAAAATGTTGCAGGTATAACTCTTCAAAAAAGGTTTTTTACTTAAACAAGCGCAGCTTAGCCTGTTTTTAACCTATTCTCAATATTTTTTTGTTTAAGAAGTAACACTGATATTTTTTAAACAAACCCAAAAAATTATAAATAGGATTTGGAAGTAACTGACACGCCCATTTTTTTATTCCACTCACACTGACACACACTAACAACCACGTGAGTAAAATTAATTTTCAATCACGCTCACTTCTGATCATGTGTGAATCACGCACAAATCTAATTACGTTCCCATCTCTAGTTTATATGCATATGCGCATAAAATTACTACTAGTAACAAGATTTATGAATAATGCTTGAATTACAAGCGTTTCTGAAAAAAATTAAATATGTCCTATCACAAAACTTAGCATAACTCATTCATTTTTCAACCGATTGTTATGTTTTTTGGTGTTTTGGAAAGCCACTTTACTATACTTTTTTACAAAAAATTCAAAAAAATTGTTTAATGATTCACTTTCAACTTAGAGTGTAAAGAATATGACAAATTTTTCAAAAAATTCGTTTTTTTTTTACTTAAGCGATCGTAGCTCAGCCAATTCTTGATCGATTTTTAATATTTTTGTTTTGTTTGAAAGGCAAGACCTATACCTTTAAAACAAATCCATAAAATTGAAAATCGGTTGCAAACTAACAAAGTAATAATTTTTTAAAATTGTAATTTAAGAATTTCCGTTTTCCAACACATTTGCCAATAAAAAACGTACTTAACGAAGTGATCCAGAAAAACTATGAGTATATCAGTACTCTATGGACTCCAAGCAACCCGAATTTTTATATGAGAACCCCTGCATTTTTTTGGTGTAGCACAGTGTAATTGTCGGATTAAGTTTATAGATGATATGGATATAAATCTTGCTCCAGTGATAGATATGATAGAAGACATAACCAGATATGATACAAGATCTCGTTATAAATCGGAACAGATCTAACATATCTGGTTATATATAATTTGATCTCGTATAAGATATAAATATATATCATCATATCTTGTTAGATAAAATTATATCTAATCTTTTTTACTCGGGTTGTTTTAAATTTGCTTTTCATTAGTTTTTGCCTACAAATTATCTTGAGTAAGTTCTTGCATCCAAAAAGTGAATGACGATTTAAGGTATGTTGGATATGCTGATTCCAAAACTGATCTTCCTTATTTTGAGTCATATTTTTTTTCAGATATCGCTAAAATAAAATTTTAAAATTTTTTCATGCCCTTTTTAAATCTGAACACGTTTATCACTTTGACAGAGTTTGAGAACACGATTTGAATTAGATAAGTCACGCATATTTTAAAAATGCTATTAGTTTTATCGTGCAGGCTTAAGTTTTCGAGCTATGAATCAGCCTTAAGCAGACCGAATTAACTAAAATTTCTTAAATTAGAATCAATTTACAGAATATTTTTAGTGTTAAAGATTTTTGTAATGTTTGTTCACTACTGCATAAAATGTGTTTAAAACATCCTTTAATAAATTCATGCAGAGAACAACATCATTGTTGTTCTTTGCTTGAATTATCAACACTACTACTGGTACAACTTGGTCCAGCAAATAATAAACAAAAATTTTATTATTTTCCAAGTTATCATTGAGAAAAAGAAACTAACTGATGATTACGAAAATGAGCTTAAAAATTCAACTATTTTTTTTTTTGTTTTTCAAACAAAACAAAAATATAAACTTTAACAATTTTTCGCTTTGAGTTGTTGAACACCAAGTGTCGAAAGTTTTATAATATTATCAAATTTTTTTTTTTTGCGCACAATAAGTTACCACGCCACCCATAAGATGAGATGAACAAGGGCAACATTAACTGCAACACAAATTTAAATATAATCTATGTCAGTGAATGGGTTTGGAGTTGCAACAATGAACGAGTTGCTTAGTATCTAAGTAGTATATAAATAATTAAGTTAGTTTTGGGAAAAAACAGAAAAAAAATCTCCAAAAAAACTTGAATGAAAATTCAAACTACACAAACATCTATACAGTTGATATATAGACAGTACTTATTGTTAGTTGCAACACAATGATATAGTAAGTTATATACATACACACATCCCTCGACTAATTTTTAAGATAATTCCAAAAAAAAATCCATTTAAATTTTAGTTTAATTTTCTTTTGTGTGAAAATTAGGGTGGCACAAAAAATAACGTTCATATAATTTCGTCGACTTTAAATCCAAATTATGGTTTGTTTTGGTCTTAAAACATTAGTCAACTAGGACAATTTTAACCAGTGCCTCTGCACACTGGTTCATATATTGAGATTTAAAATGAGGGGCTCAAAGCACAAGGGGTTCAAGTGACTTCTTTAAAAAAATTTAGTTAACATATGGAATTAGTAGGTGAAGTTCACAGAAGTTCAGAGCACAAGAGGTCAATGTAAAATTCTTATCCGTTAGCGAGATATGGCGACAATTTTTAGCTCTTGTTACTAAAATGCCTGTTTTGCTTGGAGCACAAGAGATATATAATAATATATGAATACCCCTCATAACTTCTCCCTTTCACCTTTCTTCCCTTCTGTATTCCCATATTAATATTTATTCTTTAATTTACTTTTCATCTTTAATTCTTTATTTAACTACATTTATCTGTTCCAATTTTATCTTATTATTAACTTTTACCTTTTAATCGTATTTATTGTTCTCTATTACAAATTATCGTTATTTTTATAAATATTCAAACATATTTAACCGTTATTTTAAAATAATATATAAGTGTCAGAATAAGACAAATAAAGGTCAGTTACTAATTAGAATTTGAACAAGAATAATGTTAAATAAATAAATATTGATATTAAAATTTACGCACGGACTTGTTTTAATTAATTCAAGGGGTATATGAGCACTTAAGCCCCTTGTGCTCCAAGCAATAATTAAAATTTAATTTTTCACGTGGACGAAGTAGTTGAATTCTGAGAAGTTCGTGTATTAATAGTAATAAAATTTAGCAAGAACATCTTAGGTCGGTAACCAGCGATCAAAGTTTGATAACACTGTAAGACAAATTTCAACTTTTTTTTTAACACCAGAACGAGACCTTATACACTTGAAAGTAGAGCCCCTCTGGAGTAAAACTGCATTTACAGTTTTTCATTCGGTGATCATTTGTCCTTTTTAGAGGACTTTAAAGTTTTCAAGGACATTTAAAGTAAAAAAAAAAAAAAATATATTTCTACTTATCCTACGATACTGAGATAAAAAGCAAATGAAAGAGGAAAGCTTCCTCAATTTTTTAAACATGTTCGTTTTGTCATATCAGGTTAAAAGGATATCAATAAGGTCCTTTCAAAACTTTGTCCTTTAATATCCTTGAGAATTTCCAGCCATTTCTTCCGGAAAAAATATATGTTAAGGACATTGATATGCACTAACACATTGTTAAATTTCATCCTTCTCACTTTGTTAGTTTAGTGTAAAAAAAAATAAGTTGTTATATATAACTGAAAATATATTTTTTTGTTTACACATAGCCTCCCAAATATTAACCAATTTTCTTGGAAAAAAATCTAACACATGAATAAATGGATATACATGTGAAACTGGACCCTCCATGGAGTAAAAGTACGTTCATAGTTTTTTATTCGGTGATCCGGTCTCCTTTAAATACCATGTACAATGTTAACCAAAGTGAGAGATTTAAAAAAACAAATGAATTTGTTTCTTTGGGTTAATAATTTATGTTTTTTTTTGTTTGGTTAAGTTTTTAGATTTTAAATTGTTTTTTAATAGTTTTATTAACAATCTAATGGATTGTCTTTATAATTTTGTTAACTAATATTAAAATGCATCATTTGAAGTCTATATGTAAATAAATCGTATAAAAAACACGTGTTTACTTATTTGTACTTTTACTTATGCAAGTATATGCTATATGTATGACAATTGCTGTGTTTTTCAATAAGTGGATTTATTTTCGGATTAATCTTATTTAGTTCAAAATAAATAAATTAAAATGCCAAAACAAATTTGGAATATTTTTTTTCCATAATCTACGATAAATAAGCAATTATTATCCTAAAAAATAATAAAAAAATCTGGAAACTTAAAAAAGTTATAAATAAATCAAAATAAATCCAAATAAATTTTAGGATTTAATAAATCCGTTTTGGATTAATTTTGTTTTATTTATAACTTTTCTCATTTTCCAAATTTGTTCATTATTTTTTTCGGATTATAATTGCAAATTTATTGTAGGTTACGGAAAAAAATATTCCAAATTAGTTTTAGTATGTTAAAATATTTTTTTTAAGCAAAACAAGATTAATCAGAAAATAAATCCACTTATTGAAAAACACAGCAAATATATTTTTTTAACTCTTGCTTTAAACAACAACCTAAAATTAAGGCAAAGCCGAAAAACTTCCTCTGAAATTCTTGAGTTTGACTTTATATCACCATTTCCGCAACAAACTAATAGAAGTAATTTTAAAAAGTTTTTGAATTTTATATGTCATTTGTAACTTAAAAGTTTATTTAAAAGGAGACCGGATCACCGAATTAAAAACTGTGAACTTACTTTTACTCCATGCAGGGTCCAGTTTCACATTTATATCCATTTATTCATGTGTTACATTTTTTTCCAAGAAAATTGGTTAATATTTGGGAGGCTATGTGTAAATAAAAAATATATTTTCAGTTATATATAAAAACTTATTTTTTTTTTACACTAAACTAACAAAGTGAGAAGGATGAAATTTAACAATGTGTTAGTGCATATCAATGTCCTTAACATATATTTTTTCCGGAAGAAATGGCTGGAAATTCTCAAGGATATTAAAGGACAAAGTTTTGAAGGACCTTATTGACATCCTTTTAGCCCGATATGATAAAACGGACATGTTTAAAAATTTGAGAAGACTTTCTTCTTTCATTTGCTTTTTATCTCAGCATCGTAGGATAAGTAGAAATATTTTTTTTTTTTTTTTTACTTTAAATGTCCTTGAAAACTTTAAAGTCCTCTAAAAAGGACAAATGATCACCGAATGAAAAACTGTAAATGCAGTTTTACTCCAGAGGAGCTCTACTTTCAAGTGTATATGGTCTCGTTCTGGTGTTAAAAGTAGTGTTGTACGGTGTAATATGACGTTTTTCGATCAAAATTCTTGTCCAAATTTTTTCACCAAATTCGGCTCAAAAATTAGGAATTGTTGCGTACTTTATAGAAAAATATAAAAAAAAAATACAAAAAAATGTTGATCCACAGATGCTGATTTTTGAACATAAAAATAATTTTTTTATCCAAATTGATCTCAAAACTTTGAAAATGTAAAGCATGTTATCTCAAAAATATTAAAAAAATATATAAAAAACACAATTTTAGTTCAAAAATGCTGATCAAAGATTTTGGTCCAAGATGCTAATCAGCATTTTTGGACCAAAATCGTGTTTTTATATTTTATATATTTTTCACATAAACTACTCAACATTTTTCGACTTTTAAGACAAATTTGGTTAAAAAATATTTTTTTGAAAATCAGCATCTGTGGACCAAAATCACTATTTTAGAATTTTTTAAATATTTTTCTTATAAAATACCCAAAAAGTTCCTTGTTTTTGAGCCAGATTTGGTTAAATTATTCGGATATGAATTGTGGTCCAAAATCGTATTTTTTTTAACTTTGACCGCTGGTTGCCGACTAAACTAAAGATGACCTGCACAAATTTTTCATAAATTTTCCCACTATTAGCTACTCCGTGGTCATCGTTCGGCAGGTTTTACGGCACGAAATTCTAAAGTTTAGATATGACGAGACGCCCTAATTAAGATGAAAATGAGCCCGATGATGTCATGGAATCTGATTATGGCGACTAAAAAACGCAACAAAGAACCATTAAAGATTTTTGTAATAATATGTGTTTTTCCTTTTACGTATAACTAACACTTTTTCCTATATTTAGAAATTTACAAAAAAAGTTAGAGCACAAGGGGTATAAGTGCGACTTACTTACTTCAAAGGCAATTTTTGGGTTCTTGCATTTGCAAAAGATGGTATTTGTTTAACTTGTTAGATTAAAATATATCTCAGGATCTCTATTAATTAAAAAAAGATATTCTAGATAACATTTTTTATTGCAATTTAACTTTAACCTCTTTTTACTCATTATTAAATATAAGGCACTTGAACCCCTTGTGCTCTAACCCCCACAAATGTTTTCGATTTAAAAATATTTTATTCACATGAAAGAAGAACAAGTAAACCTCGGGAGCCAAAAAATTTCAACTCACTCATAAAAATATGTTAGTATTCCTTACAAAAAAGTCTGTTACCATAACTAACAAAGTTAGTAAAATTTGGTAATTTAAAAAAAAACAAGTAGAAAAATTAAATTCGACTTGGCCGAATCTATGATTACCCTCCACAATGCCCTTTTTAAGTTATAATAAATTTTCTAGAGTGAAAAAATAAAATTTTTGATTAGAAATATTTTATTTTGTGTAAAAAAGCTTTTTATTTTAACTAATTTTTGAAAAAAAAAAAAAAAAATAATTTACTAAATTTTTTTTTGAGTGTAAAATTTTTTTTGAGTGTAAAATTTTTTTCGAGTGTATTTTTTTTTTCTTTTAGTGTAAAAATATTTTTGAGTGACAAAAATGCGATGTAAAATATTTTTGTGACTTACCAATGTTTTTAAAACATGTTTAACGGGTTTTCAACACGTGAATTTAAGGTGAGGCGAATCTGAAATTTACGGTTTTGCTAATAACTTTTGAACCACTTGACCGATTTGGCTGAAATTTAAAACGAACCGGATCTGAAGAACGGAAAACATATATGCCACACTTCAGCACCCTCAGAGTTGCCGATCGAAAGTTACCGTGTGTTTTATCTCGTAAATTCCAAAAAAACCCTTGCCGAAATTCAGTCTTTTGCTAATAACTTTTGAACCACTGTACCGATTTCACTGGATTGCAATACCAACCTGATCAGGTAAATACCCAACATATATGCCAAACTTCAGGAGCCTCCGTAAAGTCTTTCAAAAGTTAGCGTGTTTTCAACAGACAGACAGACAGACGGACAGACGGACAGACGGACAGACGGACAGACGGACAGACGGACGGACGGACGGACGGACGGACGGACGGACGGACATCGCTAGATCATCTTAAAATCGATCGAGGATCATGAATATATATACTTTATGGGGTCCTAGACCAATATTTCGAGGTGTTACAAACGGAATGACAAACTTATATATACCCTCTATCACTAGAGTGGAGGGTATAAAGAAACTGAAAAAATTAGGCTGGCTCAGAGTTATACTCCATTATATACACAGTGAGCCTCAGCGATGTTTAGGTTGAACTTTAGTATCTGTTTTAATTGTACTTATTTAAAGGTCACAAAACAGTAAACATCAAAATCCTATCTCCTTTAGTTCGCGAGAAATCGCGAAATTAATTTTTTGCTGTTTTTGTTTTCGTTTTTTATCTTTAGATAGGTTTCTTTAACATTTCGTAAAAACATTGTATGCAGTTTTACTTGTGTTTGATCAAAGATCACACAGCTGTTGACATCGAAATTGTAGGTGTTAAATTTCGCGAGATATCGGGTAATTATAGATTTTTTTATTATTTATTTATATTTTAAAACCGGTTCTTTAGAAATAATAATAAAAAGGTGTGCATTTTGATTTGAACATGGTGAAAGAAATTAAAACTGCCCACAAAAAAATTATAGCTTCTCACTTTCGCTAGAAATAGCGAAAAACATCTTTCGGGGGTATTTCTTGTTTTAATTAACAGAAGAAGTTTCTTTAACATTGTTGTAAAACGCGAAATGCAGTTTAATTTGCTATTGATTAAAGGTGATAAAGCTGTTAAAATTTAAATTCTAGCTGCTCAATTCTTCGAGATATCGCTAAAAAAAACTCGCTAAACTACTATTTATTCATTACTTTGTATTATTTTTGGTCTGTAAAAACATTTACTCAATTAACGACAAAAATGTGGTATGCAGTTTGAATTCGAGGTTATTAAAGTTGACAAAAATTCAAGCATAAAAATTATAGATCATCAATTTCCGGAGAAATTTCAAAATTACTGTTCAAGCTTTTATATTAATTAATTATTTTTTTCTTTAGTGTCTAGAAAAAGGAAAAAAATCAAGAAACGACAAATATATTGTATGCAGTTTAAATTTTATGTGATTAAAGGTGCTAAAACTGCTCAAATCAATATCTTGACTGCTAATTTACGCGAAAAATAATTTTTTCCAATTTTTTTTATTTTTTTTAATTTTGCGATTTCTCGCGAAATTGAGAAGATATGATTTTGATGGTAACTGTTTTGTGACGTGTAAATAAATACAATTAAATCTACTTAGTTTTTGAAGATATTTAAAAAACTTCATTGTCAAAATTTTAGAAAATACAAAAACACCAATATCGCGATATCTCGCGATTGCGAACAGTTTTGTGACATTTAATCAAGTAGAAATCGAACTGCGTTTACACTTTTCGTCGACACTAAAGTTGAACTTAAACATCGCTGAGACTCACCGTGTATAATCTATAAATTTTTTTTCGATTTCATATGCGTACCTTACAAACATACCTTCTCGTAATGCGGAGGAAATTGCTGCTTCAGGAAGTATTTTCTGGTATCCGTAATGTTGAAAATTTTGAAATTTTCTAACAAATTTTTTTTTTATAATTGTTTACAACAACCACGATGAAATAATTGAGTTATGATTGAGTTATGACTTTTTTCTGTGAATCGGATCCTTTGTTTATTTTAATTTTTTAATTGAATATTTTTTTGGTTGTCAGGCAGGCACAAATTTAATTCAAAAATTTATTACAAAATAAAATTTCTGTTGTCCCAACCGAATATAGAAGTTGTAGCTTTTTTTGAGTTTGTATTGTACACTCAAAATATTGTGTAGGCAAAAACAAATGAAAAACACATTTAAAACCAGTGAATAAACAATTGAAAACCATCCCAGCAATTATTCATTTGTTTTAACAAAATCAACATTTTTTTGATTTTTTTCTACAAAAAAATAACCTACTTGTATATAGTGTTTATAAACCGGTTAACCGGTTAACCGAAAAACCGTTTTTTTTTCTAAAATTTCGGTTTTTTTGCAAACCGGTTAACCGGAATTGAAGATTTCCAGTGCACCGAAAACCGGTTTTTTCTGTCGGTTAACCGGTTTTTTAAATACATTCAAAACTGAATATTTTCGCAAATAATAATCAGTAGTTTTTACTTACAGAATAAAAATTAATGATTTTAAAAATTAAATGTTAATGAAAGTCTTTATTTTTTAGTGTGCTATTTTTGAAACAAAGAACAGAAGTAGTCATTAGTAAAAACTGAACATCAAACAAATGTTTTTTCTTTTAAAAACGACTAAACGTAAAACTTTTTAAATGAACTACAAACAGCTAATGACATAATTTTTTGAGCGTAGCAACTGGCACAAAAATATTTTAAAAAAAGTTTTAATGACCTCAATTTACGGTTACTGCAATGGTAAACGGTTGTGACAAACGCAACTCAGTTGCAGCAACCGTAATCCGGTAACGACAACAGTATTGCGGTTGTGACAACCTCATTGCAATCGACTTTTTATGAGAGTGATGTTCGTAATAGGTCACATAAAGTTTTTATGGAAATAAAAATAAAATAATTGTTTTTTATGGAAATTCTCAGATTCTAAGAAATTTCCTATACGAAAACTGTCTCAGATACAAAAATGTCTCAGATACGAAAATGTCTCAGACACGAACATTTTTTTAGATTCTGAGAATTTTTTTTGCGAAAAATGTTTTAGATTCTTAGAATTTTTCCATGCGATAAATGTTTCAGATTTTGAGAATTTTTCTTTAGAAAAAATTGCTCAAATTCTGAAAATTTTTCTAACGAAAAAGATCTCAGATTATAAAATTTCTTAGATTCTAAGAGTTTTATGTATAAAAATGTTGTAAATTCTGAGATTTTTTCTATAAAAAATGTCTTTTTCTCTGATTTTAGTTTGATTTTTTAATTATTTTGATTTTTTATAATCATGCCATTTTGTCATTTTTAATTATTTTAATAATACAATTTTAATTTTATTTTTTTATTGTTAATTTTAAGAAATATTGTAAACATTATCCTTTGCTAATGAAATGTTCTATACTGCAATAAGAGGCTCTTAGTCTTGTGTATAGAATTGAATAAAGAAACATTATATACATAATAATTTTTTTCTTTACATCAAGTCCTAAGAAACTTTCATAACGAAAAGTTTCTCAGATTCTGAGTATTTTTTAGATTAAGAATAGCTCAGGTTCTGAGAAATTTTTTATATGGAAAATGTCTCAGATTCTAAGAATTTTGCTTTAAAAAAATATCTCAGATTCTTAGAATATTTCTTAACGAAAAGATTCTAAAATTTTATCTATAAGAAAAATGTCTCAGATACTGAGAAATTTTCAATCTGAAAAATATTCACTAAAAGTTTTTTTGCACGACAAATGTCTAATGTACTGAGAATTTTTCTTTAAGAAAATTTTTCAGATTCTAAATATTGTTTTACACAAAAATGTCTCAATTTTGAGAATTTTTCAATTCAAAAAAATATTTTAGATTCTGAAATTTTATCTATAAGAAAATTGTTTCAGATTCTGATAATTTTTCTATGCGAATTTTAGACTTTTATATTTTTTCTATACAAAAAATATTTCAGATTTTAGAATTTTTCTATAGGAAATTTTTTTAGAACCTGAGACTATTTCTGCATGAAAAATAACACTGCGGAACACTAAAAAATAAACAAGAGTTACGACCATCATTTCTATATATTTCGGACATGCTGATCCGAATGGAGTACTCCGTTTTTCGATGTATGGTACAGTTTTCTTGCAAAATAACGTTAAAGATATGCTGATTTCAAGACAGTTTTTTAACAAAAAAATTTGCAAAGTTAATGATTTATAAATATTATGGCATGAAAAACAAAGATATGACTTGTAGCAATATTTCTTATGCAAATTTGGTTTAAAGCTTTTCATCTTAAGCCCTTAAATTCGCGAATTTCTTCATTTCTTAAGGTTTTCATCATGATGATCCGTATAACATAGATGGTTTTTGTCCATTATTCGTAGTGTCATGGATGCCTTTATGATCCACAAAATGCAAGATTTTTATTAAAGACTAATTTGGTGGTTAATTTCGCGAAAACTTAAAAAAATAAAAGAAATCCGCGAATTTAAGGGCTTAACATGAAAAGCGTTTAACCAAATTTACATTAGAAAAATTTTTGTTCAAGTTATATCTTTGTTTCCATGCCATAAAATTTAAAAATCATTAGCTTTGGAAATTTTTTGGTTAAAAAAGCAGCTGAAAATCAGCGAATCTTTAATGACATTTTGCAAGAAAACTGTACCATACATCGAAAAACGGAGTACGCCATTCGATTCAGCATGTTTGAAATATATAGAAAAAATGGTCGTACCTCTTGTTATCTAAAATAGTGGTTAGTTTTGTCACGCAGTGTAATCTAACGACCGTATTCAAAATGAAAAACAAGTGCCAAATATCGGGTGTTTATATTGTTTTTTTATATCAAGTTTTTTAGAAGATTAAGCTTTTCAATTGATTTTTTTAGTTAATTCTTCATTGTAATGCCTTAAATTAATAGCCCTACTTTCCCTTATTGAAAATTTCCAATAAAAAAAATTGGATACTTGATGTTATGCACTCGTTTTTCATTTTGAATAAGGCCGTAAGAATCTAATATATCTACATCAATTGAATATTAATCATACGTACCGAGATTTTGTGATGTGTGAGCAATTTAATGTTAATCATACGCTACGATATTGTCTTCTAAAAAAAAAATATGAATCATACGCATTGATGACCTGAATTCAAAACAAAAGTTAGGCTCCCGAACTTATGCAGTAAATAATTTTTTAATTAACAAATATTTATCATACGCAACAGTAAAGACGCATTGAAAATTGTTGCTAAAGAATAACCCCTGAAAATATGCACAAGTTCTTTAAAAAAACGTCACTTAAATAACAAGTATACGCGGTAATGGCCAGTAAAAGTTTAAAAACTTTATAGGAAAAAAAATAAAAAAATCGGAAAAATATAAAAAAAAAATTAAATAATTTAAAATAATCTTAAATTCAAGAAAATTCAAATTCAGTTACAAGTAGTAACGCTATATTTGCCTGTGCCAAATCTTTAAATACCCTCCATAATGTCAACCAAGGTAGGATTTAACACAAACTATTTTACTAATATAATGGATTATGAAATTTAATTTTTATTTTCAAAATATTTTTCGTGATGAAAATAAAAACCAAAACCAAAAAATAAAAAATAAAATTATGAAAAGATCGAAAAACAAAAAGTTTTTTTTATTAATTTCTATATTTAAATCAGAGACCATAACTTTTATGAGATTTATTGAAACATGTCAAATTTAACTGTTCCAAAATATTTTTTTAAATAAAAATTAAAAATAACAGTTTCAAATGATTTATATAAATATCTGTTCAAAATAATAGAAATAAAAAACTTTGAGCCTTAAAAATCTTGATTTATTGATATAAATACTTCAGTAATTGATTTAAAGATGTAAACATTGATTGATTTTTTTTTAAACTACTGTTATACCAGTTATTTACTCCAATAAATATAAAATAAAAGTTATTTTAAATTGTTTGAACGAAAAGTTTTTAATAAGTGTTATTTTATACTTTTATTGGTAAAAATCAAAAAATAAGTTATTGCAAATTTAAACACGGGACATCTCCAGAAGGCCTATCAAAACTTAGTTTGGACAACATTCGTTTAATGATTTTTTTCAAAAAAAAAGACACATATTACTGTTATATTTGGTCTCTGATTTAAATTTGTTTGGTAATTTTGTTTTTTTAACTATTTATTTTCCAATTCATAAAAGAGGCTTTTAATAGTTTGTAAAACAATTTTTTTTATGGAAATTTGATTAACAAACCTGTTATTAAGTGCTTTAATTTTTTATGAATTTGGACGTTAGCATTTGAAAAATAACTAATATCGTGGGCCTATATTCAAAACCCTCTATCTTCCGTTTGGCATACTTATGCTGTTTTCTCTGTGTAGCTTTTCAAATAATTAATTTATAATTATTTTTGTTGAAGAATTCCATTATGCATTACATGTTTTCATACTAAATTTTGCATACTGAACATGAATTTGTCAACAAAATTCCAGAACCACGATTTTGGTCCAATGATGCTAATTTTTTCTGAAAATTCTTGTTTGACTTTTTTGAAAAATATGGCTCAAAATTTGGATGGTCTTGTGTACATTATGAAACGAAAATTTTAATCTTAAAACTCGCGATGCTGATCAGCATCTGTGTACCAAAATCGCGTTTTTAATTTTTTTACAATTTTTGCATAACATACTAACAGTTTGTCAACTTTTGAGATGAATTCGGTAAAAAAATAATTTTTGTCTGAAAAATCAGCACCTGTGGACCATAATTGCGATTTCAGAATTTTTTTATAAGCCGTTATCGTTAATAAATCACGTTAAAAATTTACCGGTGCCGGAATTAAATCAAAATAATTCATTTTTATTAAAATGAAAAATCTTCTACACTCAAAAAAATACATTAGTAGATTTACTAATTTTTTTTGCTAATGCTGGTTAGCTAACTTTTAGCAAATTTTTAGTTGAAATAAGCACGTTAGCAAAAATTTCTTGTAAACTTCATTTAGCACTTTAGCAATTTAAAAAAATACTTAAACTATTTTTTTTTTGCTAAATTTGAAATTGACTTGACAAAATCTTTACAAGCTTTTTTGGTAATATTAGCAAAAATAAATTGTATTTTTTTTTTTATTTCTCTTATTTTTTGTATCCGTTTTTTGTTCTCTTGTGCGTGGAATTTTTTAGAACAGTTCAGTACAAACAAAAGCGTTGATCGTGCCAGACGAGCGGAAGTCTTTTTATAATTAAATATTACATTATTAATTTTAAATTAAATGTACCAAGTGCTCTTTCTCTTTATCGAACATGAGTTCGAAAAAGAGAAAATTCAAACAAACAGATGATTCTGGCTCACCCACATCTAAAAGAGCTGTTAATAATTCAAATTTCTTTCAACCATTACAAACGTTAATGGAAAATGAAACAGATGTTAAAGATATGGATGATTCCACTATAAAAACACCGAAGTTAAAAATTCCTCCAATCACCATTTTAAAATGCGATATCGCAAAAATACAACAGATATGTAAAGAATTGACTATTTCAAAATACTCAATTCGTAAAATCTCAATTGGTATCAAACTTTTCTGTGAGTTTCTATACGATTATGAATGTGCCATAAAGCATTTAAAGGATAAAAAGTTCGAATACTTTTCATATACACCTAAAAATAATAGGCCGTACAAAGTTGTGCTATCTGGACTGGAAAAAATAGATCCAAATAAACTGAAGGAAAATCTTATTAAGCTAGGACTTCAATGTACAGATATCAAACCAGTTCATAGGAATATTGAAAATAATAGAGAAATATTTCTCTACATAGTTTATTTTAAAAAAGGGTCAATAACACTTAAGGAACTCCGAGATAAGCACACAAGTATTGACTATATTAGAGTTAAATGGAGTTACCAATCACGAAAATCGACTAAAGTTACTCAGTGCTATAACTGTCAAATGTTTGGACATGGATCCAACAACTGTAATGTTCAGATGTTTTGTTCAGTATGTGCAGGTTCTCACCAAACTGCGGAATGTAAATCAGAGATTTTCAAATGCGCAAACTGTAGAGGAAATCATAAATCAACAGATATTGCTTGTCCCAGCAAAGCCGCTTATATCGGCTTAAAACAACGATATGGTAGTAGCAATCGTCAGGCTAAAAATACCCAAAGCTCTTTTACGAGACAATTCAACAATGCCCAACAAGCTGCTAGACCACAAGAACCGGCAACAACCAACATGAGCTGGGCTAATGTTGTTTCATCAAACAATAACACTAATTCAAATAATGAATTATTTACTATCGATCAACTTAAGGAGATCACATTTGAGCTGATAAACAATCTTAAAAGTTGCAAAACAAAGTCCGATCAATTTGAAGTTATTACTTCATTAGCATTCAAATTCTTGTCGTAAATATGGATAATAATATAAAATTAATAACTTGGAACGCTAGAGGTATAAGAAATAAATTAAACGAATTTTTTGATTATATGATTAGAGAAAACGTAGATGTAGCGCTATTGTGTGAAACATGGCTGAACACTAAGTTAAGTATGAAACATCCAGATTATATTTGCTACCGAAATGATAGACCAGACTCTAGTAGGGGGGGTGGCGTCGCAATTGTTATACGAAAAAATTTGAAACACGAGCAATTGCACTCTGTTTCTACAAATCTAATAGAAAATATTGGTATTCAAATTTATCTTTCTGATAACACAAAGATCAAGATCTATAGTTGTTATTTTCCTGGGGGCTCAGCGGGGCCAGATGATATTAAAAAAAATAATTTTAAAGACGATCTGAAAAGATTTTCTAGAATTAGTGAAAACTATATTATTGGTGGGGACTTAAACTGCAGACATCAAAGCTGGGGGTGTTTACGGCTAAACTGCTGGGGTTCTATTCTTCACGATTTAGTAACAACAAATTCGTTTAGTATTAATTATCCACCTGATCCAACTCTTGTTCCTACAAGCAGTACGATTTGTGCATCTGTTCTGGATTTTTACATATCAAATATTCCTGATAAATTGTCCCCTGCTCAGACAGCTAATAAATTAAATTCGGATCATCTACCAGTGCATACAACAATTGACAGTTCAGGAACACGTCAAAATCTTCTAAAACATGATTATAGAAAAGCAAATTGGAATACATTTAGAAAATTTATTAATAACAACTCTTCTCAATTACTAGATTTAGAAATTTGTACAAATAACGATATTGACTGTTTAATCGAAGGATTCACACAAGTAGTCCAGGATGCTATAATTGCTAGTGTTCCTACTACAACGGTACCCAATGTTTTCGTTAAAAAACTACCACAGTCAATTTTAAATATTATCAAATTAAGGAACTGCGCGCGTCGGAATTGGATAAGACAAAGAAATCCTCTTTTTAAATCTCAAATGCTTTTTTTAAATAATGTAATTAAAGATCGTATCTTTCAATTTAGGAATCAACAGTGGAATCACTCACTGGCAAATTTACCCAAAGCTTCTTCTAAATTTTGGAAAATATCCAAACTTCTTAAAAAGAAAACTAAAGGTATTCCGCCTCTTAAACAAAGTGGCGTCACTTATTTAACAAATAACGAAAAAACAGAAATACTGGCTCAAAATTTTAAATTGAATCATAATATTTCATCTAACTTAAGTGATGAAAATACCGAGAGAATTGTCAGTCAATCTATTATTAAAATTGATACTGAATATCCACCCACAAACTCTATAACAGTAACCACCAATGTTGTTAAGCAATTTATTAAACGCCTAAAAAATAAAAAATCGCCAGGTATAGACAGTATTTCTAACAGGTGTTTAAAAGAAATGCCCCTACGTGGCTTAAACATATTATGCTATATCTATAATGCATGTTTCAAGTTTGGATATTTTCCTATAAAATGGAAAATATCTAAGGTCGTGGCTATACCCAAACCGGGAAAAAATACAAGTAGCCCAGAGTCATATCGGCCAATAAGTTTGCTTAACACTATGAGCAAAATTCTTGAAAAGATTATAAAGGAGCATATAGTCAATTTTATTGACGATAATAACATTCTCCCATCTCAACAATTTGGTTTTAGGGCAGAACACAATACTATACAACCACTTGTTAGAATTAAAAATATTGTTAAACAAAACTTCAATTCAGGAAAATCCACTGGAATGGTTTTGATGGATGTGAAAGCAGCGTTCGACTCCGTTTGGCATGATGCCCTCATTCATAAATACTGACTGTAGGTTTGGACATTACTATAATAAAAATAATAAAGAGTTTTCTGTCTAATAGGTCCTTTAAAGTACACATTGGGAATACCTCCTCACAAGCTTACGACATTCCAGCTGGATGTCCACAGGGATCATGTTTATCTCCCATTCTATACAACATTTTCACGTACGATTTTCCGACTTTAATTGGTTGTAATTCTTCAATTTTTGCTGATGATACAGCTATCCTTAGTTCGGATACGTTAGGAACAGATATTGTTAGGAATTTAGAATCATCAGTAAATATTGTAGTAGACTATTTTAATAAATGGAAGATTATGATAAATCCTTCTAAAACCCAATCAATATATTTTACTAGGAAAAGGAAAAACTGTTTTTTACCACAAACTCCTGTTAAAATTAACGATGTTTGCATTCCATGGGAAGATAAAGTGAAGTATCTTGGTGTTATACTTGACAAAAAGTTACTTTTCAACGAGCACATAAGCTATACTATTCACAAAATTAATAAAACAACAAAAATAATGTATCCTCTGATTAACAGAAAATCTGATTTGTGTATAGAAAACAAACTTTTAATACTTAAAAGTATATTTCATCCAATATTGTTCTATGCCGCTCCGGTCTGGTATACATCATCTAAATGCCATTTAAAAAAGCTGCAAATAAGTCAAAACAAAATTCTTAAAATGATGTATAACTTGCCTTTTTTCTTTTCGACATCAACGCTACATTCTATGTCCAACATAAAGTATGTTAATGAAAAACTTCAAATATTATACCAAAATTTTTCAAGTCGATGTAGATACTCTAGCTATCCACATATTAATGAACTATGTTGATAAAACATTTATCTAACTCTTTTACCTCATAACAACCTTTTCTTTTCTCATAGGGTTTTTCCTAACTATTTTCCCTATATGGGGCAAAACGCGTCAAGGGTCCACACCAAAAAACAAATGTTGTCCGATTTAAGTATAATTTTGGCAAAATATAGGGATAATGATAGGTAGTCTAAATTACAAATATAGGATTTTTTGATGAAATATTTTTAAAGTTACAGGGTTGGGAAGTTTTGGTAGTTTTGAAAAGAACACATTTTGATGAATTTTTAATAACATTTTGATGCAGTAATAATTATAATTTTAAAAACGATTTTTAAAGTATTTTTGACGACCTTTAAAATGGCATTTGTGGTTTTTTAGAAAAATTAAAATTTGACCTTAAAATTCAAGGTCAAATTATTAAATTGGAATTATCACATAAGGGTCGCACTTTTAGATTTTTTTCACTAAACGTATTAGAAAGCTTAACATTTTTCAGAATTTCGGTTTTTTTAAAAAAAATGGTATGTATGAAACTTTTTGAGAAATCAATTTTTTGGAATAACATCACACTCAATTTGTACTGATATCGCTTAAATCGGTAAATAATAACAATAAGCAAAATTAATGCTAAGACAATGTGTGTGTTTGATTCACACATACAACAAACATTGTACGCATAAAATATAACAAGTTTAAAATAGAGATGGGGCGTAAGTGTATTTGGACACACTCACTGTTTTTAAGCACGCAATGTCGTGAATCGCTAATTTTAAACACGATAATAAAATTTTCACGAAATTGTAAAAAATCCTAGTGTGCAATTAAAAAAAAATGTATCCTTTTATTATATAATATTATTATTAAAGGAATTGCTACTTGGGGTATTTCCGAACAATAACCTAATTTGGTGTTTGTGAATAACAATTTATGTATTCTGATTATAATTGAGAGCTTCTGAATTACTATTTTTCTTTCTGAATTACAATTAATCTATAATTGATAGGTAAGTAATTAACATTTTTGAGCGATTCAGTACTAGGTTCTCTGTGATTTTATTTTTTTTATTCAGATGTTTTTAGTTTAGTGTTATTTAAAGGAGATATGGGTGCGTGAGTGTAAATAATCCAGCAACTAATGACTCAACCGCTTAAAGGAAGCAGTATAATATAAAACCCGAGCATGCGTGACCCACTCGCTGCTATCTCACGCAATTTTTTTAAATTAATCAATGACGACATATTTCGTCTACTCCCGCTCTATCACTAATCGTGGATAAATTACATTTTTCTCACGCGTGGGTCATGCATTAGCACACTTGTGGGTCAGGCGTGATTCAGTGTATAACGCAAACTACGTGACAATCATCAATTTTAAGTCAAAATCCTTAGCTCTCTAAAAATAAAATACTGGCCGCTTTAATGCAACTAACTAATGCACCCGCTTAAATGCGCCAACAATTCTGGGAAATAAGTCTTTTTACCAGTTATACAGAACAATTCATTTTTTCAAATTATTAATCAATGAGGAAATATTTTGTCTACTCCCGCTTAATCACTGATCGTGAATAAATAACATTTCTCTCACGCGTGGGTCATGCGTGAGCACAGGTGTGGGTCAGACGTGATTCAGTGAATCAAGTTAACTACGTGACAATCATCAATTTTTAGTTAAAAGCCTTAGCTCTCTAAAAATAAAATAATGGTCGCTTAAATGCACACGCTTAAATGCGCCAAAAAATCTGGGAAATAAATATTTTTTACAAGTTATACAGAAACATTCATTCTAAATATATTCCCATTTATGATTCACTCTTTGTTTCTAATATAAACAAAAAATTTCAATCAATTCAATTGCTTAAATGCGTCGCAAAAAATATGCAACATTTTTTAATTTCATGTTACAATATTCTTACGCATGTTCGTTGTGATAAGTTGATTTTAACAAACGAAATAATTTATTTTTTTTTGAGAATATTTGAATTCAGTATTTAAAATGTCCATCGTAAAAAATAATTTAAATAAATTTGGATGTTTTAAATGTGAAAAAGTGTATTATAGAAAACCAAAAACGTATTTACGTGACGTGTCAACTCATATTCGCAAGACTCATCCGTATTTAAATAAAAATGCAAAAATTTGTTCTAATTGTAGGATTGCGATGATGAAACCGAAAGCTGAAATCGCTCCAAAAGACGGTACTTTCAAATGTTTAGAATATGATGAGACCTTTTCTGATGAATGTTCTTCGACTGAAGATGAACATACTTTAAATGATGCTAGTGTCCAAATTAGCTGTGAAAATGATTACCATAAGGCGGGAGTAGAAGTTTTAGACCAACTAAAAAACGAAGTAAAACATGTCACTAAATATAATAAAAAAGTTCAGCTTCTTACACTTGCTCCAAAGTCATGGGGTCGCCGAAGGCTGGTAGGAGAATTTGGAGTCACTGAAAAACAAGCGAGAGCAGCAAAAAAACTAGTGGCAAAGTCCGGAATTTTAGGATCACCGTTTAAAAAAAAAGGAAAAACTCTCAGTGCAGAAACCGAAGAACTTGTGAAAAAATTTTATGTGCGTGACGATATTAGCCGCATTATGCCTGGTGCAAAAGATTATGTGTCGGTTAAACGAGACCAAGGTGGTCGAGAACATGTTCAAAAAAGGTTAATTCTGTGCAACCTTGGTGAATTGTACACTCAATTCAAAAAAGAGCATGTTGACGTTCAGATTGGTTTAACCAAGTTTGCTCAATTTAGACCTCAACACTGTGTTTTGGCAGGGAGTAGTGGCACCCACAATGTATGCGTATGTCTACAGCATGAAAATATTAAATTAATGATAGAAGAAATAAAAAGAACAAAAATTACAAACGATTTTGAGGTTTCATTAATGAATTATCATGACTATTTAAAACACATTTTATGTTCAGACCCTAAGACGGAGTGCTACTTAGGAGAATGTAGTTCATGCCCACAATTAGAAAATCTAAAAAATGAATTAATTAAAGCATTTGACGAGAATTGTTTAGAAGAAGTAAGGTTTGATTTGTGGCAACAAACGGATAGGTGCCGATTACAAACAATTGTTATGAGCGTAGATTCATTTGTTGATGACCTATGCGAAAAATTAATCAAATTAAATGTGCACGATTTTATTGCCAAGGAACAAGCTACATTTTTTAAGAATCTTAAACTAAACCTTGCTCCTGGTGAGTGTATTGTAACTTTTGATTTTGCCGAAAATTACGCTTTTGTTAAACAAGATGCGGTACAGTCATTTCACTGGAACAATGACCAGGCAACAATATTCACTATCGTTGCATATTATATTGACAACAATGAACAAAAACATAAAAGTATGGCTGTTATATCAGACAACTTATGTCACGACACAATCGCCGTATATCAGTACCAAAAAATCATAGTTGAATATTTGAGAGGCCTTACAAACGATATTAAAAAAATATATTACTTTACTGACGGAGCCGCTCAACACTTCAAAAACAAGAGCAATTTCGTAAATCTCTTGGCTCATAAAAAAGATTTTAATATTGAAGCCGAATGGCATTTCCATGCAACCGCACATGGAAAAGGTGCGTGCGACGGAATTGGTGCAAACATTAAACGTCAAGCCGCTCGCTATAGTCTGCAAAGTCCTTCAAATCGACATATTTTAAACGCTAATGCATTATTTAATTGGGCAAAAGAATACTGTAAGGACACGGAAATATTTTTTAGCAGTAAAGCGAATTATGCCGATACTGCAAATACTTTAAAAAAGAGATTTGAAAAAGCCAAAACAATAAAAGGAACTTTACAGTATCATGCATTTATACCAAAGGACGACCTGATTATTCTTAAAAGATTTTCAAACTCAACCGAGTTTCAATATTTCCCCAAAACTCGATATAAAAAACAAAAAATATTGAAACTTTAAGAATAGTCTGTCTGTCTGTCTGTCTGTCTGTCTGTCTGTCTGTCTGTCTGTCTGTCTGTCTGTCTGTCTGTCTGTCTGTCTGTCTGTCTGTCTGTCTGTCTGTCTGTCTGTCTGTCTGTCTGTCTGTCTGTCTGTCTGTCTGTCTGTCTGTCTGTCTGTCTGTCTGTCTGTCTGTCTGTCTGTCTGTCTGTCTGTCTGTCTGTCTGTCTGTCTGTCTGTCTGTCTGTCTGTCTGTCTGTCTGTCTGTCTGTCTGTCTGTCTGTCTGTCTGTCTGTCTGTCTGTCTGTCTGTCTGTCTGTCTGTCTGTCTGTCTGTCTGTCTGTCTGTCTGTCTGTCTGTCTGTCTGTCTGTCTGTCTGTCTGTCTGTCTGTCTGTCTGTCTGTCTGTCTGTCTGTCTGTCTGTCTGTCTGTCTGTCTGTCTGTCTGTCTGTCTGTCTGTCTGTCTGTCTGTCTGTCTGTCTGTCTGTCTGTCTGTCTGTCTGTCTGTCTGTCTGTCTGTCTGTCTGTCTGTCTGTCTGTCTGTCTGTCTGTCTGTCTGTCTGTCTGTCTGTCTGTCTGTCTGTCTGTCTGTCTGTCTGTCTGTCTGTCTGTCTGTCTGTCTGTCTGTCTGTCTGTCTGTCTGTCTGTCTGTCTGTCTGTCTGTCTGTCTGTCTGTCTGTCTGTCTGTCTGTCTGTCTGTCTGTCTGTCTGTCTGTCTGTCTGTCTGTCTGTCTGTCTGTCTGTCTGTCTGTCTGTCTGTCTGTCTGTCTGTCTGTCTGTCTGTCTGTCTGTCTGTCTGTCTGTCTGTCTGTCTGTCTGTCTGTCTGTCTGTCTGTCTGTCTGTCTGTCTGTCTGTCTGTCTGTCTGTCTGTCTGTCTGTCTGTCTGTCTGTCTGTCTGTCTGTCTGTCTGTCTGTCTGTCTGTCTGTCTGTCTGTCTGTCTGTCTGTCTGTCTGTCTGTCTGTCTGTCTGTCTGTCTGTCTGTCTGTCTGTCTGTCTGTCTGTCTGTCTGTCTGTCTGTCTGTCTGTCTGTCTGTCTGTCTGTCTGTCTGTCTGTCTGTCTGTCTGTCTGTCTGTCTGTCTGTCTGTCTGTCTGTCTGTCTGTCTGTCTGTCTGTCTGTCTGTCTGTCTGTCTGTCTGTCTGTCTGTCTGTCTGTCTGTCTGTCTGTCTGTCTGTCTGTCTGTCTGTCTGTCTGTCTGTCTGTCTGTCTGTCTGTCTGTCTGTCTGTCTGTCTGTCTGTCTGTCTGTCTGTCTGTCTGTCTGTCTGTCTGTCTGTCTGTCTGTCTGTCTGTCTGTCTGTCTGTCTGTCTGTCTGTCTGTCTGTCTGTCTGTCTGTCTGTCTGTCTGTCTGTCTGTCTGTCTGTCTGTCTGTCTGTCTGTCTGTCTGTCTGTCTGTCTGTCTGTCTGTCTGTCTGTCTGTCTGTCTGTCTGTCTGTCTGTCTGTCTGTCTGTCTGTCTGTCTGTCTGTCTGTCTGTCTGTCTGTCTGTCTGTCTGTCTGTCTGTCTGTCTGTCTGTCTGTCTGTCTGTCTGTCTGTCTGTCTGTCTGTCTGTCTGTCTGTCTGTCTGTCTGTCTGTCTGTCTGTCTGTCTGTCTGTCTGTCTGTCTGTCTGTCTGTCTGTCTGTCTGTCTGTCTGTCTGTCTGTCTGTCTGTCTGTCTGTCTGTCTGTCTGTCTGTCTGTCTGTCTGTCTGTCTGTCTGTCTGTCTGTCTGTCTGTCTGTCTGTCTGTCTGTCTGTCTGTCTGTCTGTCTGTCTGTCTGTCTGTCTGTCTGTCTGTCTGTCTGTCTGTCTGTCTGTCTGTCTGTCTGTCTGTCTGTCTGTCTGTCTGTCTGTCTGTCTGTCTGTCTGTCTGTCTGTCTGTCTGTCTGTCTGTCTGTCTGTCTGTCTGTCTGTCTGTCTGTCTGTCTGTCTGTCTGTCTGTCTGTCTGTCTGTCTGTCTGTCTGTCTGTCTGTCTGTCTGTCTGTCTGTCTGTCTGTCTGTCTGTCTGTCTGTCTGTCTGTCTGTCTGTCTGTCTGTCTGTCTGTCTGTCTGTCTGTCTGTCTGTCTGTCTGTCTGTCTGTCTGTCTGTCTGTCTGTCTGTCTGTCTGTCTGTCTGTCTGTCTGTCTGTCTGTCTGTCTGTCTGTCTGTCTGTCTGTCTGTCTGTCTGTCTGTCTGTCTGTCTGTCTGTCTGTCTGTCTGTCTGTCTGTCTGTCTGTCTGTCTGTCTGTCTGTCTGTCTGTCTGTCTGTCTGTCTGTCTGTCTGTCTGTCTGTCTGTCTGTCTGTCTGTCTGTCTGTCTGTCTGTCTGTCTGTCTGTCTGTCTGTCTGTCTGTCTGTCTGTCTGTCTGTCTGTCTGTCTGTCTGTCTGTCTGTCTGTCTGTCTGTCTGTCTGTCTGTCTGTCTGTCTGTCTGTCTGTCTGTCTGTCTGTCTGTCTGTCTGTCTGTCTGTCTGTCTGTCTGTCTGTCTGTCTGTCTGTCTGTCTGTCTGTCTGTCTGTCTGTCTGTCTGTCTGTCTGTCTGTCTGTCTGTCTGTCTGTCTGTCTGTCTGTCTGTCTGTCTGTCTGTCTGTCTGTCTGTCTGTCTGTCTGTCTGTCTGTCTGTCTGTCTGTCTGTCTGTCTGTCTGTCTGTCTGTCTGTCTGTCTGTCTGTCTGTCTGTCTGTCTGTCTGTCTGTCTGTCTGTCTGTCTGTCTGTCTGTCTGTCTGTCTGTCTGTCTGTCTGTCTGTCTGTCTGTCTGTCTGTCTGTCTGTCTGTCTGTCTGTCTGTCTGTCTGTCTGTCTGTCTGTCTGTCTGTCTGTCTGTCTGTCTGTCTGTCTGTCTGTCTGTCTGTCTGTCTGTCTGTCTGTCTGTCTGTCTGTCTGTCTGTCTGTCTGTCTGTCTGTCTGTCTGTCTGTCTGTCTGTCTGTCTGTCTGTCTGTCTGTCTGTCTGTCTGTCTGTCTGTCTGTCTGTCTGTCTGTCTGTCTGTCTGTCTGTCTGTCTGTCTGTCTGTCTGTCTGTCTGTCTGTCTGTCTGTCTGTCTGTCTGTCTGTCTGTCTGTCTGTCTGTCTGTCTGTCTGTCTGTCTGTCTGTCTGTCTGTCTGTCTGTCTGTCTGTCTGTCTGTCTGTCTGTCTGTCTGTCTGTCTGTCTGTCTGTCTGTCTGTCTGTCTGTCTGTCTGTCTGTCTGTCTGTCTGTCTGTCTGTCTGTCTGTCTGTCTGTCTGTCTGTCTGTCTGTCTGTCTGTCTGTCTGTCTGTCTGTCTGTCTGTCTGTCTGTCTGTCTGTCTGTCTGTCTGTCTGTCTGTCTGTCTGTCTGTCTGTCTGTCTGTCTGTCTGTCTGTCTGTCTGTCTGTCTGTCTGTCTGTCTGTCTGTCTGTCTGTCTGTCTGTCTGTCTGTCTGTCTGTCTGTCTGTCTGTCTGTCTGTCTGTCTGTCTGTCTGTCTGTCTGTCTGTCTGTCTGTCTGTCTGTCTGTCTGTCTGTCTGTCTGTCTGTCTGTCTGTCTGTCTGTCTGTCTGTCTGTCTGTCTGTCTGTCTGTCTGTCTGTCTGTCTGTCTGTCTGTCTGTCTGTCTGTCTGTCTGTCTGTCTGTCTGTCTGTCTGTCTGTCTGTCTGTCTGTCTGTCTGTCTGTCTGTCTGTCTGTCTGTCTGTCTGTCTGTCTGTCTGTCTGTCTGTCTGTCTGTCTGTCTGTCTGTCTGTCTGTCTGTCTGTCTGTCTGTCTGTCTGTCTGTCTGTCTGTCTGTCTGTCTGTCTGTCTGTCTGTCTGTCTGTCTGTCTGTCTGTCTGTCTGTCTGTCTGTCTGTCTGTCTGTCTGTCTGTCTGTCTGTCTGTCTGTCTGTCTGTCTGTCTGTCTGTCTGTCTGTCTGTCTGTCTGTCTGTCTGTCTGTCTGTCTGTCTGTCTGTCTGTCTGTCTGTCTGTCTGTCTGTCTGTCTGTCTGTCTGTCTGTCTGTCTGTCTGTCTGTCTGTCTGTCTGTCTGTCTGTCTGTCTGTCTGTCTGTCTGTCTGTCTGTCTGTCTGTCTGTCTGTCTGTCTGTCTGTCTGTCTGTCTGTCTGTCTGTCTGTCTGTCTGTCTGTCTGTCTGTCTGTCTGTCTGTCTGTCTGTCTGTCTGTCTGTCTGTCTGTCTGTCTGTCTGTCTGTCTGTCTGTCTGTCTGTCTGTCTGTCTGTCTGTCTGTCTGTCTGTCTGTCTGTCTGTCTGTCTGTCTGTCTGTCTGTCTGTCTGTCTGTCTGTCTGTCTGTCTGTCTGTCTGTCTGTCTGTCTGTCTGTCTGTCTGTCTGTCTGTCTGTCTGTCTGTCTGTCTGTCTGTCTGTCTGTCTGGCTGGCTGGCTGGCTGGCTGGCTGTCTGTCTGTCTGTCTGTCTGTCTGTCTGTCTGTCTGTCTTTCCGTCTGTAAATTTTGTGTGACGCATTAAAGCAATTAAAATTTTTGAAATTTTGGGCTTATATTAAAAACAATGAGTGAATCATAAAGGGGAATGAATTTATAATGAATGTTTCTGTATAATTTGTAAAAAAGATTTATTTCCCAGCTTTTTTTGGCGCATTTAAGGGGTGCATTTAAGCGACTGCTATTTTATTTTTAGAGGGCAAAGGCTTTCAACTAAAAGTTTATGATTATCACGTAGTTAACATGATTCACTGAATCACGCCTAATCCACACGTGAGAGAAATGCATGACCCACGCGTGTGTGAAATGTTATTTATTTTCGATTAGTGATAGAGCGGGAGTGGACAAAGCATTTCGTCACTGATTAATAATTGGAAAAAACTGCGTGAGAGAGCAGTGAGTGATTTTTTTTGTTTTAAAATTACTTAAACCACAAGTGAAAGGTTTTTTTTAACTTCGTAAAAATAAATGAGCGTGATCGGAAATTGTGTGAGTCACGCATGCACATTTTACATATTAAGCATTAAGCGGTTGAGTCGTTAGTTGCTAGATTTTTTAATTTCAGCGATTGAGTCGTTTTTACTTGCGTTAGTCAAAATATACTCACGCGCCCATATCTCCTTTAAATAACACTAAACTAAAAACATCTGAATAAAAAAAATAAAAACACAGAGAACCTGGTACTGAATCGCGCAAAAATTAATTCATAAAGAAAATCGTAATTCAGAAGCTCTCAATTATAATCAGAATACATAAAATGTTATTCACAAAAACAAAAACCAAATTAGGTTATTGTTTGGAAATACCCCTAGTAGCAAATCCTTTAATAATACTTTTAGATAATAAAAGGATACATTTTTTTTTAATTGCACGCTAGGATTTTTTACTATTTCGTGAAAATTTTATTATCGTGTTTAAAATTAGCGATTCACGACATTGCGTGCTTAAAAACAGTGAGCGAGTTCAAATTAGAGATAGAAATAAAAATATTGATCACGCACGAAATTATTTTTTCTGCTCACGTTCACGCACGCTCACGTGAGTAACTAAAATTTTTCTCACGCTCACGAAATAATCACGCTCACGAAGACTCACGAAATTAAAATTAACAAATTTTTATTTTACTTTTTTCGATTTTTTGCATAAAAAAAAATTGATTTTCCTTAAAACAATAATAAAAATTTATTTTAATCACAATTTTGTATTAATTACCCACTAAATTCAATATAATGACGATTTTTAACTTGTTTTCTGTTTCAAACAGAATAAAACAATTACGCAAACTCACGAAACAAAAATTACTCACGCACGAAACTATTTTCACGATCACGTGAGTAAAAATAAATTTTACTCACGATCACGCGTGATTCACGCGTGAATCACGTCAATCAAGAACATTTCGTGTCACGCGCGCAACTCTAGTCCAAATACACTTACGCCCCATCTCTATTTTAAACTTGTTATATTTTATGCGTACAATGTTTGTTGTGTGTGTGAATCAAACACACACATTATCTTAGCATTAATTTTGCTTATTGTTATTATTTACCGATTTAAGCGATATCAGTACAAATTGAGTGTGATGTTATTCTAAAAAATTGATTTCTCAAAAAGTTTCATACATACCATTTTTTTTTAAAAAACCGAAATTCTGAAAAATGTTAAGCTTTCTAATACGTTTAGTGAAAAAAATTTAAAAGTGCGACCCTTATGTGATAATTCCAATTTAATAATTTGACCTTGCATTTTAAGGTCAAATTTTAATTTTTCTAAAAAACCACAAATGCCATTTCAAAGGTCGTCAAAAATACTTTAAAAATCGTTTTTAAAATTATAATTATTACTGCATCAAAATGTTATTAAAAATTCATCAAAATGTGTTCTTTTCAAAACTACCAAAACTTCCCAACCCTGTAACTTTAAAAATATTTCATCAAAAAATCCTATATTTGTAATTTAGACTACCTATCATTATCCTTATATTTTGCCAAAATTATACTTAAATCGGACAACATTTGTTTTTTGGTGTGGACCCTTGACGCGTTTTGCCCCATATATAAAATATAATAATTTTTCGATAACTTGATTTATAGATTCGGTATGCAAATATTTAAGTAGAAAAATTTATATTAATTGGTCTCTTAAATTTAAGATATTATATTATTGTAAATATTTATATTAATTACACAATAAATAAAAAAAAAAAAAAAAAAAAATAAACTATAAAAAAAATATTGTGTTATTGAGTGTTAATTTAATAATTGTTTTGTGACTACTTAAGGGTTGATCGTGAAATACAAATATGTAGACAATTTGGGTTTTTTTTGTATCGTTTGTATTCTACGTGTGTATATCGAACGCATTTGCTTGTTCCCAACGTTAAGTATGTAGAGCAAAAAACGCCTTCGAAGACATTGATATTTGATCTACACACAAAATGTACATATGGGGCATTCTATGTGAAATCGGCACTTTGAAAAACTTTTTTTTTAGATTTTCCCAATTTATTTACAGTTTTTAGTACCCTTCGAAAACCCCTTCGTGGTAAATTTTCAGATTTTTTTGATGACCCTTTCAAAATATATCGAATTTTTAAAAATTGGTAGTTTGTTCCTTTACTCAAACTTCTTTTACTCATAACTTCTTCAATAATGGTCCAAATTTCAAATTTTTTTTTCAAAATTTTTGTTTTTTTGCGTACTTTCTAAAAAATAATCCCAAAAAATTCTTAAAAGCGTTCTAGTATGCGATTTTTAAGTTTTTAAATTTAAATCTCATTTTTGAAAATGTTTGTACTCTTCGATTTTTTTGAAATTTTTTTGTGTAGAACTTCTATCGATTCTACAAATTTTTTGCCCAGGAGGATCATGGGATAACGATTATTACTATTATTTAAAATTTTTTGAAAAAAATTTAATGTAATTTTTCAATCTTAAAATCATTTTTACTGCTCCAATGGTGCGTCATAGAAGGCAGTTAGAGCGGTTGGAGCTAATTTGCACCATTATTGAAGAAGTTATGAGTAATAGAAGTTTGAGTAAAGGAGCAAACTACCAATTTTTAAAAATTCTATATCTTTTGAACGGCTCATCAAAAAAATATGAAAATTTACCAAGAAGGAGTTTTCGAAGGGTACTAAAAACTGTAAACAAATTGGGAAAATCTAAAAAAAAAAAAATTCAAAGTGTCCGATTTGACATGGAATGCCCCATATGTACCTAAACATGCAAAAAAACCAAAGCCATCTGATGTACTTATATCATTCCTAAAAAACGCATGACACCAACAAAAAAATAACGATACACACATTGTGTGTCACACAAACAAAAAACGAAAATTATCTATTAAAAATCTTTATATGAGAAAACAATTTGACGTGAAACCCAACATACACTTATGATGACTTATTGTACACGTTTTTTTATGATGACCGCTCACCCTTAATATTTACAATAGGGTGGGGCGATTTGAACATCTTAATGGGCGCTTCGCGTTTCTGATTCTTGGGATTGTACTGAGCAAAAAAGTCAACTAGACCATATGTCTACGGTGAAAATCGAGCCTCCCGATTTTGACTTGAAGTCAAAATTCACCACTTTTTGAATTTTTTTTTTGATATTTTGGCCTATAACAGCCAAACCATTGAGATTTTCGATCCAATACGAAGACAAAAATTGTAGCCAAGACAATAGTTAAGAACTCTCTAGTACATCGAAAAAGCATTAGAATGCTCCTTCAGGCAGTTTTGGCCTTGTGAAAGTGCAACTTTTTTGTAAAAATATTGTTAAATTACCATTTTCAGTTGTTCATAGCGCAAAATCATAAAAATGTTCTATTTATATTTTTCCACTTTTTTTATCCAAAAATATAATGTGTTTTTTTTTTTGTTTTGTTCAATATTTATTTTGAAAATTCATTTAAAGTACAAAGTAATTGTATTGGGAGAGACAAGGTATGAATCAACACTCAAAAAAAAAAACTGTAATGTTAGCAAAAAAAAGCTTGTAAACCTACAAGAAAATTTGCTGATTTTGAACCCACAATTTTTTTGCTAAAGTTAGCAAAAATGTTTTGCCAATAATTAGTTAACTAAATATTTTTTTTTTTAACTTAGTTTATACACATCTGAGGACCCCATTGGGTTCGGACCCGATAGGTCCAGACCCCGATGGGCCTAGACCTAGTTGAGTTCCTTAAAAATCGTCATAGTTTTTGATCCAAAATTTGTGTCCGTTTCGCTCTACCTTGCTTAGTTTTTGAGATACGTGATTATAGGGTACCACTGGGGTCTTGAGAATTAAAAAACTTGATAACTTCAAAAATATTACTCGGAGAGCTTTTGACTATTATTCGGTCTTGTTCTACGTGTTGAGAGCTACAAAAACGCTTTTGGACTTTTTGTTGTGTCGGCAGTATTTACCGAGATATGAGCATTTTAAAATTTTCGGGAATGCTAACTTTTTTGGATCCAAAGTTAGGGCCCATTAGGGTCCACACATGTGAAGAGGACCGGCGATACTATGGCGATTCTAAGAACCAAAAATGGCCTCCATTTTGCTCTATCTGGCTTAGTTTCCGAGATAGCGCCATTTTAAGTTTTCTGAAAATAAAAAAAAATTTACCATTTATTTTGCTAATATTAGCAAAAAATCTTGTAAAAATGTAGTCAACTCAATTTCAAATTTAGCAAAAGAAATTAGTTCAAAGTTTGTTTAAAATTGCTAATGTGCTAAATGAAGTTTACAAGAATTTTTTGCTAACATGCTAATCTCAACTAAAAATTTGCTAAAAGTTAGCTAACTAACGTTAGCAAAAAAAATTAGTAAATCTACTAACGTATTTTTTTGAGTGAAGAAGAATTCCAATTTAGTGTATTTTTCATTCAAAGATTGCCTTCCAAATCTTTTCGAGATTCCATACGAGGCGCTTTCTTTCGGCCTTCAGATACAGATGCCATTATACCTTCACGGTTTTTGTCGATTGAGCGCTTAGCAACACTAGCTAGTAGCTGGACATGACGCTCCGTACCTTGAATATGACAAGGTATTAGTGGGTCTGAAAATGGTGGATCTTCATCATCTACACATTCGAGGTATTGTTGTAAATGCTCATACGGAATTTTCCTGGTAAATGGCGGTTCAAATACCAATGCTTTGTCCTCTAAATCGATCATGTGAACGAAATGCGTACAATCAAAATTGATGTTTGGTTTTACATATTCGCGAAGCTCAGTTAAATCGCATACGTTGTCGCGAATATACAATATTTTTTTGAGTGCCAATGTACGAATTTCTTTACAATCATCGTATAACATGCTCAACAAAACATTTTCACTGTGAACATTTTTACGATTTTGCGCTATGAACAACTGAAAATGGTAATTTATCAATCACTTTCACAAGGCCAAAACTGCCTAAAGAAGCGTTCTAATGCTTTTGCGATGTACTAGAGAGTTCTTAACTATTGTCTTGGCTACAATTTTTGTCTTAGTATTGGATCGAAAATCCCAATGGTTTGGCTGTTATAGGCCAAAATATCCAAAAAAAAAAAATACAAAAAGTGGTGAATTTTCTTCATTTTCGACTTTTTGACCATGAAAACGAAGTTTTTTCTAAGTAATATGTTCCAAGAAATTGTAGCCCGAGACAATAGCTACAACTTTACTTTTGAAAATAAATATTAAGTAGTTTACGAAATATGAGCCCAAGAAAAGAGCCAAATTTTTCAAAAAAAATAAAGTCTGAGAAAAAACTTCAAGTCAAAATCGGGAGGCTCGATTTTCACCGTAGACGTATGGTCTAGTTGACTTTTTTGCTCAGTACAATCCCAAGAATCAGAAACGCGAAGCGCCCATTAAGATTTTTTTCCTTCCTTACTAATCGCCCCACCCTAATTTACAAGCAGGTACATTTTAGTTTATTATATAATTTTAATTTTTTAATGAAATATTTTTTGTTTTAAATTCCAGAAAAATTTTTGGCGGTTTCAATATTCAAGTAAGTTTTTATTTCCGTCCCTTTACCCTTTAAAAACTCTAGCATTAATAATTGTTTTTCTTTTTTGTTTTAGTATAACTACACTCAAAAAAAAAAAAATTGTAAAGTTAGCAAATTTTTTCTCGTAATTCAAGTTTACTACTTGATTAGCAAATTTTTAGTTGAAATCAGCACTTTAACTAAATTTTTAGCTTAATTCACTTTACAATTATACAGTTTTTTTACAAATTTTGAATTAATTTTTTTTTGTTAATCGCAAAATTGAGTTTACAATTTTTTTTACAATTTTTTTTGCTAATTTTAACTAACTTGTTTGCTATTTTTTTAAAAAATTGCCAGTTAAAAAGCGCCATCTAGTGAAAAGAAGAAAATTTACATTCTTGTGTCTTAGGTAACAGTTTAAAAAAACGCCATCTAGCAGAAATATTACTGCATCTTCTTAAATATGTATTTGAAAAAATACAATTTTTTATTACATTGTAGTGGATTTGAAAAATATTTAATTTTAGAGGAAACTAAATTGCAATAATCTCTGGTTTATTATCTGGAGGCAAAAATATCTGTCTTTTATAAATTTAAAGATAAATGTTTTATAAATTATTTAATTTTACAAGAGAAACGAAAGATAATAAAAATGTTACAAGTGTTTCATAAATAAGGGTTATTTTTGTGTTTTACAAAAAGGCTGTTTTTTTCTATTCGTTTTTTACCTGTTGGTTGATAATGCAATTTCGCGAAAATTAGCATAGTGGTTCTCTCTCACTCCCTTATATGTTTGTCTTTCTTTTGCAAACAAAATTTATTTTGTACCAGAGTTGTCGGCCTTAAGTTTTAACATTTTCAGAGTCAACACAAAAAATATCCAAAATCTCAGAACTACCAACTTTTTTTAACTCATTTAATATATCCCAGCAAAACTTAGATTACCAAATAAGGTATCAAATAAGGTATAGGATCTCTTATTTTATACATTGCAGCATTGATGATTTTAACAGGCGATGAGACTCAAAGTAATGCATCCACATTATCACAAAGAATACCAGTAAGGTATAAAATAAGTCATAAATTTATAATGAAGAACACGAGTAAGGTGTAAAATATATGATATTTTATAGGTTACGAGAAATGAAATAATATAGCATACCAGAAGATGATATATAAGGTGTTACGAGTAGTGAAAAAGTAATTTTGTATTAAATTTACTCACGTGATTGTAAGTGAGTGTAAGTACATAAAATATGCTCGTGAGTGTGTGTCGTTAGAAATTTCCTGTCGTGAGCCCATCTCTAGTTTAAACTTATGTATTTTTTTATAAAATAATTATTTTGTATGTTATTGTAACGCTTTATGCATCCAATTATAAATAATGCATTATTTCAAACCTTGAAATAATACATAATGTAATCAAATATAAGTCAACCATGATTTAATGTTTAGAAATAATAAATATGAAATACATTTTTTCCAATAATCATGCATTACGTAGCAAATTATTAGTAATGCATTATTTTTCACTTGAAAATAATACGTTGTGGAACAAATGTTTGGTAAGACATCATAAAATAATGCTACAAATAAGTTATATACATTACCTGGTAATGTGTTATATAATCAATACCCATTACCAAAGTTTTGCTGGGATTGTAAACAAAACATTCTAAATAACCAAATTATTACTTAAGTATATTTAATCGGCGTAAGGTAAGTTTTTAGTTAAAGCTTCAGAAATTTGTAGATACCACAATATTTATACCTTGCACCACAGAGTGTTTTTGTTTATAACCCGAAATATTAGTTCGACTCAGAATGGGTATTCAAACTTTACAAATTTAAAGAAATCGGACCAGTTCCGCCTGTAGTCTTCATACAAACCACCCTCCCCATATTTACATAAATTTCCAAATTTTATATAAAAAGAATAATTATATATTTTTTAGTAATTCTTAAATTATAAGTATTTTTTGACAAAAAAAAAATATGTGACAACAAAAAAATTTCGGCTTTACTGCCTTTAAGTTTTTAAATAAAATTTCTTAGATTCTGAAACATTTTCCTTTAGAAAAATTCTGAGATTGTGCGGTATTTTTTTTAATACACGGCAACACTGTTTTCATTTACAAAGCAATGTTGAAAATTAATCGTTTTTCTCACTAAAAGTAGCGTTTTTAATTTGTCTACCATTCAAAGTAGCGTTTTTCATTTGGTAAGCGATAAAATTTATTTTAAAATTTATAAATTGCTATTTCTTACATAAGTTAACAACTCGCTAAAAAGTTGGAAGAGACCAAAAACAAATTGATTTTACACTTTCAATGTACTTGTATTAGTATTTTTATTCTAAGTAATAACTGGGGCTGCGATTTTTATGCAAATGCATTTGACCGACTCACCTTATATGGGCAAAAAAAAAGTTAAAGTTGTACCCCCCCTCAAAATGAAGTTTGACATGTTTTATGAAGATTCCCAAAATATTTCGGCTCTAGCGATAATCTCCCGTGAGCTAAACCGCGTCAAAAAAGGGTCCAAAAATGGTATTTTTCATGAATAAAAAATTCAGTAAATTTTTTTGTCCAATGAATGACCAAATATAATAGATATTTAGGAATTCTTTGATTCTGCATTAAAACATTTTAAAAATCTAACCACAGACTCGAGATAACGAGATGTTTATGTCAGTTTTTTGATGCTTTTCAATTCGATTTTACTAAAAACTTAAATAACTTTGGTATTTTTGGTCCGATTTTCACTTCTAATACATTGTTAGAAAGGTGATGACCATCGCTTGGGATTTTAGTCAAAAATTAACCCTTAACTGCACTGTCTTACTTTTTTATAACATTTACTACGACATCATTAAAAAAACATTTTATAACCACAAAAAGCTTATCTTTGAGCAGGAAACACGTTAAATAAATATATTTGTAGGGCATATTTTAAATTTTTTAGCATATATTTTCGATTTTTAGTGCATGGAAATGCTGCCCTAGTAATAACTATACAAAATATGTTACAAACTTTATATTGACATAAAAAGTAAAAATGGGTAAAAATTAGCTAATTTGTATTATCTTGAACAAACATTGAACTCCACCAAAGTCATATACAAAAATCCGTTTCCCAAGTAAAAAAAAATAAAAAATTTTTGTTAAGAATAATAAATTTCATTTGTGAAGCTAAAATTAAATTTTATAAGATATCTCTCTAGATTGTCAAAAAAGTAAACGAAAATTCAAGCAAATAGAAAGGTTTATTTTGCATATAATAAAAATTTGAAATTATTTTCAACTATTTATTGTTTGCCCCCAACTTATTCCGGAAATAAACCGGATTTGTCATTTTTAGCTGGCGTTACACTTTAAATTTTTACATTTTTTAATATTAGTGAGAAGAACTATTTGTGGGTAGTGTTTATAAAAAACCGACATTTTGGAAAACCGGTTTCTCGGTTAACCGAAAATCAGCTTTTTCGGTTAACCGGTTTTCTCGGTTAAACCGGAATGAAAAAACCGGTTAACCGGTTTTTTTTTCTTTACCTGACAAACCCAAAAAATACTTTAAAATAGCTAAATTTTATTAAATACAAAAGCGAATATATAACTTAAGTTAACATATTTGTTTTTTTTAGCAAAGTTGGCAACTGTTACCTTTTCAAAATAGCGGTATTTAAATACGGTGCTTTTATTTACCCATATTCTCCGGGGCTTTAATTTAACTTTTATTGGTTTTATTTAAAAAATACATCACTTCGTTGTAAATTGCAGTACCGTATTTTACTTCGATGTTCTTTTATTGGCATTCTCTCCATTAACAGGAATTTTACTATCTGGTTAACAGTCACTTATAAAGTTTTCAATGAAAGTGTCCAAAACTTGCTTACAACAATGTGAAATTTTAATATTTACCAGATTCGGAATAAAATCCCTATTTGGAAAATTGTTTCTTGTAGATAAAAAATATTTTGAAAATTTCATATAAAATAAGTAAAGAACCTTAATAATTGCAAAAATAATCCGTTTTGCATGTATTTAAAGAAACCGGTTAACCGACAGAAAAAAACCGGTTTTCGGTGCACCGAAAATTTTCAATTCCGGTTAACCGGTTTGCAAAAAAACCGAAATTTTGGTAAAAAACCGGTTTTTCGGTTAACCGGTTAACCGGTTTATAAACACTATTTGTGGGCACGATTTAGTCTTAATTTTAAGTTTTGGAAAATTTCAACCAGGAAATTTAACTGTAACCAATAAAAATTTAATATATATTTTTTTAAGTCCCATTTTCTTTTTGTAATGCATTTTTTTCATGTAATGTATTTTAAAACTCGAAAAATACCTTTTTTATTTTTTTTGAAGCCTAAAGCCAAAGCCTTTGTGTTGTGGTCATAGGCAAAAAAAAAATCGCTGGTTGAAGTAGAAAAACTTTAAATTGATCACATTATTCCTTTTCATTCCTTTTGATGCTTTTATTTTTCTAAAAAAGTAGTGTACACAAATTTTCAAACCGATAAGACGCGTGGGTGTGTGTTTAATACAAAAAAAAAAATGAAAAAGAAATAAAATTTATATTATTTAAAAAATATATAAAATAAATTAATATTATTTATTTCGGTAAGGGTATTTATACAAGATTCCAGTTGGAAAAATACTCATTTTGGTGTAACTAGACAGGTACCTGGCAAAACAACTACCCGTGTAAGTATCAACTATGATTTGAATTTGTGTTGTTTGTTAACCAAAAAATATTTTGTTTTTTAGAGCTAAAAAAGGACAATGAATCTATTTCAAACAAATAACATCAACAGGTATAAAACAAGAAACATTTTTCTTTTTCAATGTAAAAATGTTAACTTTTTTATTCCATAGAATACTAATTCAGCCATGCAAAAATTACATAAAATAACCGGTAACGCCATCTAATTTCAAATGAAGGAAAATTACCCAAAAATAAAAAATGAGCGGTACGCCATCCAATGTCAAATGAAGAAACATTATCTACAAATAAAGATGACCGGTAACGCCGTCTCATGTCATATGACGAAGCATTATCTAACAGCGAAAAGAAGAAGAATTTGCCAACATTCAAAACGACAAGTAACAACATAGAAGAAATTACTACATGTAAACATTTTTCATTTAATATCAATAAAATCTACATGCTTTGTAAATTAATGTTTCTTTTTAGTTTTATCAGAATTTTTGATTTTAGGTTCTTTTAAATTTGTAATATTTAACAAATTTACAGAATATTTAGCAACCTTTTTTGTAAATTTATACTTACAAAAAGTAACAAAAAATTTTGCTACATTTAAGTAATTTTTTGGTAAACGAATAGCGTAAAAATGTTACAAAATTGTTAGCTAATATTTTAGTTAAATTGATGGTTATTTTGCTAAATCTATTTTACGAATTAACAACTAAATGTTTTTAGTTAAATTAACAAAAATTTGGCAGGTTCAAAACCAGGTGTTTTTTAGTTATTTTTAACTAAATTTTTAGCTAATTTTACAAGTTTTTTTTTTTGAGTGTACACAGAAAAAAAATATGGAGGAAACAAATTTGTGTAATCACTTGTTTAAATTTCAAAACAAAAATTGAGTAATTTTTAAATTGACGCAGTTAAAAATTTACTCAAAAATTTTAAAAACAATTTAAGTAAATAATTTAATAAAAATTTAATAATTTTTTTAATATTTTTGTTTAAATTCTTATATTTTTTTGAATTCTCGGTTAGTTTATAGTTTTTTGTGTATGTATATGAAAGTTTGTAATAGAATTTACAAAATTTTCCTATGTTTTTGAGACATAAATATGTTTGGTAAAGTTTGAAAAAACAAGTTTTTTGTTTTTTTTTGTAAAATAATTTAAAACGTTTTTAAACTTAAAAAAAAAAATAAATAAATAAATTTTGAGTAAATGTTTAATTCTGTCAATTTAAAATTTACTCAATTTTTTTTTCAAATATTTAATAAATTTTTATTAAAAATTTACTCAATACTATTAAATCGTTAACTGGTGCAAAATTGAGTAATTTTTTACTCAATAGTATTAAAAATTTACTCAAATTTTTTTTTTATTTTTTTCTGTGTATGTATTGGAAATAAATGTATGTACTTATTATGATATAAATGCAGACATCATGGCATAAACAATAATTAAAAAAAGTAAATGTAACCAGTTAATTTTTTTTTAAATATTATATCATTTATAAAAAAGACTTTATTTTTTTCTAATTTCAGAAGAATATACTAATGGATTGCCAGTTTGTTCATCATTTACAAAAAATTCTAAACCAAAATGTTAATTTTATTTAATAAAAAATTTTGATTTTTTTATTAAACTACTTTTACTTTTTTTCAAAATATTATTTTAAATTTTATTCTACAAAAATTTAGCAAAGAAGTGGTAAATTTCAGCAATTCGGTTTTCAATTCCATTTAGCAAATTTTGTGGTGGCCTTTCTTGATATTGAGGGGGCTTTTAATAATGTCATCTCAGAATCGATAGTATTGGCATTGTCTGGTCTGGGAGTAAAGCGTGAAATCGTTTTAATGGTGGAAAGCCTACTTGCCAGTAGACGTATAACGTCTGAATTGGGAGCGTCCGTCATATCTCGATTTGTCAATAAGGGCACACTACAAGGAGGTGTTCTTTCGCCGCTTCTTTGGAACCTGGCACTGAATTCAATGCTACTATCTCTAGAAGCACGTGGTTGTCATGTTGTCGCATATGCTGACGATGTCGCGATAGCGGTAAAGGGGAAGCATCTGCCAACATTGCGGGACATTCTTCAGGGTTCTCTGAAAGATCTGTCTAAATGGGCAAGAGACTGTGGTCTAGGAGTTAATCCTAGAAAAACAGAGCTTGTTTTATTTACAAGGAAAAATAAGATTCCTGCTTTTGATCCTATTTCTCTGGACGGTACTGAAATCACCTTCTCAGATGGAGCCAAGTATCTTGGAGTATTTCTAGATAGGAAGCTGAATTTCAGGCGTAATATTGAGGAACGGGTGAGAAAAGCAACGATTGCTTTGTATTCCTGTAAAAGGGCCACTGGAAAACGATGGGGTTTTAGCCCTCAAGTCGTTCATTGGATCTATACAGCAGTGGTGCGTCCAATTTTGCTGTATGGAATCATTGTCTGGTGGCCTGCTTTAGAAACAAAAGCGAACTGTGTCTTTATCACGAAGGTACAGAGAATGGCGTCAATGTGCATCACTGGTGCTCTTCGTACTACACCTACGGCTGCATTAGAAATCCTCCTTCACCTGATACCGTTGGACATATTGGGTAGGCAGTATGCAGCTGCGTCGGCAATTCGACTTAATAGCACGCTGCAATGGAGGAGCAGCGATTGTGGCCATAGCGCGATCTTGAAAAAGATAACAATACCACAAAATGTGGATTGTGCTCCCTCTTTGAGCCTCTTTGAGCGCCATTTTATACTATGATACCATCCAGGGAGTCTTGGATGGGGGATACTCCGGGAAGTGGAGCTACCATAAATTTTTACACAGATGGATCGAGGCTGCACGAACAAGTGGGCTTTGGGGTCTATTCGGAAGAGCTTGGATTGAGCCTGGCTCGTAGATTGCCAGATCATTGCAGTGTTTACCAGGCAGAGATGCTGGCAATAAAGGAAGTGGCTGACTGGTTGAGCTGCAATGTCTTGTCTACAACCGCAGTCAACATCTATACTGACAGTCAAGCCGCGGTCAAGTCCCTGGATTCAATGTTTCTGAAAACAAGATCTGCCCTTAACTGCCGCACGTCTTTAAATGAGATGGCCAAGCAGTTTAACATACGACTCATATGGGTCCCAGGGCACAAAGACATTCCAGGGAATTGCAAAGCCGATGAGCTTGCAAGACTAGGAACTACCTTACAGGTTCCAACAGAATTGGAATGTGTTGGTATGCCTCTAAAAACTTGCAAGCAAAACCTACGGCTTTGTTCTGCGACGGAGACTAATCAAAGATGGGCAAATGGATGGACGTGTGAGACAACACGACTGATTTGGCCTTCTCTTAATCAGGGGCGCACAAGTGAGCTGATATCGCTTCCAAGAGGAGAGATTTCGACGGTGGTTTCTATAATTACCGGACACTGTCTTATAGGGAAGCACGCAGAGCGGTTAAATGTGCCGTCGAATGACTTTTGCCGAAGTTGCATGGATGAAGAGGAGTTGGAAACTATCGAATACTTTATTTGCCATTGCCCTGCACTTTCTGGTCAGCGACTTGCTTCACTGGGATCTAGGGAGCTGTACGATCTTTCTGATTTGTCGGATGTCAAAATTCAACATCTAAGGAGTTTCATAAGAAGCTCAAACTGGTTTAACGACAGGGACTAGTAGGGAAACCTATTACGATCCCGTGGTATCACAATGGACCTCAGAGTCTACGTGTGTTGACGTAAAACGTCAGCAGACACTTACAACCTAAATAATTTTTAGCAAAACATTTTTGCTAACTTTACCAAAAAAATTGTGGGTTCAAAATCAGTAAATTTTCAAGTAAATTTACAAGCTTTTTTTGCTATCATTAGAGTGCATCTGATCATTTCCATTCATGTACTTAATAATATTTTTGAGAGACAAAACCCTCTATCTATCATAAAATCTCCAATAGTGCAAAATTTTAAAAACGAATTATTTGTGAGATTGAGTAGTTGATTTAAAAAAAATATTGTAGAATAATGAATTTAATTACTTTAACAATACGCGAAATAAACAGTTTTTGTGTTTTTTTTAGATAGAGGGTTTTGAATATAGGCAATCGATATGTAAATATCATTTAAGTTTTTTTTTGGAAAAAGTTTCTTTTGTTATCTTTTTGGTTTATTTTGAAAAAAAATTGATTTTAAGCTTGCGATAAAAAAAATATATATGTATATGGGTGAAATCAAAAAATGTCAGTGTTTTTGAGCCAAAATTGTACAAACAAAAAATTTGAATTTTTGGTGAATTTTTTTATTAAAATCGATTTAGTGATGTACACTACTAATATAACTATAAAAAATCTCTTCTACAAATTGTTTCAAATAAATTTTATCGACAATTTTATGATTTTTTTGGTGATGGAGTTTACATTCACAGTAGAAAAATACATTAAATTTTTCGAATTTTTTTTGAAAACATTTTATTGTAATTTAAAAAACTTATTTATGTAATTACTAACAATTTTTGTAATAAGGATTTTTTCTTGTTTTTGTTATTAAAGATTTTACAATTATTTTTTTTTTAACAGGATTTTTCTAAGGAAATGTAAAATAAATTTATTAAAATATCTGTTAAAATGAGTTTTTTTATTTTTTGAATGACTAGTGTTAATATTTGCATCGGTTTTAACAACTACATAAAGTTTCTTATTGCTATCTGCAAAAAAAAAAAAAAAGTTGACGGAGTTTACAGAGACGGAGTTTACATTTCGTCACTTTTTGCCCTTTTTTTCAAAAACTATGTGTCGGAAATTGGTTTCCGAACAAAAATCATTAGATGTCAACTAGATACGTCAAAATATGACGGTATTTCATATACACGCTAAGTAGTTTTGTTGTAAACGTGGAGACGGAGTTTACAGCATTTTTCGATTTTTCGTTTATGATTTAGGTTTTCATACCGAGAAATTAATATGCAATGAAAAAATTCGAAACCAATGATGCACAATGATACTTTATAGCCTCGCGTTTAATAAATGGGGCAATAACATATTATTTTTCTAAACATAATACGTCAAAAACAACAAAATTGTCGAGTTCCGCAATGTCTAAAAAAAGTGTCGAAAAATCGTTACAAAATTGAAGCCGTGTTTGCATGGGTAAAAGAGATAGTTATGACTATATAAATTTTTTTTTAAGAACGTCAACATTCCCTCTTTAAAAATGTAGTCAATTATTAAGCTCTTGGTTTATTGGATTTTAAGATATAACCGGTTAAAGTTTAAAAACTGAAATAGTTATTGGCGACGGAGTTTACATTTGGCCTACAAAAATGAAAATAACTTGTTTAAATAGCCTTTTAATATCCAGAATGTTGTTAGTTATGTATAACGGCAATGTATATGACGTTGTACAAAAGAAAATATGCGAATACTTTAACCAATGTATGAGATATTACACGATTACATGGTTTGGTTGACATTTTTTGATTTCACCCATATATTACAGAAAAATACATTATTTGAACACAATACAATGTTTCATTTTTGGTAAAAACTTTAAATTTCGTGTGTTTCGGTTCCAAAAATCCAGTATAGGTTTTTACGGAAAACAAACATTTTCCTCGCCTCCTTTTTCTAAAATATCAAAAAAAAATTTTATTAATTAATTTTTTATTATAAAAAGTTATTTTTTTATAGATACAGTTAAATCTTACAAAGGAAGTACTCCAACCTGTATGAACCGATTTACATTAAACTTTAAATGTATATGAAGTGATAATTCTAAGGTTGGGGTATTTCGGATTATCAGGGATTTAGTGGTTAAAAAATATTATATGTATAAGTATTATACAGTGTTGGAAAAAATAATAGGGACGATGAGCTTAAATTTAATAAATTGTTATAAACTTTTTCATAAATGTCTTAAACTGGGTTTTCGATTATAATTCCTATAATGGGCACCCGTACCCATTATCCTAAACAATTATCGAGTATAAAAGAGGCTAAAACAATTCAAGAATGGACAGAATTATTTTCTTTATTTATTTTTTTTTTTCATTTTTTATTAATATTATTTAAGAACTTAAAGATTAACACAATTGAACATAACTTTTAATTCATTAAAAGCATTTCGTCCCTATTATTTTTTCCAGGTAAATTCAATACTTTTTTACTATTCTCCCAATAAAAATTTAAATTAAAACAGAATCGTGAAAAGCTATACAGATTATTAAATCCCGTTAAATTACTGATAATTTTTCAGTTGAAGCGAAAAAAATGACACATTTATGAAAAAGTTTATAACAATTAATTAAATTTGAGCTTACTTTAAAACGTTAATTTAACTGCGATCGTTTAAATGCATTCCCCGCTCAAACGATTCACTCGCAGATGTACATATCTTTCATTTTATAATCATAGTCAAAATGGACTTTTTAACATACTAAATAAGTTTTAAAGTAATCGCACTTAAGCGGAAAGTGTTTAAAACTAAATAAAATAAAAAAATGGCATCCGAAATTTCATTCGTCTTCGTAATTTTTACTGTGTAAAGCTAAAAGTGAAAAACATATTTAATATGTCAAAAAAGTCCATTTTGACTATGAGCAAAAAAACAGCTGTTTTTTGGGCGTTCCTTCAACAAGCGTTAAAGATGTCCTTCAAGAAAACTTTGCATAAATTTGTAATTGTTCATTATTTAAACACATACACGATTTTAGAGAGAGGAATTTTCGAAAATTTCATTGGAAGAATTTTTAACCTCGTGCCGGCAAGGGTTAACGTTGTCCAAAAAGCCTATTATTTCAAAGCAGAGTTACTATGGTCCAAAACAACCATTTAAACAAAAAAAGTTGGTTAATTTAAGTAAAATGTTGCTAACAACTACAAATTAGTAAAAAATGTCGATAAAAACACATGTTCTGGAAATCCGCTAAATTCAAATCGCTCCACACACCAACTGGACGAAGGAATTTAACTAAGAATTTTTTTCTACAATCCCTGAGATGTATTCAATGATATCAAGTGGATAAACTAATATATTTAAAAATTTTGTTTCACTAAATTTTTAAAATAGTGAAAAAGTAGTTTTGAGCTCCATGTTAAAAATGTGAGTTTTTTTTGGCCTCACGTTTGGGTGGGTTATCGATATCCGAAAAAAACAAACAAAATTTTTCTAAATATCTTTGAATTAATGCGATACAAAAATTTTTTTTTAAATATTTATTATTTTTTTTTAAATTATGTCCATTTTTTCAAAAACCGCAATTTTGACCCGCGATGCGAGAACGGAAGCCATGGACCGATTTTGTTCATTTTGGTTTTAAATTGCTTGTATTTACTTGTACCAACTTTTTTTCACTATTAATAGTTGATCTGAGCACTTTGTTGGAATACGACCCAGCCTAACACACATATTAATACATTTTCTGTACTGTTGAATAAAGACGAACATTTTTAAATTAACATCCTGCTGACAGAAAACCATGTTAATCGAGAGATTGATGTACCTTAAAAATAATGAATGTAGAAGAAGCATTACTTACAGTCAAAGAAGTAGTAGTCATCATTAAGAAAACAAAGGCAAATATTTACAGAATAAACAAAAAAAAAAAAAAATCGTATCAGTATCATCACAATCATTTATTCAAAAATTTTTTGGCATTTAACGCGTAAATGCATTTTTAACGCTCGACTGCCATTGTTGCAAATTTTTGTTTCCTTTGTTATTTTAGATAATTCGCCTTAATTTGCTACAACTGCTGCCGCTGCCGCAGCTTCAACTGGCTTGTGTGTGTTACAGCTATAAAATATTAAATAGAAGATGCTGGCAGGTTTGTCTAATAAACCCTGATATATATTTTTTTCTTTTATGCTTAACCTTAAATGCACAATATTTTTGTGAAAGCAAATATCATTGATAGATTAAAGTGGTATTAGTTCAGAAATTTATAGCAAATGCAATTTAAATAGAATAACTTCAAGACGGTGGCACTCTGAAAAGTTTGTCAAAGCTCGAATACTGTCTTGATCTATTTTTATTTCATAATTTAAAGAATTGCGGAAAAAATGTTGGCATAGAAATTTGTTGTAATTTAAAAATATCATTCGATCTCAAAATCTGTTCGTATGTATGTAGCCACAAATATTATTTTGTGAAATTTCGTCCGTTGTTTGAAGTTTAAAAAGTCCATATTTAAAATTAGAGCCAAATCGGACAATTTCAATAGTGCCGTTGGTATATTTATTTATTAGGTCTGTTCGATTAGCTTATTATTTATACTACAGCTGGAAATTTTAAATTCAAGAAGTATATTACATTTTTCAGTTATAGTAAAAATAATAAAAAATTTAAGTAAGCCAAGTAAGCAATAAATGTATTTGATAAGCTTATTGAAGACAAAAAATTTCTATTTTAAGGTTTTCGGTTTCAAAAGTGCCTCCGAAAATAAAATTTTTTGAGGCTAGACTCTAAAGATCCAGCTAGCAATAAAACTTTCCTTTAAACGTTTTCTTAATCGAATTTCTCTAGAGGTTCTAAAACAGTGGTCGACAGAAAGAGAGTATATGAATGCATTGGTGTATGAATATAAATATGCATGTGTGCATGTATTTCGTAAACAAAGCAACATCAACCTGCTTGTTGTTGTATTTTGTATGCTTTTAGTTGTGAATTTTATTGATATTCGTGTTGTTATATACTTGTAAATTGCCGAGTGTGTTCGGGTTCTCGATCACCGTTTTAACAAGTCAACAGTTCGAGTATTCAAAAAAAAAAATTGTAAATAATTGTATATTTTTTAATTGTCTTTCACAAGAGTAGTGTGTAATAATTCGAAAAATTTTAACAAATCAATTTCTGAACTATATAATGTTAATATACACAGAAAAAAAAAAAATTCATGTACAGAATGATTTTGTTCATACACTGTATGAATTTAACATAACTTTTTTTTCCCCAAACATTTTTTTATTAACAGTATTAATTTGTTCATAAATATTATGAAAAAATGTTTGATGATTTTTGTGTTAAATTTAGGCAATTTTTTGTAATTTATGAATAACTAGCTTACCATCCCGGTACTTCGTTACCGGTTGCATTGAATACCGGATAATAGAAGAATCAGAATTGCTCTACCGATTTCAAAAAAAATTCCCCTACGTAGTCTTTGTTTTATTTACTTGTGCAGGTTTAAGTCTTTCATAAAATAATATTTCAATGAAAAATTTAAACAATCAAATTTGAATAATTTTCGAGCCCTAATATTGGAATTTTGGATTTGGAGTGAATAAATATTTCAGTGACTAAAGAAATTGGAATAAAAATGAGTTTGAGTGAAAAACCATATAGAGAGAAAAAATATGGAGTAAAAAATGTAAAATACGAAAAATTTGAGTAAAAAGTATCATTCCATATTGTTCCCTTCTCTATTCCATTTCGTTCCCCGTTCTAAAACTTTAAATTTTAAAATATGTCCTTCTCTTGGGAGTTATTTCTGGGGCTTTGAGTTTATGCAATGAACACGCTAGTGTCTCGTAGAAATATTTTCTCGAACAGAAAATATTTGGGTTTAAAACTTATTGTATCCAAAGAAACATAAATTTTAAGATGGAAAAGTCACACTGAGCTTAGGACTGCGGGAGCCTTTAAAATGCTAGCTAATCAGTCGGATGTGGGGTTCGGGTCCTGTCTCAAATATGATTAAATTTACAAAACAACAATATTATTTTAGACTCCCTATTTAGTTGCATGAAATGAAAATGGCCACAGTAACTAACAACAAAAGAAAAAAAAACTATATCAAAATACCCCAAATGTAGTTACACGAAAACTGAAATTTAATAAAATGAAAAGGTATTGGTTGTTGTTGCTTTAAAATTTACAAAACGAAAATCTCCAGATGTCGTAGAGATTATATCGGCTCATCACCCTCCCTAAACCTTTGGTTCTAGTGCCGTAAACAGGGTTTGTTTTTAGAACCCCAAACATGATGACTATATCACCTTATTTTATCCTGCACATCATTATTGTAAGAAAAAACACTATTTTTAAAGTTTAGCAATCCAAGATTTATATGTATATATTTAGTTCAACCCATATAAATTCATAACATAAACAAATTTAGTATTAACTCTAAAACTAATATAATCTTTAATTTAATTTTAATGCTAACATCGGAATTATTTGGAAACTAAAACCGAAAAATTATAACTCATAACTTAAGCGAATACGGTGAAACTGACCTAACTATATTGAATTGGCTTACTTTATTTTCGTCTTTTAGATTTGCATATTACTTTTATTAGCAACAAAAAAAATATAAGTCCTAATAATAATTTTTATCTTTAAGGTAATTTTAACTTTAATTCGATTTTTAATTTTACTTCAATTTTTAATTAACTTTTAGTTTTCATTTTAACATCTTATTTTTCTTTTACTTTAACAACAAAATTTATAATCAAAAATAGTTTAAACCATAACTGAAAAACCGACCTATTTATTCAGTATTTGTTTTATCTATTTTGTTACTTTAGATTTGCATTATTGATACACTAGCAAAACAACAAAATAAACACCAAAATATAAATTCAAAATTAACTCAAAAATATTTACGAAAAAAAACACAATTGTAAATGTAAGAAAAAAAATTAAAAAAACAAAGAGCAAAAATTACCTACCTAATCATAGTGCATATTGTTACTAATTTCGACATTTAGTTGCAACCGTTTATATATTAAAATCATTAACCGATCAAACCTTACTTAGTGTAGGGTAATATTCTTTTAACAATTATAAAAGCAAAAACTCTCTCTTAGTAATTGAGCATCAACATTGATCTCTTTTATATTTTGAATTTTGTTTTTAACAAATCAATAAATGGATAATCACAACAAAGAGTGTGAAATTAAGTTTTTTCAATTTCTTTAAATATTTAACGGGAGCGCTACAAAATTTAATGCAGCATTAATGGTTTATTGAAATTTTTGAATGATCTCTTAAATTTACTCAAATATCATTGTGGATTTTTGCTTTTATTAAGTGTTAAATTATATGTTAAGAGTTTATGTAACGATTTTTAAATTTTTTAAGGGATTTGTTAGAACTTTTATTAAATTTTATTTTTCACTTACCAACATGTTTGATGTCGAAGAAGGCCTTTTTCGAAGATCGAACAGGTTGTTTCGAAGTTGCAGCTGCAGTTTGCTGAATTAATACAATATGATGACTTTTGTAGATATAAAATTTAAGGGGTGGCTAAATAAATGTTACGATTTTACTAATTACATGTTTTTATATTCTTGTTGTTGCATTTTGTTTTTTTTTTATCTAACTCGCGATATATGTTTTTTTTGTTGCAATTTAAATTGATGTTTTAATTCTACTTTAACTTATTTAAACTGTTGTTAATAATTTAGCAAAAAAAAAATGTTGACTTAAAAAAAAAATTCAATGCAACAATAACAACATTGGGGAAACCCAATAAAAACGATTTCGCTTATGGCCACGTTGGAGTCCACCACATGTGGGGTTTGTTTTCTTATGAAAACAAATCTTTTTACACCAAATATAATTTTAATGACTCCACCATGCGAATTCACTAGGTATTATTGTTGCACTTTTAAATTAACTAATTTTACTTTTCACTTTCAGTATTTGTTTTATAACTAACTTAATATTAATATTTGTTCTTTTTTTTCCGTTGACTTTGATTCCTTTTTTTTTTTTTTATTTTAGGTTTTAATTTAAGATTTTTGGTTTTATGTTTTCTGCACTGATCACTTTTTGTCTATTTGCGTATTATACTAATTTAGAGTTTTTTTTTTTCTGTACTGCTTTTGGTGTTATTTTTTTGTTTTATGACTTCTGTCGATTATGCAATTTACGTTGTGGGAGATTTTAATGCAGTTGGGGAAGGATTCCTCTTTTTTATAATTCAGAGATAGTGGAATTTTTTATCTTCGATTGCCAATTTATTAAACTAGGCCTGAATGGTGAAAACAAGTCTATATTTTGGGGAATATAAATATTACAACGAAATTTAACTAATTTAATGAAAATTTTGTTTTACCAGGAATTTTCACAAAAGTACTTGACTAGTACTTAGGGTTCCAAAAAACGTTTCAATCGGGGATTTTATTGTGCTCCGAAACCCAATACTTTTAAATCCCAAATGGGACAAATCCTTTAGTATCTGTGAGTAATTAAGGATATTTTCCAATAAAATTTCAAAATCTGTGTTGTAGCTTCGGATTCAAAAACCGCACGGACTTTGGACAAATTTGTTGTAAGAAGTCTTACTCCATTAGTTAATGCTAACCATAGGATGCAATGATCCCAAATTGATTTTTAGGAAACGCACAATCTTTATAGGACTACCCCGAAACTTGGATTACAGCACACGTGATTTTCGTAGAAAGATTCTAAGCGGTGGAAAGTGGGGAATATAAATTGTCGAATATTTTAAAGTAAATCACTATAATTTACAAAAATTACCTGCTATAATTGTAACCTGGTATAACTTCCTTTGAAATTTTCAAACTTTTTTAATAAAACTAAGTTGATGCTTTCAATTTTAATAGATTTCTTTAGACTTTAAAATTTATTAATTTATTTTGGTCGTTGATTTTTACTTTAAACTTTCGGTTGCTTAAAAAACTTTTAATTACATAGTACATTTTTTTGCCAATTTTCCATTCAGCGAGTTGTTTCAGAATTACGTGGATACCGATTCTATCAAAAGCTCTTTCAAAATCTGTTGAAAGAATATTAACATGGTTTTTGCTAGATATCGCTTTTGAGATAAAATGTTGTAGGTATAGAAGTACGTCGTCAGTACCTTGTTTTTTCATAAAGGCAACTTGATTATGAGTGAGGAGATTATTAGTTTTTAAAAACCACATTAGACGTCTAGCAATAATTTTTTCCAAAGTTTTGCTAATGCATGAAAGTAGGGAGATAGGTCTATACCCAGTGACATTATAACGGTCTTTATTTGGTTTGGGAATTGGTACAATAACTGCCGTTTTCCAAGCTTGAGGGAAAATACCGGAAGTAAAAATGTTGTTATAGATTGTTAGGACCTGTTTTTTAGTGGATGGAGAAAGATTTTTTATCATTGGGTATGAAATGCGATCGTCTCCAGGTGTTTTTCCTTTAACTAAGTGTAGTGCGTCTTCTAGTTCTACGATGCTGATTGGATTTTCGATTTTTTTTGCATGTGTATTACAAGGTTGTGGGTTGTAGTGATGGTTTGTTGCAGATAGTTTTTCAAGTTTAAAGTTCGGGTGAAAGTTTTTATCCTCTGATTGTTCTGACCAGTGTGTAGCGAAACAGTTGGCAATTTCAACTGGAGATGAAAGCATAGATGAGCCAGACTGCAAGAATTGTATGTAATTTGAGCTTTTTGCACCTGTTATTCGTTTAATGTCGTTCCAAATACGCTGTGAGGAGGAGTTAGGATTGATGTTGGACGTGAACTTTTGTAAACAGGCAGCTTTGCTTTCCTTTACGGCTTTTCTAAACCTAGCATTGCATTTTTTGTAGGAGATCAAATTTGTGTCAGTTCTTAAGTTTTTGAAACAATGCCAAAGGTTTTGCTTTTGATTTCTCAAAGACTCTAAGGTTGCGTTCCACCACACTACACGTCGTTTGTATGTTTGATTATTTGATTGTGGTATACTCTCATTTGCAGCTGACCTGATAGATTTTACCAAGCAGGCTGCCTGCTGGTTAATGTTTGAGGTTAGGGTTTTCTAACACCCTAAAAGAAATTGATACGTGGTGCTTAACATCAGGCGCAAAGCTTTCAATAGAGAAATGTAGTTTATTGCACATATGCAGAAAACACAATTGTAATAACTTCGATATCGTGTATAACAATACAATAATCAAGAAAATAGAACAACTTCGTATACTCGGAGTAATCTTTGACAAAAGCTTTACTTTTAAAAACCACTGTTTACATCTCAGAAAAAGCCTGTTTTCCAGGCTAAATATAATAAAATTTCTAACATCAAAAAACTTTCTGATACACATTTCGACAATGATAAACATCACTCGTTCTATTCTTCTTTCTAAAATTGATTACGGTCTTCCAATATATGGCTGGTGTGCACCGTCCCACATTAAGTTAATACAAAGTCCTTATCATGCGGCAGTCCGTCGCAGCATTGGGGCTTTTCGTACAAGTCCTATAAAAACTATTTTGGCTGAAGCTGGAATGCCTTCAATCGAATACCGTACATCATTTCAAACACAAAAAATTATACCCAAACTACTTACATGCCGAAACAAAATATTATTTGAAGAAGTAAAAAAAACAATCAATTGCAGAAGAACACCTAAGCGTATATCTACTATTGCTCGATGCATCCATTTAGCACGTGAACTTGGATTAGATTTTCAACCACAACTTCTCAAACAACAATCAGAACCACCATGGCTTTTAAAAAAGTCTTCATTTATTATATCTATGTTAGATCTTCCAAAAACTTCAACGCCGTCCATTATTTACAAACAGACTTTTAATAACATAATTGAATACTATATTAGGCACAATTGGAACCTCCTGTTTACAGACGGATCTAAATCAAAAGTTTTTACTACGTTTGCAACAGTAGAACGTGACGGTAAACTCATCAACATCGGTCATATCGACAACTACTGCTCCATATTCACAGCTGAAGCTTCGGCCTTATTCGCTGCTATTGAATTCGCCTCTACAAACGACTCAAATTATATTATCTGCACTGACAGCCTTTCATCTATTCGGGCGATACAAAATTCTTTATATGACTCTCCGGTAATAAATCAAATCAGAAACATTTTTATAAAACTTCCAGACAAAATTAAAATTATGTGGGTTCCTTCCCATGTTGGCATACCAGGTAATGAATATGCGGATTCACAGGCCGCAGAAGCAAAACAAAGACCACTAACAAAATTCCCGACTTTTGAAACTCGAGATATTTTAAGTTTAGTTTACTCTCATTTCAAATCAATTACCGTTGACAAATGGAGTTTATATCAACATAACTACAAAAACAATAATCCTACGGGATCGAAACCTACGTATCCCAAAACATGCTCTAGAAGGGAAACCAATTTAATAGTCCGCCTTAGAATTGGTCACTGCAAATTAACTCATAAATATCTACTAGAAAAAACAACACCTCCAAAATGTGAATCCTGCAATACAGAAAAAAATATAGCCCACATCCTTGATGAGTGCCCATTGTACCATTCGTCCAGAACCAACATATTTGGAACTAGTCCTCCATCTGAACTCTTAAAAGTTGTTAACGAAACAAACATTAAATTAATTTGTAAATATTTCTTAGAAAATAACCTACAAAATCATATTTAATTTTAAACTATTTTTAACATTCAGAGTCGAAAGCCGCTGCAGCTAGTACTCTTAGCTTAAGTTAGTTACAATAATTGTATTAATGTAATTAATAATAAATAAATAAATTTGATGTTGATTCTTCAGAGGTTGTCGGAAAAAGGAAGTTATGGAATTTTTTCTGTACCATGAAAGGTATTGAAGAATATTTTAAAGAAGAAAATTGATAAAAGCAGAATATATATAAATTATTTATGAGTAACCGCATTACCAACAAACTTCAGGGGACGTAAATTAAAATATGCACGTACAGCTCATAAAAGAAAGAACGTTTTACTGGTCTAGATGTAAACAATTTCCTAGCCAAGTTATCTTAGCATTTTTATAATACTCAAGGCCGGAAAATAAAATTAGAGATATTTTCCTACGATTTCTATAAAAAAATTTTTTAAAAACTATGCAAATTATGTATAAAATTTAAGTTTAAAGTTGGTACTTATTTTGCAGTATTTTAAGCGAAGACAAAAACCGCTTGCTGAATGCAGGTATCTGCATAACGTTAAAAAAGTAACCAAATGAAGAGAAAGAATAAGAAATATATCAAAAGCAATTAAAAATCATCATGTGGTAGGGAATTTTATAATTTCCGAATTTTATTGAAATTTTAGAACTATGATAGACTTTGGGTATACTATCAGATAGCTTAGATTATTAGAAATATTTTGAGATATCTAACTTTCCGCAAAGATAAAAGCTAATGCAATATTTTCGGTGTAAACTTATCACGCAGATTAGAAACAAAAATACACTGAGACAAAAAGTTGATCATACTTTAACAATTACAACCAAAATTATATACAAAAACAAAAATTTTTTTGTATTATTTAATACTGGGATCCGAGAAAAAAAAAAAATATTGTCCGAGATGTCCCCCATATTTAATAGTTAGATACATAGGTAAAAATAACCATTTGCCACCTTTTCCCCTAAAATTAAATTTTCCAAATAATTTTGTTTGTGCTAGGTGATCCTTTATTTAAATTATCAAGGTTCTAAACTAATATTTCAAGAAATATAAGAATAATCAAAATTTACACATTTTCATTATTATAAGAACAAAAAGATGTACCAAAAGTATACTTTCTTACTCCCGTTATAAACGGAATTTCCAAAATGAACCTCTTCCAGAATGTTTTTTTCTTCAACCAAGGATCCTCTTTTCCATATTTAAATTTTCTAGGATCATTATTTTAGCAAATGTTTAAAGTACAAATAGGATTTTACATTTCTAATTTTAAGTTTCTAGAACCGTTACGTCAAAAATATCAAAGGTATCGAAAATGCACTTTTTAGCCTTTTTACCCCACTAAGAAGCGGAAAAACGTATTTTTCACAGAATGTTTTTTTACCGAATTTGCCCCAGACCAAATTTCGGAAAAAAAGAAAGAAAGAAAGAAAAAGAAGAAAAAAAGAAAGAGGGAAATTTTCTAAAAAATTTTCCGGAGGAAAAAAATTTCGAAATCCTAACATTTTTTATAGAAACAATCTGAAAATTTTAATTGGGAAAATTTTTTAATTTTTAAAGGAATAGTGAATTAATCTGAAAATTTTCTGTGAAAAAATATCTATCAATCTTTTTATGAATTTTGGCACAAAAAATTGCTCTGAATATGTCTTTTTTGTATAGAAAAATGCTACAGGATCTTAATTTAGGTTATATAAAAAATGTTTGTCTTCTACATAGCAATAGGAAAAATATCTTAAAACCGTAAAAATGTTGATAGTCCAATGTACATACACTCAAAGAATTATGTAGGTAAATTCCAGTGAATATTCACTTAAAACAAATGAAATTTTATTTAAAAACCATTCCACTGTTTTTTCATTTAAAATAAAAACACATTACAGTCAATTTTAAATGTTAATTTAATGACTAACCAAAACATTAAAAAACTAATGAATATTCAGTTATTTTGTATTGAAAAACAGTAAAACTATAGAAGAAATTTTTTACTGCCGAAATTAAATGTAACAGAAAATTCGTTTTTAATACAGTAAATTATTTTTTTTAAACTACAGAAACAGTAAAAAAATTAAATCCTTTATAAAATAAGTGATTTTTCTTTTAAAATGACTTTACTGATTACATTTTAAAATAACCTACAAACAGTTAATGACATAATTTTCTTAGTGTAAGAAAAACAATTTTTAAATATTTTTTTCTAAAGAATAAACTTTTTCTAAAGAAAAAATTCTCGGAATCTGAGACTTTATTTATGTGAAAAAGGTCTTTAAATTTATTTATTGGAAAAAGGTCACAAAAAAATTTTTCAATAAGAAAAAGGTCTCAGAATTACTAAATTTGAAACTTATTTTAAGGAAAAAGGTATCAGAACCTGAGTCTTTTTTATAAAGAAAAAGGTCACAAAATCTGCGACTTTTTAGTAATGATAAATAGTCTCAGAAGTTTAAACTTACGTAATTGGTAGAAGGTCGCAGAATCTGAGACCTTTTCTATGGGAAAAGGTCTTAGAATCTAAGACTTTTTTTATGGGAATAAGGTCTCAGAATCTCAGAAAAATGTCTCAGAATCTTAGACTTTTTTTTTATAGGAAAAGACTTTTTTTATAGGAAAAAGGTGTTAAAATCTGAGACGTTTTCTGTAGGAAAACATTTCCGAATCTGGGACTTTTTCTTTAGGAAAGGGTTACAGAATATCCGACTTTTTCTATAGGAAAAGGGTCTTAGAATAAGAAAATATTTTAGAATCTGATACTTTTTCTAAATGAAAAAGGTCTTACAATCTATGACTTTTTATAAAGGAAAAATTTCTTAGAATCTGAATATTTTTCTAAAGGAAAAATATCGCAGAATATGTCACTTCTTCTTTAGGGGAAAAGTGCCAGAATTTGAGACTTTTTCTATATGGGTGAAATCAAAAAATGTCAGTGTTTTTGCGGCAAAATTGAACAAACAAAAAATTTTAGTTTTTTGTAAATTTTTTTATTAAAATCGATATGTTACATCACTACTAATGTTACTACAAAAAATCTCTTCTACAAATTGTATCAAACAAGTTTTATCGACAATTTTATGATTTTTTTGGTGACGGAGTTAACATTCACCTTAGAAAAATACATTAAATTTTTTTAATTTTTTTTTTTAAACATTTCGTTGTAATTTAAAAAACTTATTAATGTAATAACAAACAATTTTTTTTTTCAGGATTTTTTTCTTGTTTTTGTTATTAAAGATTTTACAATTATTTTTATTAACAGGATTTTTCTAAAGAAATGTAAAATAAAATTTATTATTATTTCTGTTAAAATGAAATTTTTTACTTTTTTAAATGGCTAGCGTTAATATTTGCATTGGTTTTAACAGTTTTGCAAAGTTTTATTTAATGCTATCTGCAAAAAAAAAAATGTCGACGGAGTTTACAGAGGCTGAGTTTACATTTCATCACTTTTTGCACTTTTTTTCAAAAACTATTTGTCGGAAATTGATTTCCGAAAAAAAATCATTAGATGTCAACTAGTTACGTCAAAATATGACAATATTTGATATACACGCTGAGTATTTTTGTTGTAAACATGAAGACGGAGTTTACAGAATTTTTCAAATTTGTATTAATGAATTACACCGCTCTACAAGAAAATGCGTATTGGGTTTTGATAACTGAATTAGGTAGTATTTGGTGCGCTGATTCCAAATCTGCAACCCAATTTTTTCCAACACATTAGAATTTTGAGTTATTCGCGGTTAAAGGTGCAAAAAAGTGCCTTTTTGACCATTTTTGGAAGCCAATAAAATATGAACGCGACATACGAACGACTTTATATTAAACTCATTATAAAGCTTGGAATTTTATCGTCAAAATAAAATAAAAATATTCTGAAATTTTAATTTTAAAGATGGTAAAAAAATATTTTTTTAATAACACCTTTTTAGATATATTTTATTGTTTTTAATAACAAAGTGTTTTCAAATTGACATAAAAAAACATACCAACGATCAAAGTTTTTTAAAATAAAATGCATTAAATAATAAATACCAAAAAATATGGAAATATAATGAAAAACGAAACATTATTAAAGTATATCCGATTTAAATAGATTTGGTGGATGGCTTTCTAAATTATATAAGCAGATACCTTAGAATGGAATCAATTTATGTATATTGTTTTATAAATTACAATGGCAACGTATTTCAATTTAGTAAATAGTTAAAATTTAATTACTCAATAAGCAAAGGGACAAAATAGAAACAGAGTAAAAATTTCTTTCTACCAACTATGACTTTTTCGTAAACAAATATTTTTAAAATGTAATAACGAACTATTTGCATTTGTTTACAAAAATTTAAAAATGTTGAAAGTATAAAATTATAGGCAAATATTTGGACAAAAATTTTGAAGAAATATTCAGAAACAGTTTAGTCGATTTTTAATTCTAAAAAGACAATGGTAATTCGAAAAATCTCAATTGTAATTAAGAAAAAGTATTGTAAGTCGAAAAAGATAAATTTTAATTCGAATATGGTCTTTTGTAAATTTAAATTACAATTGATCTTTTTCAAATTGCTACTTGAATTTTAGAATTAAAAATGTAATTTTCAAATTACAAACAAATTCTTCTAATTACAAATGAAATCTTGGAATTACAAATGTAATCTTTGAATTACAAGTAGAATCTTCGAATTATAATTAATATTTTTCGATTTAAAGCTGTAAATGGTGAAGTAATGTTCAATAAAGCGTCCCAAATATATTAATTTTTCGAATTTTGAGTCGAAATTGTGGGAAAATTTATGAATAAAAAATTTGCAAAGGTACTTGCAACCATCAGTCAAAGTTGACAAAATTACGAATTTCGAAATTTTTTTATACATTTTAATATGATTAACATATTCAATTCTTAAAGAAGAATTTGGTAATATAAATAATTTTTGTGTTTAACATCAGCATTGGACATTGGACTTTGAACATAAATTTATGTCAAAAAACTATATTTTTCCAACTTGGACCGCTTCTTGCAAACTGCAGTTCCCCTACGTAAAATTTCCCACAATCAGCTCTTCAGTGGCTAGCGTTAGGCAAGTATTCCGACACAAAATTTAAAAGTTTATAATTTTCGGGACGCCTAATATACATAATATTTTTTCATTACCTGAATTTAAAAAAAACTTTGTTAATTTTCATATGTTTATTAAAAAAATACTTTGCGAGGGCCTATATTCAAAACCCTCTATCTTAAAAAACACAACTTTTCAGGAGAGCCAAAAAACTGTTTATTTCGCGTATTGTAAGAGTAATTAAAATTCGATATTCTACAATATTTTTTTTAAATCAACTACTGAATCTCACATATAATTAGTTTTTAAAATTTCGCACTATTGGGGATATTATGAAAGATAGAGGGTTTCGTTTTCCAAAAATATTAAGTATATGAATGAAAATGATCAGATAGAGGGTTTTGCATTTTAATAATAATGAATTATTATGATTTCATTTACGACATCGGTAAATTTTTAACGTGATTTATTAATGATAACGGCTTATAAAGAATTCCGAAGTCGCGGTTTTGGTCCACAGGTGCGGATTTTTGAGACAAAAAATATTTTTTTACCGAATTCATCTTAGAAGATGACAAACTGTTGAGTATGTTATATAAAAAATAGTCAAAAATTAAAAACGCGATTTTGGTCCACAGATGCTGATCAGCATCTCGATTTTTAAGATTAAAATTTTTGTTTCATAATGTACACAAGACATCAAAATTTTGAGCCATATTTTTTAAAAAAGTTAAACAAGAATTTTGAGAAAAAATAAGCATCAGTGGACCAAAATCTTGATTCGGGAATTTTGTTGACAAATTCATGTTCAGCATGCAAAAATTAGTATTAAAACATGTAATTCATAATGAAATTATTAAAAAAAAATATTTATAAATTAATTATTTGAAAAGATAGAGGGTTTTGCATTCAGAAAAACTAATTGTGTAAAAGATAGAGAAAACCAAAAATGCAAATAAAATAGCAAAAAAAAATATTTTTGTTCTGAATTTTACACCATAGATGAGGGCCGTTTTACTGAATATTTTGCCATCAAAAAGTCATTTTCGTGAAAATGGAAGATAGAGGGTTTTGAATATAGGCCCTCAATATATATATTCAAAATGGAGTTTTTTGTTTATGATTTTTTTACCATGTTGGAAAATTAAATTTCCAAATAATATTATCCTATCTTAAAGATTAAATTCCAAATTATACGATAAACTTAAAACGAAGTCAATAGCATGTCGAGTTTTTATTTTATTCGTTTTTAAAAAGAGCCAAAAAAGCCATTTTTCAACATTTTAACCACGATTTACACAAAATCCAGATGTGATAGAAAAATTTGGGTTGCAGATTTGGATTCAGTGCATCAAATATTATAGCTTTTAGTTTCAATAATTCAAAACGCAGCGACAAACCTTACATTTGTAGAGCTGTGTTATCTTTTCATAGCGGGAAATTAATATGCAATGAAAAAACTTAAAACCAATGATGCAAAACGATACTTTATAGCCTCGCGTTTAATAAATGGGACAATAACCTATTGGTTTTCTAAATATAATTAGGCAAAAATAACAAAATTGCCGTGTTCCACAATGTCTAAAAAAAAGTGTCGAAAAATCGTTATACAAATAAAGCCGTTTTTGCATGGGTAAACGAGATAGTTATGACTAAATAAAAATATTTTTAAAGAATTCCAACATTTCCTCTTTAAAAATGTAGTCAATTATTAAGCTCTTAGTTTAATGGTTTTTAAGATTTAACCGGTTAAAGTTGAAAAACCAAATTGGTTATTGGCGACGGAGTTTACATTTGGCCTACAAAAATGAAAATAACTTGTCAAAAATAGCCGATTAATGTCCGAATTGTTGTTAGTTATCTAGAACGGCAATCAGTGCGACGTTGTACATCAAAAAATATGCGATTACCTTTACCCATGTATGAGATATTACACGGATACATGGTTTGGTTGACATTTTTTAAATCCACCCATTTAAGAAAAAGCTCTCAGAATCTGAAACTTTTTCTTTAGGAAAAGGTGTGAATATCTGAGATTAGGAATAAGATCACAGAATCTGAGACTTTTTCTTTAAAAAAAAGGTCTTAGAATCTGAGACTTTTTTTATTGGAAAAAGGTCTAACACTTTTTCTTTAGAAAAAAAGGTCTCAGAATATACATTTTTTTCAGTACGAAACAAATCTAATAATCAGATTCCTCTCTATAGGAAAAATATCTTAATATGCTTTAAAATATGAAACTTTTTCTACATTTAAATGTTTCAGAATCAGAGACTTTTTCTGTGGAAAAAAAATTCTTAGAATCTGAAAATTTTTCTATACGAAAAAAGTCTCAGATTCGTAAAGAAGAAGTCTTATATTCTGAGAGATTTTTCCTAAAAAAAATTATTTTTTTTACGAAAAATGTCTTAACATCTGAAATTTTCTATGTAGGAAAAATTTCTTCTATTTCTTTTAAAACAAATTAAAAAAAAAATGATAATTTTATAGCTTTCCCATCACTTTTTTGCAAAAAAAAAAAAACGTATCCCGCAATAATAATAATTCCGCAATTTCAACTTCCGAAATTGCGGGGATTATCTCTGACACATTCGGTAAAGGCTAAATTTTTGGGAATTATATTTGACAATAAGCTGACTTGGGTAGACAATTTAGTGGAAAGGGTACGGAAAGCTTATGCAGCCATGTACTCGTGTCAAAAACTAATAGGGAAGACCTGGGGACTCAGACCAATTTTAATACATTGGATTTACATGGCCATAGTAAGACCTATACTATCACATGGATCTCTGGTGTGGTGGTCTATCGTAGATAAAACTACGCATGCAAAATATATGGAGAGAGTTAATCGAGTCGCAATGATGAGCATCACAGGAGCACGCAGATCCACTGAACTCCTATGTTCAACAACATGCACTAAGAACTCAGGTAAGACTCCAACAAAGCAGTAGCCTACGCTCAAAACATTATGATCATACATCACTGTTGCAAAAATTCGGCTACGATAACTTAAAAACTTATTATATGATATCCTATATAACATGGGAAGAAAACATTAAAACCGTCATACCCCCTAGGGAAAATTGGAAGGAATTAATGAAAAAAGAACATAGTATTGAGATCTATACAGACAGATCTAAGAAAGAAAATGGCACCGGAAGTGGTGTCTATTGCGAAAAATTAGGGATAGAACATAGCTCAAGATTAAATGATTCATGCTGCATTTTTCAGGCTGAAATATTTGCAGTTGCCGAGGCGGCAAGACTTATTTCTATGAGACCGATATTTTCTAGCGATATCACTATATACATAGACAGTCAAGCTACTATTAAGGCACTGAGGAACAGGAGTATTCGATCCAAGACAGTCAGCCGTTGCCGTCAAGAGCTTAAGGTTCTTACTGAGCAACACAATTTAGAACTGTGCTGGGTACCTGGACACCATAATATTCCTGGAAATGAAAAGGCGGACGAACTAGCACGCAAAGGTGCTGATATGGCAGTACAATATATAGAAGAATATATTTTTCCTGGACTAGACTCGATTTATGGACACATGCGTGTTAAATTCAAGGCCATTGTAGACGAAAAATGGAACACTACTCCTGGTTGCGAACAGACAAAAAAACTGTGGGAATCTCAAAGCAAGGAGCTTCAAAAAACTTTATTGAAGATGGAAAAGTATGAACTACGTATGTATGTTGGTATAATTACTGGCCACACAAATTTGAAAACTTTTTTAAAGAAAATCAATCTTAGCTCAGATGATTTGTGCAGATGGTGCTGGAATGAGGATGAAGATACCTTACACTATCTTTGTCAATGTCCGGCGCTATCACGCACGCGCTTTAATTGTTTTGATTTCTTTTTCTTTCAGACACTAGAGGAACTAAAGGGCATTAATCCGTGGAATATAGTAAAATATGTGAAGGCTACTAAGCTATGCGATATGGAATTTGGATGATGAATATAAGAGACTTGTTCTTATTGTAAACCTACCTACCCCAACTGTATGAGGAATCACTATGGATCAACAACTGGTCTTGTGGACACTTATGTGTCGCCTCTTAAACCTAACCTAACCTATCCCTTTTTTTGCTCATCAACAAAGGTGAATTTATGATTTTTTTTTTTCGAAGTAAAAAAAGTCCCCCCCCCCCAAACCCAAAAGCTGTACCCTCCACTGCATACATATACTTATAATTCTCCGCAAACGTTACCCTAACTTACATATACTTATAATTCTCCGCAAACGTTACCCTAACTTACGGTATTTATATACAGCCTTTTTTTGCTTGCAATAAAGTCTTGCAACTTTTTTTTGTAGGCAAACGGGGGTGAAAAGAAAACGGGGTAGAAAAAAAATCACGAATTCTGTTTTCCTTCTTCTATGCTTCTCACCCCCGTTTGCCTATAAAAAAAAGTTGCAAGTCTTTATTGCAAGCAAAAAAAGGCTGTGTATGTATAAATACCGTCATACATATATTAAAACCACGTAACTTACCCCGATCCACCACCACGAAACCACAATGTGAAACCCCGAACATTTCTCGCATCACGACCACACATAATTCATTAAAATCAAGTAACTTACCCCGATCCACCACCGCGAAACCACAATGCGAAACCCCGAACATTTATCCCATCATGACCTTACATAATTCACTACCGCACTCACAAGCCGTTGATGTAAATATTAAAATTATTTAACGAAAACCCCCCGACATTTAACGCACACCGGATAAAATAATTACCAAAACAAAAATTTGTTGCTCCAAATTAAATAACTTCCAAATAAATAAATTTTTCAAAAACTGACAATTCAAATTCTTACACACCGGGTGATTACAAGAATTTGAAATTGAATTATGCCATAGCCCAACAAACATACCGACCGATAGTGTCGATTCGTTTACCCGACAAAATAATAAAAATTTCTTCCAAACGAAATTATAAAATTATTAAAAGGATAAACTTTTTAGTATCCGTGAAGTTTTCCATAGGACAAATATATAGGAAAAATGTCACAGAATCTGGGAATTTTTCTATGTACAAAATGTCTCCGAATCTAAGACTTTTTCAATAGAAAAAGTCTCAGAATCTGAGACTTTCTAGTTAAAAAATGTCTTAGATTCTGAAACAATTTTTCTATAGAAAAAGTCTCAGATTCTGAGACATTTTTTCCTTTAGAAAAAATTTAAGATTCTGAGAAATTTTTTCTATAGAAAGTGTCTAAGATTCTGAAATTTTTTTCAAACAGAAAAAGTTTAAGATTCTGAGAAATTTTTCCTATAGAAAAGGTCTCAGATTCTGCGAGATTTTTCTCATAGAAAAGTCTCTGATTCTGTGACATTTTTCTTAGGGCGGATTTTACAGTCAGCACTAAGTGGTGACTTAAGCTAAGAAATTTCTTAAATCCAAAAAACTGTTTTATAAAATCTACTTAAGTAAAACTTAAGTCATCTATTATCATAACTTAAGTTTTACTTAAGTAATTTATTTTGATTTGACAATTTAAAATAAAAATACAAAACAAAATTCAATTAATAATAAAAACATACAAAAAAAAAAAAAATCCAACAATTGCTCTTCTTTTCCTTTAAAATCTCCATCCGAAACTCTCAAATTCAAGGTATTACCATCAAATTTCAAGATATTTCCATCATATCGAAAAAAAATAATTAAATAAATAAAAATCTGTAAGGAATTTGAGATTGGCGGAAATGACCCATCAAATGGATAACATCCAATCTTTTTCTTCAAGATTTTGTTGAAAATAATAAAAACGTTTGTTGGTGTAGAAATCCGAAGTCAATCGGATAGATAATTTTTCAATGATGACCCTAGCGCCTTGGTCGTTTTGGTTCTAACAAGACCCAAGGCAGATGATTGTATTGGAATAGAAGAGCAATTGAGTGATGTGATGAGTATGTGATGAAGATTGTAATTACTCAAATTATTTGTCCCAGACCCACATTTTAGAATACTGATCTACTGTTCGTCCGTCTGATTGTCCATGTATCGTTGAAAATGTGTCCGTGAAAAGGTTGCTGTTATTTCCAACAAGAATTAAGATTACCGGTTATGTTACCCACTTGATGGACCCTATCCAAAGCTTTAACATTTCTTAAACATTATTTTTTTTATGGTAATATCACTCAATTTTATGGAAATACCTTTTATTTAAGAGTGGCGGAGATTTCCTATCAAATAGGTAACATAATCGTAATCGAAAAAAGTTTTGGTGGAGATAACAGCAACATTTTCATGGAGGCGTTTGTTGGTGTGCAAATCCAAAGTAAAGCGGGTGGAGTATTTTTTAATGATTCCCTTAGCCGCGTTCTTAAATGTTATGGTTCTAACAATACCCACGGTGAAAGATTTTAAGGGAAAATAACAGCATTTGTGGGATTTTTCGTTAATTTACATAATTTTTGTTTTGTATATTTTTATTATTTTATTTTTTTGTATTCTTTTTGAATTGTCAAATCAAAATAAATACCTTGTGTTACCATATTTTTAGCATATTTTCTTTTTAACTTAAGTACAAACCGAAAAATCGAATTTAACTTAAGTACCCGTGTAAAAAAGGTTAGATATAATTGGATAAAATTGGATCCAATATGATCTGATTATATCTTTTTGGATCAAATATCATATCGAATTATATGTGATGAGATAAAGCGATATCTCATATAATATATGATTACTTAGATGTAATTTTATAAAACGATATCTCATATAATATATGATAACATGTTATTATATATAACGATGTCTCATATGATTACATCTTAGGTTTGTTTTAAGAAAAAGCGAACATCCCTAATATTAAAAATTATTTATTTTAGATTTCGCAATTACAAAACTTTTGGTGTTAAAAAAACAGTGAAAAATAAAAACAAAAACTTTCAAAACTCAAACAACAAAAACCAAAACCAAAATAAAAAACTTCAAAACAAATTTCAAAAATAAAAATAAAAACTTCAAAAAAAAATTATCATTGAAATTTCCAAAAATTCAACAATTTTTAAATTTACAATAAAAGGCGAAAGAACAGTGCTAAAAGGTAAAAAAATAAAGTTTGTTTGCAATATGGAATATGCATATGTTGATGACTCGTTTTTTTTTATATTTTCAGCATTCTGACTATTAAATAAAATTTAAAAGGAACTTTTTTTTGCATTCAAAAGGGCATTCAAAAACATTCCCACCATTGAATTTGATGCTTCTTCAAAAGGTAAATCATGGTGGTAGTTATGACTTAAAATTTCGTCACAAAGTTTGTTATTTATATACATTCGACACCAAGTTTTAAGATAAATATTCAGTAGCCAAAACGCATCTTTAGCGTGTCAAACATATTATTCCCCCCCCCCCCCCCCCAGCCCCTGATAACTACAAATTAAGAAGAGCGGATACTCGTTTGTAAAATTGGATGGTGTTGGATTTGCACACTGAACGTTTTGGTTTAGCAAGTATTGTAAGTGCGCAAATATTGTAAGTGTGCAAATATTGACAATTAAATAAATTATTGATTAATTTCTAATTTAAATTATTAACGTGCATTTTTATTTACAAATTGTAAGGTCAATTAAAAAAAATTAGTAAAACTATGAACTCAGATATGGTGTAATATATGTTCAGATCCAATTTGATCGACTCAAATTACGGATCTGAGCTCATATCTGCCTGATCAGATATGATCATATCAAATTTTTTTACTCGGGTAATAAAAAATACTTAAATAAATCTTAACTAAGATTTTACTTAAGTTAGCACTTAGTTTAGACTGTAAAATCCGCCCTTAGTCTCAGTCTCAGATTCTGCGATATTTTTTCTATAGAAAACGTCTCAGATTCTGAGACATTTTTTCTATAGAAAAAGTCTCAGATTTCCTATAGAAAAAGTATCAGATTCTGAGATATTTTTCCTAGAGAAAAAGTCTCAGATTCTGAGACATTTTTCCTATAGATAAAGTCTCAGATTCTAAGAAATTTTTCCTTTAGAAGGTCTCAGAATCTGAAAAATTTATCCCTTAGAAAAAGTCTCAGATTTGAAGATATTTTTATTAGTCTCAGTATCAGACTCTGAGACATTTTTTCCATAGAAAACGTCTCAGGTTCTGAGACATTTTTTTTTATAGAAAACGTCTCAGGTTCTGAGATATTTTTCCTATAGAAAAAGTCTCAGATTCTGAGATATTTTTTCTAAAGAAAAAGTGTCCGATTCTGAGACATTTTTCCTACAGAAAAGTCTCAGATTCTAAGACATTTTAGTCTCAGATTCTGAGACATTTTTCCTATAGAAGGTCTTAGAATCTGAAAAATGTATCCCTTAGAAAAAGTCTCCGATTTTGAGACATTTTTCTTAGCCTCAGTCTTAAATTCTGAGACATATTTTCCATAGAAAACGTCTCAGGTTCTGAGACATTTTTTCTATAGATAACGTCTCAGGTTCTGAGATATTTTTCCTATAGAAAAAGTCTTCGATTCTGAGACATTTTTCCTACAGAAAAGTCTTAGATTCTAAGACATTTTTTCTATAGAAAAAGTCTCAGATTCTGAGAAATTTTTCTTATAGAAAAAGTCTTCGATCCTGAGACATTTTTCCTACAGAAAAGTCTCCGATTCTAAGACATTTTTCCAATAGAAAAAGATTCTGAGATATTTTTCCTACAGAAAAAATCTATGAAATATTTCAGATTCTGATACATTTTTCCTAAAGAAAAAGATTCAGGTAGAGAGAATTTTTTTGATTTTTTTGATATTTCAAAATCTGACACTTTTTCTATAGAAAGAAGGTTTTAGAATCTTAGACGTTTTCTGCAGGAAAAACTTCTTAGAATCTGAAACTTTTTCTGTAAGAAAAATGTCTCAGAATCTGAGGAATGATGTCTCAGAATCTAAGACTTTTTTTATAGAAAATATGTCTCAGAATCTGATACTTCAGTTGATAGAACGCTCTCATCGTGTATAGACTTAACTCGCATAAACTTATAGTAGTTCTCGCAAGTAGTGTAAATTACATGTGTGCTCTTTCAAAAAGTGTTAAAAAAAAACTATTTTATTTAGAAAACCAAAATAATACCTATTAATTTTCGGCTTTAAAGTCTAAACTAAAAAAATGACGGACCCACCAGATCGTGGTGGGCGTCAATCGCCACAGATTACATTTGACAAAACAAAAAGACTTACTATTCTTTCGCCGGGTGAAAAATTCTTGGTAATGAAAAGAATAGTTGATGTAAAAGAAACTGAAACAAACAACAAGGAAACACTCGCCAACGTATCCCCTTTTTTAATAAAAAAAGTTGTGGATAGTGTAGCTGGTGGGGAAGTTCAACAGTGCAAAAAACTTTTAGATGGCTCGATTCTCATTCAAACTAAATCCTATGTCCAAGCAAATAAACTAATTCAGCTAACTTCTTTATCACCAGAAATTAAAGTTGATATTATAGAACACCCTGGGTTAAATTACGCCAAGGGCGTTATTTACTCTAACGACCTACGTGGAATTGAGGACAGTGAAATATTATCTGAATTAAAAGATCAGAATGTTACATACGTTAACAAAATATTGAAAAAAGTCGACGCGAAGTTGATGGAAACAGGTCTTATTGTATTAACTTTTGCTTCTACCACTATACCCAATGATTTAGCTATTGGCTATGAAAAAGTAAGAGTCCGTCCTTATATACCTTTGCCACTTAAATGCAAAAATTGTTTACAATTCGGACATGTAGCCAAAGTATGTAAAAATGAAAAAATTTGCGCCAATTGTTCCAATGCTTTCCACACCAACGAAGAATTAAATGAAAAATGTGAAAATACTCCGTCGTGCACAAACTGCAAAATTTCAAACATCGAGGATTCTAATCATTCAACCAATGACAGAACATGCCCAATTTTTCTAAAAGAAAAAGAAATCCAGGCCATCGTCACCCTTGAGAAAGTTGGTAAAAAAAAGGCAGCTGCCATTTACCGACAACGTCATACTACACAGAATACACTTTATTCTACAACTGTCAAAATTGGAAACAACAATACTTCTACCACCTCATTAACCATGCCACCACCAAACGAGTTAAATAACCCACGATTTGTAAAAGACTATTCTGACGTCAGAAGTGATTGCTCTTTTTCTGAAATGGATACCGACCCCCCAAGCAGCTCTTCCCTAACAACGAAAGAAAAAAATCCAATAATACTGCCAAAAAATGCTTCTAAGAGACTAAGAGAAAAAATTAAATCAGCCACTAGAAAATCATCAAGAAATAAGAAAACATGTACATAAAAAATGAACTCTCTACTTACACTAAATCAATTATATACGCAATTTTAAAACTTTTTTCATATTCTTTACTACTCTTTTCTAAACATAATCTAAATTTATTTAATGATATCAATAGTCACCTAAAAAACAATAACTGTAAATCATCTCCTAATTATTTTATTTCATCCACATATCTCCCTTTAATTATTATACGTTCTCTTAATATTACTGACTTATCTAACTTTAAATTTGAGTCAATCTCTTCAAAAAATTTATATACTTTTGTTGAAAAAAAATATATATCAAGTTACTTTCTAACTCCTCTTCTGTTTATACCTGATCTCTTTTTAATCGTGTATAATGTAATATGTGTACACTTTGACATTAATTTAAATTTTCTCTTATTTAAATGCAACATTAAGGATATTCATATTCATTTCCAAAACTTATCATACATATTTACTAAGTCTTTTCCTTTTTTTATGAACATTAAAAATGACCCTTAACATCTTACAGTGGAATATGAATGGTTATTTTAATAATTATAATGAACTCCAAATTATTATTAAAAAGTATAATGCAAAAATTATCTGTTTACAGGAAACTCACCTCCATTCCCTCCTTAACATCCCAGTGCCCATTAACTACACAATATACGCCATTAACACATCCCTTACTAGATATGGAGGAGTTGCTATACTCGTCCATAAATCCTTAGAACAAAGACAAATTTTAATTTCTAATGATTTTGACACAGTTTGCATAGAAATTGTTTCCAAAATTAAATTTAATATATATAGTTCCTATGTTAGTCCTGAGGCTAACTTTAGCGTTAGAAATCTTGAAAATGTTTTTACCCATAATACTCCAGGAATTGTAACAGGGGATTTTAACAGCCCACATAAAAATTGGGGTTCTACAACCAACAGCCGAAAAGGCATCGTTTTATCCAACTATATCAATAATTCAGATTTTGTGCTATTGAACGACAGGTCCCCAACTCATTTTAACACCCGTGGATCATTCTCACACATAGATTTGACCTTTTGTTCTCCCAACATAGCTACCCAAGCAAATTGGAAAACTGAAAATAGTCTCTGCGGAAGTGACCACTTTCCCATTATAATTTCGCTATTTCATGAATCTAAAAACAAAAACATTCATAGTAAACCAAAATTTAATACAAAGTTCGCTAATTGGCCTGAGTATCAAAACAAATGCAATTTTCTTCTGCCTAAAAAGCAAACCTCTAATAATATAAATAAAGAAACAGCCAATCTGTGCAGGATTATACTAGAAGCTGCTAATTCGACAATCCCCCAATCTAAAAACAAAGCCAGAAAAGTACCCTGGTGGAACAAAGAGTTAGAAATACTCAAAACCGAAAAAAATTCTCTATGGCTTATATTCAAAAGGAATATGGTGCAAAGTAATCTGTTAGAGTACAAAAGAGCAAATGCTAGGTACAAACGGAAAATTAGGTTAGCAAAAAACAATTCCATTACCGCCTTTACATCTACTATCAACCCAAAAACACCGGTAGAAAAAATTTGGTCTAACATCCGAAATTTTACTGGTTACAAAGCCACACAAAGTATACATTGCATTACTAAGTTAGATAACCCTAATGTGATAATTAATGATATACTTGAAATGGGTAATGAATTCGGAAGGTTTTGGTCATCAAAATCCTCTGATTCCAACTTTTCAACAAATTTTCAAATTAATAAACGAAATATTGGACTAAACGTCACTATGCCTTGTTCTGAGGCACTTAGAATTGAAAGCAAAATCACCTTCATTGAGCTTACGTCAACTTTGAGCAGACTAAAGGGTAAAACCCCGGGAATGGATAGAATTTCTTATCCGATGATAAAGATGCTACCGCATCAAATGAAGATTAAGGTTCTGAGCCTTTATAATAATATTTTCGATAACTATATTCCTCAACAGTTCAAAAACAGTGTGGTATTACCTATCCCCAAACATGGGTTAAATAAAACCTCAGTTACTTCATATCGCCCTATTTCTTTAAATCCTTGCTTATCAAAAGTTTTAGATAAAATTATAGCCAACAGGCTATGGTGGTTTGTTACTACCAACAAACTACTTAACAACCGCCAATTCGGTTTTAGAAAGGGGAGCTCGACAATTGACAGTCTACTTTATTTAGACTATCAAATTGCTAACAGCCTCTCGTTACGTAAACATGCTACAGTCATATCGCTAGACTTCGAAAGAGCATTCGAAAAAGTTGGTATTCACTCAATAATAGAACAGCTAGATAAATGGAAAATAGGGCCAAGGATACGAGGATATGTGATAAACTTTATGAGTAATAGGAAAATAACAGTTCGTATAAATAACGGCTATTCAAACTCCTTTCCGTTGTACAATGGTATTCCACAAGGTTCACCACTATCAGTCGTTCTCTTCGTGATTGCGTATAACAAACTTTGCTCAATCGTATCACTTCACAAGGAAATCGACTTCTGCGCCTATGCAGACGATTTTAATTTAATTGTTCGGTCTCCTAGAAATAAAAACCTAGTGATAAACCTGGACAATCTTTTTAATGACATACAAAATTGGTGCGATTCATCTGGAGCTAGTCTGTCTACAACAAAGTGTAAATATATACATATCTGTAGACTCAAAAATTGTAGATGTGATATTCAAACGGCAAACATGTCAATATCAAGTGTAGATTCACTAAGAATACTGGGTATTCTCATTAATAAACGATATAGATGGAATGATCACATAGAGTATTTATCATCCGTACTCACACAAAGACTGAATATGATAAAATGTCTCGCAAGTACAAAATTCAATTGCAACACAAATTCTTTAATCTCAATTACAAAAGCCATAATTCTTTCAAAAATCAACTACGGCTTATCTTTATTTGGTTATGCGCCCAAGTCGCATCTCAGAAAAATCGAGTCTGTAATTAATTCAGCAATTAGAATCTCCCTTGGTGCGCTGCGATCTACTCCAATAAATAATATGCTTTATGAAGCCAGCATTATACCTCTACATACTCAAAGAGAAATTTTAACGACTAAGCTTTTCCGAATATTTTTATATGATAATAGCAACCCAGTAAATCAGATAGTAAAAAAGTTAAAAACCTCCAAAAAAATACCTAGAGTGGAATCAACTATTTACAGAGCAATTGAAAATTGTAAAAAACTAGACTTGCCACTACACACACAAATCAATAACCACAAATCCAAAGTACTTCCGCCTTGGTCTCTAGAAAAAAAGTCAATTGACACTTCTTTACATGAGTTTGCCAAAACAAACACAGAACCTGCTCAGTTCAGGAAGATGTTTGCTTTTATCAGGGATAAATTAAAAGATCATCAATTTCTTTTTACTGATGGCTCGAAAACCGATAATTTTACAAGCTACAGCATTACTTCAGAAAATAAAATAATTAAAATCTCTAATATCCCTACTCACAGTTCCATATTTTCAGCGGAATTGATAGCGATTCACGAAGCAATAAATTATATCAATAGTAAAAGAGGGAAATTTGCAATATGCTCAGATTCCCTTTCATCAATTGAATCAATCTTAAACATATCTAATAACAGTTATTATATCTCAAACATTAGGAACGCCTTGGCTAAAAAGTTTCCAGATATCACGTTAGTGTGGGTACCTGGACATAGCAATATAAAAGGGAACGAATATGCCGATTCGGCAGCTAAAAATGCTGCAATGCATCCTCTTATTACAACACCGAATTACAACCGAAAAGATATAGAAGAACTAATAGACCAGCACTACATTTCAATGGACAGAAATCACGTCTTCAGTTTAACATCATCTTGGTACAGAAGAATTAATCAAAACCGTAAAACAATCTCAAAAGCTATGATTAATGATGTATCTAAAGTAAACAGATTAGATTGCGTTAAGTTTGTTAGACTTCGACTGGGTCACACCAGAGTTACGCACGGTTCTTTATTTAATCCTAATACTCCACCTTTTTGCAACTGTGTTATATCATATCCAACTAAACCCTCTCACTACCTTTGCGAATGTCCAAAAACCAATAGCTATAGAACATCAATTTTTCAAAATTCGGATCCATTACTCCTACTGTCCCACCCTTCTACAGATAACATAACTTTATTTACCAAATTTCTCAAAATATCAAATTTATATAATGAAGTATAATCATGTAATAATTTTATGTAACATCTTGAATAATTAAAGATTAGTTATTTTAAGTATATTGAGCTGAAGGCCTATGTTGCTATTGCTCGTTAAACAAATTAGCTTATAATTTCTAATTGTAAGACTAATAAACTAAATAAATAAATAAATAAATAATCTGATACTTTTTTTATAGGAAAAATGTCCCAGAAATTAAGATTTTTCTGTAGGAAAAATGTTCCAGAATCTAAGACTTTTTTATAGGAAAAATGTATCAGAATCTGATACTTTTTGTATAGGAAAAATGTCTCAGAATCTGAGACCTTTTCTATAGGCAAAAAAACACCTCAAAAAGTAAGACTTTTTCTATAGGAAAAATGTCTCCGAATCTGAGACTTTTTCTATAGGACAAATGTCTCAGAATCTGAGACTTATTCTATAAGAAAAATGTTACAGAATCTGAGACTTTTTCTATAGAATCTGAGACTTTTATTATAGGAAAAATGTCTGAGAATCTGAGAATTTTTCTATAGGAGAATTGTCTCAGAATCTGAGACTTTTTCTAAACAAAAAATGCCTAAGAATCTGAGACATTTTCTTTAGGAAAAATATCTTAGAATCTGGGAGTTTTTCTATTGAAAAATGTTTCAGAATCTAAAACTTTTTCTATAGGAAAAATGTCTTAGAATTTGAGAAAGTGTGGGATTTATATCATTTCTCTTGGGAATTATTTTCTTTGAGATTTATTTCGATTTTCTGGGGTCCTATTTATTTTTTTGGTTTAGGAGACATTTCATTTTATTTGGGAGTTATTTCATAATGAGCTATTTCTGGACTTATTTCATTGGGAGTTACCTATTTCACTGCGCCGTACATTATAGGGTTAAACACAAACATATTCGTTTAATTTTATCTTTAAACTCAATGCATCTTAGTTAATAAATCCTTCTGAAAGCAAGAAAAAAGTTTATTTTATACACTTGTATTAAATGATTTTTTTTTTATCAAAATTTTTAATTTTGGCAAAAAGCGCGATTTCTCACTTTTAATCATTGAAATTATGCCAAGAAATTGAGAAAATTTCTATCCTTTATGAAGCAAAAAACTAAAATCAAATCGATAAATTATCGCTTGTGTAAGTATAAATGCAGCCACCACCACCCACTTTGCCAAAATCTACTTTGCAATGTCATTTTAATACATACATACATACAAGTTTTTTTGCCATTGCTGAAATGTGCATTTTTTTCTTGAGCTGATAACGATTGACGGTGTTGTAAATTTCTGATTTTGTCACTTAGGAAATTGGCAAAAAAATTAATATAAAAATTCTTGCATGTAAAATGTTAAAAAAAAAATTTAAGAATTACAAAAAAAAAAAATTATGATTAGTTTAGTGCATTTGAACTTGTATAGTATTTCATCCACACATTGGTTTATTACATTACTGAAGATTAAAAAAAACTGTATGCGACTGTGACGCGACCTTACACAGTTATTTGCAAAACCGATTGAAACGGCAACTAATACACATGATTACAATTATTCTCCTGGTCATAAATCAGGTCTCCCAACATTTCCATTACATCGGATTTTTGAGATATTTGACATCATGGGGAATAAGGCATCATTAAAGGACCTTTGGTTTAGTAAGGGTTATTGCGACTGACCAAATAAGTTCTGCATCTTATGGAGTAATGCTTAAGCTTTACTCTAGACTTAAATTACTAGCACATCGGGTTTATCCGCTATGAGTTGCCAAAAATACCCAAAACTTAGATTTTTTTTAACTCTGACTTCAATTTTATCAAAAACCTAATGCGATGGAAAAGTTTGGGCACCGGATTTTTGACCAGAAGAACAGTTGTAATCATGTGTATCAGATCGCGGTAGAGTCGCATTTACGATGTTTAGTAGTGTTATCGTTTTTTTTTTTTTGGAAATAACTCGGCCATTCAGTGATCCGATTACAGTAAAATTTAAAATTTTCTTAAAATTGGGGCGTCATAGAGAAATTTGAGTGGCCGTTTTGGAATCGGGGCACCAACACCAATCAACTTTTTTTGGTTCATCCAAAAATCGGCGACAAACCTCAGATTTGTAGAGCGGTAAAATTTAACATTTTCGTCAACATAAAACAGTCTCAGATTCTAACACATTTGGCGTATAGAAAAATCAAAATCTGATAATTTTCAACACATAAAATTCTTTCTATGTACATAAAAAATAAACAAAAAATAAATTTTCCAAAATAGTTTAACATATTGTACGACTACCAACATTTTTAAGATACTTTTCCTATGTAGTAGACAAACATTTTCTATGTAAATGAAATTAAGGTCCTGTAACATTTTTCTATAAAAAAAACATATTTTAAGTCATTAGTTTATACCAAAATTCATAATAAGATTGACAGATATTTTTTCACAGAAAATTTTCAGATTAAGTCACATTCTTTTTTAAAAATTTTCCAATTTTCCCTACAAACATTTTCAGATTTTTTTCTATGAAAAATGTTCGGATTTCGAGATTTTTTTCCTCTGGAATTTTTTTTTTAGAAATTTTCCTTCCCTCTTCTTTCTTTTTATTTTTTTCCCCATTTTTTTCTTTTAAAAATTTTGGTCTGGTGGGGGGGGAATTTACCCTCCCCCCCTTGTACCCGCGCATGCTTGAAAGTTAGCGGTTTTTGGAATCTTCAAACTTATTTATGTGCTTATAGAATTCAAAATGAATTTGTTAACGTTTACCGGAAGGGAGAAAGAGTCACTCAGGGTGAGTCACACCACCACCTAACCCCAAAAACCTACCCACAAAAACAAAAAAAAAAAACATATAAACTTGTTTTTTTATTTGAGCAAATCTATGGGAAATTTAACTGACATATCACCGATTTTGTTTATTTTTGGTTATGTGATAAAGCTTCATAAATGATAAAAAACCTTATTTTTTTTTGGATCAATACTTTGGAAGATATGGGCGTTTAAAAAAGCGATTTTTTTGCCAATACTGACTTTTAGACATGGTGTCCATCCCAGGAAAAAAGGTCATTCAAATATATTTTTCAAAATTTTTTGTTAAAACTTTTGAAAAAAAACAATTTTTTAAAAAATTTAAATCCTCTTAATTTTATCTACAATATTGTTTTTATAAGTTTTTTCGTGCGACTTACGGTTTTCGAGTACAAAAATATTAAAAACTGTGTATAAAAGTCAATATTATCAAAAAAGCGCTTTTTTAAACGCTCATATCTTCCATTGTATTGATAAAAAAATATGGTTTTTAATCATTTACGAAGCTCTATCAAATAATCAAAAAAAAAAAAAACAAAATCGGTGATCCGTCAGTTAAATAACCTGGATTTGCGCATTTTTTTTTTTTTGCAATCAAGAGGTTTAGATTCGGCACAACCGAATTTAACTCTCTTACTTATTTGAAAATTTCTAAAGTGATAAAATAAGCTTTATTCTCAGTTGAAAAATGTGTCACTGAAGAAATTTACATAATACTTTTTTGGGGAAATGTCTCCAAGTTGTAACAAATCGTAGGTAACAAAGCTCAACATGAAAATGCGTATTGAATTCTGGCAAGTGATTTAGGTAGTATTTGTTGCGCTGATTCCAAATCTGCGACCCAAATATGTCTATCACGTCAGGATTTTGAGTTATTCGCGGTTAATGTGCCGAAAAAGGCCATTTTGAACCCTTTTTGAAAGCTAATAATATAAGATCCTGACATGCGTTTGACTTGGTATCAAGCTCATTAGAAAGTGTGTGATCTCTGCAATCTACAGAAGGTACAACGACTGGCGTTTGTGGGTATTACTTGTGCTATTAGATCAGCACCCCAGGCCGGTTTGGAAGTGATACTAAACATTCAGCCCGTGGATATTTACGTCAAGAGCACAGCAGCAAAATCGGCTCTCAGGTTAAGAGAGTCGCAAATGCTTAAGCAACGCTCTTGGGGACACTCGACTACATTAAGTACGGTGGGCGGGACGGAACTGGAACAGAGAACCGACTATATCTCACCAAAGACAAACTTTGACAGAACCTTCGAAGTCCAAATATCGACTAGGGAAGACTGGGCGGAAAACTCTGTTATTACAGAGAATGCGATCTCAATCTTTACGGACGGATCGAAAATGGAGATGGGTACGGGTTCGGGAGTCTACTCTGAATGCCTCGAAATCGGGGTCTCATTGAGGCTTCCGGATAAGTGTAGTGTTTTCCAGGCTGAGGTGCTTGCAATTGACAAAGCCGTGCAGTTAAATATGACAAGGGATAGTCTCGCAGCTCTGAAGGCCTTAGAGTCAAATACTGTAAAATCGGGAATAGTTTTGAATTGTATACAATCGCTTCGTTGAATCAGTCAGCACACAATCAAGCTAATCTGGGTCCCAGGCCACAGTGTGGTCGCTGGGAACGAATTGGCTGATGAGTGTGCGAGGAATGGCTCTGAATCGGTAGGGGAACGTGTAGAACCTGACATCTCGGTTCCTATAGTTGAATTGATGAACGAAATTGATAGGATATCTGAAAATAGGATGAAGGATAGGTGAATATCACTGACTACGTGCAGGATATCTAGAACCCTGTGGCCACTGCCGAATCCTAAGAGGACAAAAAGTCTTCTTACTTTTGGCAAACGAACGGTTAGCCTATTAGTTGGAGTACTTACAGGACACTGTATGATTGGCCAAATGGCCGTGCGTATGGGAATTTCTGATAGGGACTATTGTAGAAGCTGTGGGGAGGTGGAGGAAGAGGAGTCAGTGAAGCACTTGCTATGCGAATGTCCGGGTCTAATGAGGAGCCGCCTTAAGCATTTGGGGCAAAGATTTTTCGATGACCTGGACTGCCTAAGCGGTGTCTCATTGACATCTCTAGCGGAATACCTCAGGGAAACGGGGTGGTTTAAAAAGTGGATCTTTGTATCAGAGAGGGAGAGGGAAAATATGATTAGGGAATCACAATGGACCTTATGGCCTTCGAGTGAACTCGCCAAATGGCGAGCGCCCATCCAACCTAACCTAACCTAAGTATGTGATTTTCTCTATACACAGAAAATAATATCGTAATTTTTTTTTTAATTAAAAATGGATTTGATATTAAATTTAACTTCAATTAAACATTTTAATTGATTCAATTAATGTTTTAATTGAATTCTTGACTTTACTGAAAACAAAAATAAAATAAACAAACGAAACCGGTTTTGTATACATTAGTGTTAGTAGCCAATGAAAAAATAAAAATGCAAAAAACAACAAAAAAAACTTTTGAACTATTGTTTTGTATATTTTGGTGGTAGCAGCCAATGAATACACAAAAACGCAAGAACAAAATTTAGTTTTATTGTTTTCTTTAAGGCGACTGGTCGTTGCGGATAAATTGTTTGCTGATAAAATTTGTACAGTTGAAACAAAAAAAAAATAATATGATGTGTTTTGCACATTGAAATATAATACAATATTTTTTTGTTTCAACTTTACTAAAGCGACAAAAATGCATGCAATAACAAGATTTAAAAATAAAAATGTAGTTTTAAATAGTTATTGATATTTTAAAATACTACTATAATGTTTCTATGCAAAACTATACCAACTGTTTATATTTAATAAAGAAAAAAAATCTTAATAATAAAAAACAAAAAAATTCTATGTTTATTTATTTTAGGGCATTTGTTGAAGTTTAACTTTAAAATTAAATTGAGTTGTGGTCTTTTTTCAATTAAACATTTTATGTGAATCAATAAATCTATATTATTGATTTTTAATTTAATATTATTTTTTTTTTTTAGTTTATTTAATTACAATTTTAATTGGTTTTCCATTTTATTTTCAATTAAAACTTTAATTGATTCAATTAACAATTTAATTAAGTTTTAAAACTGTTTTCAAACAAAATGAGTAATTAATGTGCGCATTTTCGTGATACGTCCGAAATCAATTAATTTTTTAATTGAATCAACGAATTTCGTAATTGAAATTCATTTTTATTTTTTTCTGTGTAAGACAAGATAAAATGTTCTTGGAATTTAATTTTTTAAAATGGTAAAAAAATCATTAACAAAAAACCTTCCATTTTTAAAATATTTAGTTTATTTACACAGTGTTTTTTTATCAAATTTCCATACAAATACATACGTAAATATTAGATTTAAAGCACTTTTGGCTAACGATTTTTTCTCCATTATAAAAAATTAAATTCTAAGAAAATTTTATTTTGTCTTCGCATGCCAGGATCTTATTTTATAGGCGCTCAAAGATGGCCAAAATAGGCCTTTTTTGACACTTTATCCGCGATTTTCTTAAAATTGTGACGTGATAGAAAAATTTGAGTGACCGTTTTGGAATCGGGAAACCAAAACCTATAAACTTTTTTCGGTTTCATTCAAAACGCAGCGACAAACATCAGATTTGTAGAGCGGTGTAATCCTTACATTGTCAATGTTTGTTTTAAGAGTGTGGACAATTCCTTTAATAATAGGCAATGACTTCAGGATAGCAGTATATTGAAAAAGAATTTAAATCTGGACAACTCTTCAATTTCCAAGAAAAAGTAGGCAATATTACCGATTTATTTAAAATAAAAACAAAATCTTACAAGTAGTATAAAAGTAATAAATCAGCTATTCGGAAGCTAGTGTGATTAACTCCCACTCAACTAGTATTGAGAAAATGAATGATAAAGTTTTTAGCTTTTCCATAATTCTCTAGTAAAAACTCACTCCAAACAAACACAAATATGCTTTAATAACACATTAAAAAAAATTAATAACTTATTCACAACTTAAAAAATTTGTTATTTGAAGGAAAAAAATGCATTTGAAAATTGCATTTTCATAGGAAGTGCATTTAAGAATTTAAAATACCATTTATGTGCACAGAATGGGAAAGTAGGTAAAGGTACCATGAAAATAAGCTTTTGACCATCTAGATACGTTATAACTAACAAAAAAATTGGCAATTAAAGTTGAACTCAAACTTATATTTTTATTGAGTTAATTTTATTAGCTTCCGAAAAATGTTTTCATTTTTTTATAAAAAATAAACAAAAATAACGTAAAATACTACAGAAAAATTCGGAACTTTTCAGAAAAAAAACAAATAATATAATATTTTACATATTTAAAAAATGCATGTTAAAATTGCAATTGCATTGAAACTGCATTTAGAAATTTTCATAATTACAACACTAATCTAGATTAAGGAAACATTAAAACAAGTTTTTGAAAAATAAGTAACGAATAATATTAACAGTAATGCATCTTAAGATTGCATTTTCATGAGAAATGCATTTGGGAAATAAAATATATTTTCCATTTTCAGAATGCGAGTCATGACAATCGAAGTATTCAAATAAGCTTTTGATGGTCTTAATACGAGAAATATTAACCAAAATATTGCAAACCAAAATTTTTCATTAACATTTTTTTGTGGAGTTAAGCTTACTAGCTTCAGAAAAAACTTAAAAAATTTTCATTGAAATTAATTTTTGTATTTTTTCTTTAACAAAAAGATTTTGAAGAAAAAAAAAATAGTGGAAACGCATTCTTGTGAAAGTTAAGTACACCAGATAACAGTACAAATTCTAAACTTTAAAAATTTGTAAAAAAAATAATTTAAAATCATGAGAGTACACAGAAAAAATGCAGGTTAAAATTGCATTTGCATAGGAAATGCATTTTAGAATTAAAATTTAAATTTTCATATTCAGAATACGAATCCGTATTAAAAATGCTTTCAAATAAGCTTTTGATCGTCAAAATACGTCAAACATTAATAAAAATATTGCAAATCAAAGCTGACTAGCTTCTGAAAAAAATTGAAAAATTTTCATTGAAATAAATTTTTGTATTTTTTTTATAATAAGAATATTTTAAAAAAAAAAGTTCAAAAATAGTGGAAATGCGTTCTTGTGAAAGTTAAGTCCACCAGATAAAAGTGAAAATTCTAAACTTTACAAATTTGTAAAAAAAATAATTAAAAATCATGAGAGTACACAGAAAAAATACATTTTTAAATTGCATTTGCATAGGAAATGCATTTTGGAATTAAAATTTAAATTTTGAGAAGCAGAATACGAATCCATAAAAAAAGTATTCAAATAAGCTTTTGATCGTCAAAATACGACAAAAATTAACAAAAATATCGGAAATCAAAGTTTTTCATTAACATTTTTTTTTGTGGAGTTAAGCTGACTAGCTTCTGAAAAAACTTGAAAAATTTTCATTGAAATAAATTTTTGTATATTTTTTATAATACGAAGATTTTGAAAAAAAAAAATTAAAAAATAGTGGAAATGCGTTCTTGTGAAAGTTAGGTACCCGAAATAACGGTAAAAATTTTGAACTATACAGATGTGTAAAAAAAATAATTACAAATCATGAGAATACACAGAAAAAATGCATGTTAAAATTGCATTTGCATAGGAAATGCATTTTGGAATTCAAATTTAAATTTTCATATGCAGAATGCGAATTCATATTAAAAAGGCATTTAAATAAGCTTTTGATCGTCAAAATACGACAAAAATTAACAGAAATATCGGAAATCAAAGTTTTTCATTAACATTTTTTTTTGTGGAGTTAGAGTTCCCGCACAACAATGTCGGTGCGGTTGACGGTTTCGGTCACGAGAGAGTATAGGCGCAAAACAAAGGCGGCACACTGTGGTTCCGATTCCAAAACTAGGTGGACAAAAGTATTTAACCATGATATTTTATGTTTTTGGGGTCGCTGATTTCAAAAAAATGCTTTAAAAAATTGTAGCTTCAATATTTTTGAAAATACAGTGGGTTTCACTAAAATAACTTCAACTTAATTGGACTTTTCGCCACAACTGGAAGAAGTAAATTACTTTTTGCTACTTTAGGGCACTAAATTTAAAGGAAGTATTTAAAAATGATATAAAAAGCTTTTCTGAGCATTACAGTAAAGCCCAGCTATGTCGAATTACTTTTAATGTGTAGTTTTTTTAGAATGTTCGAATTAAATCCTTTTTGTGCTTCTATAGTGGCAGGAAAAGAAAAATATGTGATATAACAATTATAGAAAATGCTGTAGAGGTATTTGTTGCAAAAATATGTGCAGAAGATCCTGAATATTATAAGCATATTCTTGAGAGTTATAAAAATTGCAGAAAAAATTACTTTTTTAAAAACGCTATAAAAAATGCAGCTGGACGCCGCTGGATGAGATGAAAGATGAAACATACTCTCTGATAGTTACTTGAAGAGATGTATATAGTGGCTTGCCCGCAACTTGGAGCGGTTTTTTTTGGCAAGCTTTGAAATATTGAAAATCTATTTTTTTTTTTTTTTACTTATGACCCTAACTTCAAAAACCGATATTAAGAAATCGCCAAAAAATTTCGAACCCATGAAAATTTTTTTGATAAGTATATACCCATGGCTATATAAAAAACAATTCACGGCAATCTCCTGCAAATAATTCACTTGGTTTAAGCTACTTAGTTTTGAATTAATTTCCTTAGTTTTTAATTACAAACATTTTCGTGAACAAACATTGATGTTCTAGTGCTGTGGGGACAAAGATAAACCCCTTATTTAATCAAAATATTTTGCGTCTAGTCTAGGCATGTTGTTAGCTATTTAAAACACCTACCATTTTTTAATTCAGAGGTTCAAACTTTTTAGACTTTTGTCCACCTAGATTTGGATTTGGAACCACAATGCGGCAGCGGGAAATTCAGTCAGGCGTTGATATTTACACTATTTTTCACTTTTTCGAAATTTTTTAATTTAATTTTATTGTTTCATTTTCATATCAAAAATTAAAACAGAGAGAGAAACCGACACCAAAATAAAATAGATTTTATTCAAGCGGTTTTCGGTCGAGCGTTTTTTCTTGCCAAATTTGTATGAAAAAAACGTCACCGACATTGTTCTGCGGGGACTCTTAAGCTGACTAGCTTCTGAAATTTTGTAATTATTGTTCAGTAGTTAAAAAATAAAGTGCTTTTTAGCTCTGATAACTAAATACTAGTGTTATAATATTTTGCAGATAAATAGTTTATGGTAAATACAACGTGTTAATACCATAAAATCAAAAAAAGGAAAATAGCAGTTAATCACACTAGCTTCCGAAAAGCTCAAATATACAAATAATTTTGAAAATAAAGTTTGGAACAAGTATTAAGGTGTGGGACTACTAAACTAGAGGTTCCAGATTTAAATCCAGTTGGTACTAAAAAAGGCGAAAAGTTATTTCTTAAAATTATAAAATTTATTTATAAATGAAAATGAATAAAAGTAAGAACTAAAGAAAATACAAAATTTTGTTTTTTTTTTTTTATTTTCGTGTGACCTATATCAGAAATTTACCCAAGGAAGTCATAGGTGACATGTTCCCAGAAAGTCACTATTGCCCGACTACTGCTGACTTTGAGTGAAAATTTTTTGAAAATTTATACATATGAAACTGTCCTCAACTCAGTGCACAGAGATGTCTTGTGCATGTCAGCAGTGACTCTGACATGTCACTGCGCCGCCCCTGAGGGTGGCTCGAAGACATCTGCGTTTTTAAAAGCTTGGTAAATGTCACCTTATTGGATTATAAGCAAAAAATAGCAAACTTGCAAATTCTGATACTGTCAGATTTTTTTAAAATTAATTTTTTAGATTTCGTTTCATTTTTTAAAAATAATACTTGATTGTGTGTCATTTTTTCCTGTATATTTTAAAAACAATAAAATGGGATAGAAATTTCACTGACAAATAATGTTATGTAGGTGATAATCATATGATGATTTATTTTGAAACTTTAATGTACTCATAACTCAGCACCGATTTCTACAACTTAAAGATAATAGCGCTTTTTTGAAAGTCGAGGTAAAGTCCTAATGGGATAAAGTGTACAAAATACCTAAATTTTTATTGTTAAATAAGAAACATACAAATCCTTAATATGCATTATACTACTACTAATACCTTAATGTCTTCTCCACTTTTTATGGCATCTATTCCTAACTTAATTATATAGAAAAAATTAAAAAAAAAAAAATAATGAAACCTCTTACAAGACAATGATGCTTCATGTTAAAATGGATTTTTTTTTCTAAAATACATGCTAACATAGGTACTAACAAAAAGTTTCCAACACTCATATGAAGAAAATCTCTATTTAATATTCATTTACATTCTTAAAAGAGTTTATCTTAATTGTATGAATGGTGTTCTCTGTACTCTGCTGTGTGTGGTGCAGAATAGTTGTGTCATTTAATAAAGCTGCAACTATTATAATGAAACAATTAAGTGGCGAAATTAGGTCAGTGCCATTATAAGCTCTTACATTTACCATTACATATACAATACATATGAGTGCACATCTGAACATTATATGTATGAAAGTGTACACAAATACTTTGTTCGAAAAATATTTTGGAAAATTTATTTAAGGCCGAAAATATTGAAGTAAGAAAAAATTTAAAAAAATCTACAAATAATTTAGAAATCCAGACTGGTACAATACTCCAAAAATTATTAACCCATTTCGATCCTCTGTGCGATTTTTCGAACAGTAGAGAACACCTTTTTCAAAAAAATATTTATATATAAAAAAGGTGAAATTTCGGGTAAATATGGTTACGTATGTTAAATCCCCACTTGACCACTGAAATTTATATGTCCATGAAATGCAGTGCAAATCAGCACAGAAATTGTTTCAAGCACAACCGAAAATTTAGCATTTTTTGATTTTCGGCTTTTAATTTTTTGATTAATTTTAATTTTTAATTTTTTTTTTAGATTTTATTTATTATCAAATTCCACTAATTTGAATCATTTTGAAACTATTTATTTTGAAAATAATGAAATCTATATCTATACTATATTATAAAACGCACTTTTCGCGAAAATTTTCTTTGTCACCGGTGTTTGAAGAAACTACTGAACCGATTTTGATGAGATAAAAACCATAATAAAGCTTTCATTCCAACTAAGATTATAGGCTATAGAATGTTTTGATATCGTTTAAGAGGGACTTTTGAAAATGCCAAAATATGAAAAAAAAATCAGTTTTTCCGCTTTTAAAAAGACACAATAAGTCAGATTTTAATGTGAATGGCACTATTGGAAAGCTCTTTTTTTAACAAACAACTTAGCCTTTTCAGTTTTTTAAATTAGTTCATTAACACGCCTTGGGCATTCAGTTTTATCACTGTTCGGGGATCTGTACCTCATCTATATCTATATCTATCTATACTATCTATACTATATATTATAAAACGCACTTTTCGCGAAAATTTTCTTTGTCACCGGTGTTTGAAGAAACTACTGAACCGATTTTGATGAGATAAAAACCATAATAAAGCTTTCATTCCAACTAAGATTATAGGCTATAGAATGTTTTGATATCGTTTAAGAGGGACTTTTGAAAATGCCAAAATATGAAAAAAAAATCAGTTTTTCCGCTTTTAAAAAGACACAATAAGTCAGATTTTAATGTGAATGGCACTATTGGAAAGCTCTTTTTTTAACAAACAACTTAGCCTTTTCAGTTTTTTAAATTAGTTCATTAACACGCCTTGGGCATTCAGTTTTATCACTGTTCGGGGATCTGTACCTCATCTATACTATATTATAAAACGCACTTTTCGCGAAAATTTTCTTTGTCACCGGTGTTTGAAGAAACTACTGAACCGATTTTGATGAGATAAAAACCATAATAAAGCTTTCATTCCAACTAAGATTATAGGCTATAGAATGTTTTGATATCGTTTAAGAGGGACTTTTGAAAATGCCAAAATATGAAAAAAAAAATCAGTTTTTCCGCTTTTAAAAAGACACAATAAGTCAGATTTTAATGTGAATGGCACTATTGGAAAGCTCTTTTTTTAACAAACAACTTAGCCTTTTCAGTTTTTTAAATTAGTTCATTAACACGCCTTGGGCATTCAGTTTTATCACTGTTCGGGGATCTGTACCTCATCTATATCTATCTATACTATATTATAAAACGCACTTTTCGCGAAAATTTTCTTTGTCACCGGTGTTTGAAGAAACTACTGAACCGATTTTGATGAGTCTATACTATATTATAAAACGCACTTTTCGCGAAAATTTTCTTTGTCACCGGTGTTTGAAGAAACTACTGAACCGATTTTGATGAGATAAAAACCATAATAAAGCTTTCATTCCAACTAAGATTATAGGCTATAGAATGTTTTGATATCGTTTAAGAGGGACTTTTGAAAATGCCAAAATATGAAAAAAAATCAGTTTTTCCGCTTTTAAAAAGACACAATAAGTCAGATTTTAATGTGAATGGCACTATTGGAAAGCTCTTTTTTTAACAAACAACTTAGCCTTTTCAGTTTTTTAAATTAGTTCATTAACACGCCTTGCGCATTCAGTTTTATCACTGTTCGGGGATCTGTACCTCATCTATATCTATATCTATCTATATCTATATCTATACTATATTATAAAACGCACTTTTCGCGAAAATTTTCTTTGTCACCGGTGTTTGAAGAAACTACTGAACCGATTTTGATGAGATAAAAACCATAATAAAGCTTTCATTCCAACTAAGATTATAGGCTATAGAATGTTTTGATATCGTTTAAGAGGGACTTTTGAAAATGCCAAAATATGAAAAAAAAATCAGTTTTTCCGCTTTTAAAAAGACACAATAAGTCAGATTTTAATGTGAATGGCACTATTGGAAAGCTCTTTTTTTAACAAACAACTTAGCCTTTTCAGTTTTTAAATTAGTTCATTAACACGCCTTGGGCATTCAGTTTTATCACTGTTCGGGGATCTGTACCTCATATATTATAAAACTCACGGTTCGATATTTCAAATTTAAAATAAAAAACACTATTCGAAAGAATTTATTTACGTCTTGAACATTTAAAAAACCGAATGTTAGGGACAACTTTTTGGAAGAAGATTTTTTGGAAGAAGAGAATTAACTGTAAATTGATGATTTTACAGCCAAACGTTTAATAAAAAAGTTTTCAGTTTAAAACCAGTTATGTCGATCGAATTCAATTTTGACTACCGATATTCCATTTATGTATATTAGGGTGGCACGAACAATGACTTTTTTCGAATTTTGTCGATCGCCGGGCAAATTATGGTTAGTTTTGGTCTAAAAACTCTATGTTAAAATTTTTAGCCAAATCGGACAAAAGTAGACCGTTTTTTCCATACAAACCAAACAACATTTTTTTTCGATTTTTTATTTTTTTTTTTTAATTACTATTTTACTTAACTTTAATTTTCGTGGAATAAACGCTTCAAAATTGACTCCGAAAAAAAATTTAGGGCCGTTGCAGTCATACTCTAAAAAATTAAAAAAAAAATTATTTAGTTTTGAGTCAAAACTTTTGACTCGAAAGAATTTTTCTTTGAGATATTGCTCTTAATGATACATATCAACACAAAAATCTTATTTCTTTCTGTAACGTCTTTATCACGTTCTAAAATATAGCAAAAAATTCACTTTTTACCTTTCTCACATTTTATTATCACAGAAAATGGCTTTTGTCAAATTTCGTCAAATGCTGGGCAAATTATGGTTGCTTTTTGCCTAAGAACTCTATATTTAAGTTTTTAGCCAAATCGGACAATTTTAACATGTGCCGCTGAAGTGCAAAAGTTTATCCCAAAAATTTTTTTTTTTATTTTCACAAAAAATGTAAACCACCCAGAGGCACGGGTTAAAATTGTCCGATTTGGCTAAAAATTTTAACATATAGCTTTTACACCAAAACGAACGATAATTTGCCAGGCTATCTACAAAATTAATTTTTTTTTGACAATACATAAAATTTGAAAAAAGTGTAAACGCATTTTTTATGATTTTTTATACATTTAAGAACACGATAAAAATGCCACAGATAAGAATAATATTTTTAAGTGAATACATCTCAGCTATAATCCTTTCAAGTCAAAATTAAGAAAAAAAAAAAAATTCTTAGAGTAGGACTCCAACAACTTACATTTTTTTTCGAAGCAAATTTTGAAGAGGAAGGGGTTATCCCTCCAAAATGAAATTTTTAGTGATTATTAAGCTTAATCAAGTAAAGCATTATTAAAAAAAAAAAAATAAATTAAAAAGTTGAAAAAAAAAATTTAGTTTGTATGGCAAAATTTTTTTTTGGGCCAAAAATTTAACCACCCAAAGGCACAGGTTAATTTTTTCAGATTTGTCTAAAAGTTTAAACATAAGATTTATAGACCAAAAAGAACCATTGGGTTTGGACAACTAAATATCATGGGGGTTTTTGATTTAAAAGGCATTAAATCAAAATAATTACGAAATGAATACATAACAATATTTTATTATTTTACTTTTCCCCTTCCTGATAACTTAAAGGTCTGATGGGAGAATGATCCACATACTTACGTAGGGTCAAGTTAACAAAAACACTGGGGCCAACTTGGCGTAAATAGGCGGTTAAAAAATAATAACATAATTGACAACACTGTTGAAAAAGAAAATAGGAAATTTTACAGTGTACAATACATCCCTGGCCTTACTGACAATAGAAACATGAGAGAAACACTGAAACAAAATAACATATACTTTGCGTACAAACCTAACAAAACAACAAGTGCAATATTTACGAAAATAAAAGCGCCAGTGGAGAAACAACAACAAAGTAATGTTGTTTATGAATTCAGGTGTAAGGGAAATGACAAAGAACAATGTAATCAAATATACATTGGAACAACAAAGAGGGCGTTATCTACAAGGATCGGAGAACATAAAATGGACATTGCAAAGCAGAAGGAGACCACAGCATTAGCTATGCATATAATTGAATCTCAACATGTACCAGATTTCAAACAAATAAGAATATTAGACAAAGAAGACTCTACAAGGAAACGATTTACTAAAGAAAGCTTAAGGATCCAACAAAACATTAAGAATACGATGAATTTAAAAGAAGTTACGAACAACATTTGTGCAAGTTACCGAGTCACCATAAAATAAGTTGTGCTGTAAAAATATGTTTTTTAAAAATAACTCAATGTTTTATGTTGTTACGTTATATATGTTAAATGTAAATTTTGTCATTTTGATGTAATAATATAAAAAAATTTAAGTTTTCAATGTTATTTGTTAAAAAATTTTGTTAATAAATGTTATGTTTTTATTAAATAGACGTATCCCCAGAAGAAGTCGACAAAAAATCGACGAAACGTCGGGAAAAATGTATTAAAATTGTGTTTTAATTACATTAAAGATTTTAGGCCGTATTAGCCTAATAAAGAAATACAAAGGAATTTAAAAATTGGCCAAATAGAAAAACAACAAAAGTAATATATCGGAGAGCTTGCCGAAAATTAATTATTTAATTCATACAAACATAAAAACAATATCAAAACAAAACTTGGCAAATCTCAGTTTAATACATTCCGTGTTAAAATTTTTCTTTGATAATAGAATTATTTTAAGGATTTGAGACTTTCTCTTTTGAAAAATTATGAGACTTTTTTCACTATGAACTACTTATGTTCAAAATAATAAAAATATTTTCTGTTCTGAAAAATATTAACCGTGGAAATAAATTTTTATTAAAATAAAATATCCAATCCAAATCAAAATACTTTGATTCCTTTACAAAGATTAATAAAATTTTTAACATTCGATTTTGGGGAAAACAATTTTCTTCAATGTTTCAATTTTGTTCAATAAAAATAGATTTTTGTAATTTTTTTTTTAGTTTTCTTTTTATAAAAAAATATTGTTCTAAGAAAAAAAAATTAACACAAATTTCATAATTATTGATTAAAATTTCGAATTTTTATTCCTCGGGCAACGCCGGGTACTCTGCTAGTAAATTAATAAAATAGTAAATAAATCCAAACATTAAAATTACATATAAATTTGAAATACAGTTTCTGGGGTAACGAAACATTGAAATATTTTTTTTGACAAGATTTTTGAGATCAGCGGGTGCTAATTACGCTAAAAAAGTACCTTTTTCCAAAAAAGAAAAATAAAATTGAATCTTGGTCCAAAATGGGTTAAGAACAATACCAAAATAGTAAAAACAGAAAGATGTTAAAAGAAATTGCGGACGGTACCAAATATATAAAAATTCCTCAATAATGATATTTATAGTAATATTTACTAGTGCCCCCATTTCCCGGTTCTCGGTTTCCCGGGAATAACAGTATTCCCGGGAATAACAGTATTTCCGGTTCTGGTACCGGTTTCCCGATTCTAGATATATTCCTGGGAATACCGGTATTCCCGGTTCTGATATTGGTACCGGTTCTCAAAAAAAAAAAATACTTTACCATAAAATAAATATTTAAATAACACCATTTAATTAGTATTTTAAATATAAATTTTTAGTTGTGTTTGTAAAATTATTTACAAAAATTATAATTGTACAAAATTTTACAAAATTTACATTACGGTAGTACCGGGAATACCGGTAATACCGTCAGAACCGGAACCGGGAATACCGGTATTCCCGGGAATACCGGGAAAAGTTCAAGAACCGGGAAACCGGTACCATTTCCCGGTTTTATCGAGAACCGGGAATACCGGTGTTCCCGGTACTACGGAACTGACCTTAGGCACTAAGATTTACACTTAAGTAACACAATTTTGTCAACATTTTTATCATTTACTTAACCATGACCCAAAAAGTGGCGGTCCTAACAAGATAGATTTTCTAATGCCATTGGTCCAAGTGCACTGACTTTTAATTGTAACAACTATAAAATTCGGTTGTCGCAGCCCAATATAGTTGCAGCAACCGAATTTTAAGTTGATGCAACTGAAAAATTCAGTTGGAACTTTATTTTTCTGTGTGCAGGGAACCTCAGGTCGGATTTGAATATTTAGTTAAGGTTGTTTAGTGCTCAATAGGATGGCTCGTTTTTGGGATTTTCTTTTCGATCAAATTCTAATACCCACCAAAAGTGTCGGTGCCCTAAGGGTAACTCACATGCGAAATATCAATCCGATCGGAGTTTATCTTCTGTCTCCACTTTGAGTCTCACAATTGAAATTTTTGCAAAAAAGGACTTAAAAAAAAAAAAAAAAAATAATGTTTTTTATTAAAATAATTAAAAAAAAAATTTTTGTATAATATTTGATCGTAAATACTTAAATAGGAAATTGTTAGATATAACGGTATCATTAACCTGTTCTAACTTGATACCAAAAAATGCCATGATTTTGTTTGCGTTCTCAAAACACGTTTTTGCAAAATTTTAAAATTTTATTAAAAATAAATTTAAAATATATAAGTTTTTTCTTTCTGAATTCATTAAGAATACCTTGGAGAAGAAAAATGTGAAATGTAGCGGATATCCGTCGTGCCACTTTTCGGAAATCGCGGGGGTAAATTAGCGGATTTCAAGGAAATGTTGGGTTTATCAATAATTTGGATTAGAGCTAAAACACCTCAATTCAACCGAGGAGTTGACCCCACCCCTCCAAATTTAATGAAATTAAGTACTGGGCTTTACTTTAACAAAAAAGAGATTTTGCCAATTTTTCAGGCTTCTGGTCATTCCAGTATTCGAGATATGAGGTCTTAAAAATTAATAAAATCGTATATATTTGACAAAAGTGTTCTGAGATAAATAAAGATAACTCGAAAAGTAAAAACACTACAGGTCTCAATCAGGTTGCAAATAATAGGTAATGAGACAATCTTTAAAATGGCATACCCGAAGATTTTTTTGAAAAAGGTCAAAGGTCATTGATTTTAACCTTAATATTTGGAGAGCTATATCTCAAAAAACGACATTTTTAAAATTTTGGAAAAAAATATATGTTGTTAAGAATCACCTATACTACTTAAGTTTAAATTTTCAGGATGAGTCTTCATTGAAACTTTTTATATTAATAGAAACATTGTGACAGGAAAAAAAAAGCGGTGTAATTTCCCTTAGAAAAAAAAAAATTTTTTGTCTTTGAAATTCTGGTACCAGAATTAATTTTTCTGAATGTTTTTGACGTGCTGAGTCCAAATATGACCTTTAAATTGGTCTATCGCTATTACTTTTCAATATATTTTTTTTTTCTAAGGCAAATTACACCGCTTTTTCTTTCCTGTCACAATGTTTCTTTTAATATAAAAAGTTCCAATGAAGTCTCCATCCTGAAAATTTAAACTTAAGTAGTATCCCAATAAGCAATTTTAAAATTCAAGTGCAAATCAAGTATAAATCAAGTGTAAATCAAGCCCTTATTTCCGGTCTATGCTTGAATTATAGTTGAATTACACTTGAATTCAATAGCATTCTCCAGCAAAACGGACACTGGAATTCAAGCCCTGTTTTTACAGCTTAATCACTGTTTTTACAGTGTAAAAACAGCGCTTGAATTCAAGTATCCGTTTTGCTGGAGAATGCTATTGAATTTAAGTGTAATTCAACTATAATTCAAGCATATACCGGAAATAAGGGCTTGATTTACACTTGATTTATACTTGATTTGCACTTGAATTTTAAAATTGCTTATTGGGATAGGTGATTCTTAACAACATAAACTTTATCCAAAATTTTCAAAATATCGTTTTTTAAGATAGAGCTCTCCAAAAATTAGGGTTAAAACCAATGACCTTTGACCTTTTTCAAAAAAAATCGTGGGGAATGCCATTTCAAAGGCTGTCTTATTACCTATTATTTGCAACCTGACTAAGAGTCCCCGCACAACAATGTCGGAGCGGTTGACGGTTTCGGTCACGAGAGAGTATAGGCGCAAAACAAAGGCGGCAGCGGAAAATTCAGTCAAACGTTTATATTTACCTTATTTTTCACATTTTCTACACATTTTTATTTAATTTTATTATTGTTTTTAATATCAATATGATTTTTTCATATTGATTCGTTTTTTTGTGTTTTTTTTACAATTTTATATATTTTTTTTTTTAGGGATCACATTTTTTTGTTTACTTTATCGAAAATAATCGAAATATTTATGAAAATGTGGCAACATTTTAATATCAAAAATTAAAAGAGAGAGAGAAACCGACACAAAAATAAAATTGATTTTATTCAAGCGGTTTTCGGTCGAGCGTTTTTTCATGCCAAATTTGTATGAAAAAAACGTCACCGACATTGTTGTGCGGGGACTCTAAGACCTATATTGTTATTACTTTACGAGTTATCTTTATTTATCTCTGTGGTTTTTTTGTAAGGGCCCAAGTTCCAAGTTTCATCAAATTCGAAAGTGGTAAGGTCAAAAATCCTACTTTTTTCGGTTGAATTGAGGTGTTTTAACTCATTAATAAAATCGTATAAATTTAATTTTTGGGTAAATTAACTGTTTTTGGTGCCGTGGCAATCTATTAGATAACTTTAAGTCTATCATGAAATCTTACCGATCTAGGACGTCTTTATTGGCTGGGGACAAACATTATCCCCGCAGAAAATTTGAAGTTTAGAGCTTAACTTTTGTGTTATAAACAAGTAAGTATCAAATGGTTTCTGTGTTTTTCCCCAACTATAATTGCGTATTAATATATTATCTTTAAAAAATCATTAACCCTTCTTGGTAGGGGGTCAAAATTGACCCATTCAGTAAAAAATATATATAACTTCCCCCCGCGATTGCCGAAAAGTGGCACGACGTATATCCGCCATATTTCAAATTTTTCTTCTCCAAGGTGTTCTTAATGAAATTAGAAAGAAAAAATTTTATATATTAAATTTTTTTTTAATAAAATTTTCAAATTTTGAAAAAAAGTGTTTTGAGAACGCCCCCAAAATCATGCCATTTTTTGGTATCGAGTTTGAACGGGTAAGTGATACCATAAAATCTTTAAATTTCATATCTTAGTATTTACGATCAAATATTATACAAAAATATTTTTTAATTATTTTAATAAAAATTATTATTTTTTTTTTAGGTCCTTTTTTGCAAAAACCACAATTTTGAGACTCAAAGTGGAGACAGAAGATAAACTCCGATCGGATTGATATTTAGCATGTAAATTACACTTAGGGGACCGACACTTTTGGCGGGTATTAGAATTTGATCAGAGAGAAAAGCCCCAAAACGAGCCACCCTAGTGTTCAACTCATGTTTATTATGATTTTTTTTACAGAAACATTGAGCGTGTTCAGCAGAGAAACCTGCTACTCAACAGTTGGGATGTAGCATGTTTTGATTAGTTGATTCTGCTGAACGCAATTTTTTATGAATGTTTTAAAATATTGGAATAAATGATTGTTTTTTTTTATATTTTCATTTATTTTATCTGTGGAAATTACTTTTTTATGATATTTTTGTTTATTTCCTTAAATAACGTCAAAAAAAAGAAATAATTTCAATAAAACAGCTTATTTATCAGTTTGTGATCAAATGTAGCATAATTTTTGTACGCTACCAGTGATGAGAAGCGCTCACTCAACATGTTGACTGAAATGTCAAAAATTAAACCGTTCAGCAGAATGTTGAGGAGCAGCTGGGTAGCAGCTTTCTCTTCTGAACGTACCCATTGTCTAATTTTAAAAATTTATTCCTATAAAAAAAACTTAAGAAAAATTAGTTATTTTAAATAGTGCATCTTCAAGAAATTTTCTGTTTCTAAAGCTTTTTTCTGATAGCAAAACAATTATCCAATACAAAATAAGTCAGATTTGAGATATGGTTTTTTTAAAAAAAGTTTTCTTAATTTGAAATTGTTCTGAGTCATTTGCTAAAAGAGAAAGTTTGTGATTCTGAGACATTATCCAAATAGAAAAATACTGAGGTTCTGTGGCATTTTGCTACAGAAAAGCTTTTAGAATTTTTAAAATTCCTGCAGGAATTAAAACAATCAAATGTAAGTTAGCGATCTTATCGCATTTCTTGCAAGGAATAATTTTGGTCATGGGTATTTTTTTTTTGATATCTCGCTTGCTTTTCGAGTTATTAACAAACAAAGTTTCAGTTAAACATTTATAAACATATTGCAAAAATATATTTTTTTTTTGCAACAAACGCGGCGATTAAACTTAAATAAAGTAAATAAGTAAGTAAAGAAATTTTAATCGCGGTGCATATTAACAATTCATTATTTATTTACAGAAAACGCGAAGTTTTTAGCTCGGAATTTAAAAGTGCAATTTTTGGCAACAAAAAATGCAATTGCAAAATATAAATTTGCTGTTTTAATGCATTTTTACGGGGGAATAAGTTTTGTGCTTAGTCGTTTTTTCATAACTCTCATCGTTTTCGCGATAAGCTTAAAATGTCAATTTTTTGACGTTTGACCGCGTTTTATTTTAAACGGAAGATTGTGATTTTCATCGAAATATATTAGTGGGGCACCCCAGAGTCATAATCAAGAGTGACATTTACAGTGTTCGCAACTTGAGGTTAAAGTTGTTTCGGCCGAGCCGTGCACCTAAGTATATTGAAAAAAATGTTGTAAAGAAAAATTCTTAGATTTTGTGAATTTTTCCCAATATAAAACTTCGTAGGTTCGGAATCATTTATTTCTATTTAATTTTTCTATAGAAAATGTGTAAGATATAGAAACGATCTTTCTACACCAAAATTGTTAGGAGTAGAAAACTATAGAAAGTAGCTGAGATTAGAAAAATTTAATACTTTAAAGCTTTTTAAAATTTTTCGGGGAAATTTGATTCTTAAAACATTTTTTAATAGAAAAGGTATAGTTTTTTAAGACACTTTTCCTAATAATAATTCTAAGAATCTGAAGCATTTTCTGAGTCATATTTTCATTCTAGAAAATTTTTTCAATATTACTTAAAACTAACAAATTCTAAGAAATTTTTTCAATCGTAAAAATCAGAGATTTTTTTCTGGGATTCAAAGTCGTTTTTTTCTATAAAAAAAGATCTCAGCTTTTCATCAAAATGTGGGAAATTTCCTTTTTTCCCCCGTGGATCCACGCCTGATGAACATAAGACATATTAGTAGCAAACTTCAGGAGTCTAATTCTAATACAGCGATATTTTGATGTGTTACTCACGGGGTTGTTGGCATAAAAAAAAATATTTAAAAATTAGTTCTTTAAATTCAAATATGTTTATGATAGATTTTATGTGTTAAACTTTTGCGAAATTTTCTTGAATTTTTGAAGTCTACACCATTTACAGATGTAATTCGAAAAAGATCAATTGTAATTCGAAGATTCTATTTGTAATTCGAAGATTCCATTTGTAATTCGAAGATTCCATTTGTAATTCGAAGATTCCATTTGTAATTCTTAAAAGATCAATTGTAATTCGAAAAAGATCAATTGTAATTCGTAAAAGATCAATTGTAATTCGTAAAAGATCAATTGTAATTCGTAAAAGATCAATTGTAATTCGTAAAAGATCAATTGTAATTCGAAGATTCCAATTGTAATTCGAAAAATATCAATGGAAATACAGTTGATATTTTTCGAATTACAATTGGAATCTTCGAATTACAATTGATCTTTTACGAACATTTTACGAAATAAACTTTCGTAGCTATTTCTTTCGTAAAATACACGAAAGTTTCGTTTATTTTACGAAAGTAAGTTTGTAAAACATTTTTGAAAATTTACGAAATTAAGAAAATTGTAACATTTTATTTCGTAAAATATATGAAAGTTTCGTTTATTTCCTGAGTATTTTTGTTTAAAGTACTCTGTTTTTTGCGGCGAATATTTGACTTAAACTTTAAACGCCTCAAATCGCAATAAAACATTTAAAAATCAACAACATTTGACAATTACAAGAAAGAAACGATCATAACAAAACTGAAATGTCACTTTTTCACGGCAATTTAAGTTGTCTTGTATAATTAAAATGCGTGAAAACTTTTTTTAACAATTTCCCTATGATTCCTCGTGTTGCCAAAATTTATTTTTTTATATAGAGTTTGACAGATTTTTTTCCAGTGAAGTTAAACAGAGTTAAAGCATTGTACTCTTTTTTTTGCGGCGAAAATTTTACTTAAACTTTAAACGCCTTAAATCGTAATAACAAATGTATAAATCAACAAATTTTGACAATTATAAGAAAGTAACTATCATAATAAAACTGAAATGACTATTTCTGTATTTTGTTAAAAAAAAAAAACAACTTAAAAAAAGACTTTCATTAGCATTCAATTTTTAAAGTCATTTATTTTTCATCTGTAGGTAGAAATAACTGATTTTTTTTTTAATTTTTAGTGATTTGTGTACGTTATTTTTTTTTTTTTAATTGTTGGCATTTTTTAAGGAAAAGTCTTTAGTTTTTACCTATTTGTGTTGGTTATTTTTTTGTAGACAAAAAATTAAAAAAAAAATATTTATAGAAATATAAAAACATGTGACTTTTACACGATGGGTAGCGTGTCTGGCCAGAATGTAGTTGATTGCGGGATCGATTTCCCAAAATTTTATTTAAAGTTTTTTAAAAAATTATTCAAAAGAAAAATTTGTAGGTAAAAATAACTCAACAAACATTAATTTTTAATGCTTTCGTAAGTAATTTTTGGTAAAAAATTGAAAGTGACGTTATTTTTTAATGTCCAATGTTATTTATTTTAGAAAATTTTATGAACAGTAAAAAATAAATGTCGATGTTTGTTAAAACAAATGAATCATTTCTGGGATAATTTCCAATTGGTTTGTCACTTGTTTTAAGTGTGTTTTTCATTTGTTATTGCCTATTAAATATTTTGACATACACTTTTTTCTGAAAAATTCATTTAATTTTATTGGGCACTCTAAGCGTATGATTGATATATAATTGCATCATTCATTTAATATTACTCATACGACCAGTTTTACTAGATTTTAAAAGTCACAAAAATTTCGCAAACGTTCAATACCTTGAAATCTATTATAAATATATTAAGACAAGCTGAAGCTTCCGGCGTTGCCTGGGTTGACTTAAAAAATTTGGGAATTTTACTGAAATTAATAATTTTGCTAATACCCCAGCGCCATATTCCGGGTCTAAATTTAATCTGGAAACTTATTTTTGTTTAATAAATATATCATGCAAAGTTAATCCAAATTGCACCATAAATACAAAAAATGGAATTATGACGACAATAGCGCAACCTATTGGGTCCAAATTTTTATCAGGAAACTTACTTTTGTTTATAAAATATATTTTGTGAATTTCAGCCATATCATACCATAAATACCAATAATTGAAATATTGCGACAACAGCACCACCTATCGGAAATAAACTTTAGAGAAACCTGGCTCCAGACTGAACTAATATATTGTCCATTGTTTGGTGTCAATCGGTCCAGCGGTTCTTAAGTTTTAGTAACACGTACTCCGCAAAAAAGAACTCATTTTAAAATCTTGCGATTAATACCCCGATTTCAGTATTTACACTAAAAATATTTTGTAGGCAAAAACAAATGAAAAACACATTTAAAACAGGTGAATAAACAATTGAAAACCATCCCAGTAATTATTAATTTGTTTTAACAAACATCAACATTTTTTTTTACTGTTGACAAAATTTTCTAAAATAAATAACATTAAACATTAAAAAATTACGTTTCTTTCATTATTTTTTTACCAACAAATTCGAAAAAAATAACCTATGAAAACATTGAATAGTTTTGTTATTTTTACCAACAAATTTCAAAAAAATAATCTACGAAAACAATAAAAATTATTGATTTCGTAGGTTATTTTATACAATTTTCTATTGAAATATTTTATTAAAAATTTTTACTTTAATTTTTGGGGAATCGATCCCGCACTTAACTACATTCTGGCCAGACACTTTACCCATCATGCCAAAGTCACTTGATACAAACATGTTTTTATATTTCTATAATACGGTATTTACACCAACGAAAACCACTTGTTTTTGAATATTTTTTTGGTTTTTGGCAAAAACTACATAAATTTTCCATACAATTTAAAAACTGCGTTGCCAACTAAAACTGAACAAAAACTAGAATTTAGGTTGTGGTCTATGCTACTATTAATTCAGTGTGAATGTTTTTTTCAATTTTCTTTTGGTAAAAACGAATGTCAAAATAAAAATATTATTTTTTTTGTGAAATTAATATTCAAATCTTTTAAAAAAGTAAATAAATGTGCAATATAATTTTTTTAATAACGTGTGGCTAATGTAATTTTGTGTTATTTAGTGAATTAAGAAAATAATTAATTTGATTTGACAAACAAAAACTCTTTTTATTCGGTGTAAACAGTTTGGTTTTCCAAAACGCTTTTTTGCCAAAAACAAGTTAGTTTTTGTTTGGTCTAAACTTAATATAAACGTAAAACTTTTTAAATAAACTAAAAACATTTAAAGACATATTTTTTGAGTGTATGTATTAGAGCCCCATATTACCCGGGTTTCGGTCTACCCGGACTACCCGGGTAGACCGGGTTTAAGACCGGATACCCGGTCTGACCGGTCTACCCGGGTAGATCGGACTTTTTGTTCATCGGTCTACCCGGGTAGACCGGTCTACCCGGGTAATCCGGTCTACCCGGTTAACCGGACTGTCGGTCGACCGGTCTACCTGGGTAGACCGGTTTTCAATTTTGGTTTATATTGAATTTTTATTAAGAACAACTTTTACAATCAATCAAGGGACGAAAATGAAATATTAAATTAGTTTTGTGTTAACTTAACAAAAAATTAGAAAATTTCTCCATTTCATTTTTTCATTAAAAATGAAAAATGCTGATATCTCAAAAACTAAGCAAGATAGAGCAAAACGGATAAAATTTTCAAAAGAAAGACGACAAAGAAAAAAATGGAACAGCCTTCCTCTATCCATGTGTGGACTCAATAGGTCCGAAATTTTGAATTAAAAATTCGATTTCCGGAAAATTTTAAAAAGCCAATATCTTGGTAAGTATTGCATACACGATAAAAAGTCCAATGGCATTTTTGTTGCTCTTCACTTGAAGAACTTGACCACTGAAAATCCGAAAGCCCTGAGATCAAAAGTTTTTGAGTTATTTGATTTTAAATTTTTTTAGGACCCCAAAACCCATTTTTTTATGACTTTAAATGCCGATTTCTCAAAATTTTTGTTCTACGACCGGGACAAAAAGCTGTGAATAGATCGATAATTATGTCTTGAGTATTCCTGTTCCATATGGAGTCATTTGAAGCAACCATAAAAAAGTGCCGTCCTAAAGACCGAAAAAGACCGTCCCAATTTCATGTAAATACATGGCAAAAACAAGACTTTGCGAGTTTAACAGCCGATTTCTCAAAATTTTTGTTCTACGACCGGCACAAAAAGCTGTGGGTAGATCGAAAATTATGTCTAGAGTATCCCTATTCCATATGGAGTCATTTGAGGCAACCACAAAAAAGTGCCGTTTTAAAGACCGAAAAAGACCGTCCCAATTTCATGTAAATACATGGAAAACACAAGACTTTACGAGTTTAACAGCCGATTTCTCAAAATTTTTGTTCTACGACTGGCACAAAAAGCTGTGGGTAGATCGAAAATTATGTCTAGAGTATCCCTATTTCATATGGAGTCATTTGAGGCAACCACAAAAAAGTGCCGTCCTAAAGACCGAAAAAGACCGTCCCAATTTCATGTAAATACATGGAAAACACAAGACTTTACGAGTTTAACAGCCGATTTCTCAAAATTTTTGTTCTACGACCGGCACAAAAAGCTGTGGGTAGATCGGCAATTATGTGTACACACAGAGAAATGTTTAGTTGGAATTCCATTATGAAAACGGAATTTCGATAAATCTTATACATTTTTAGTTGTTATTGTAAATTTTTTATCACCATACCAAATAAATAACAGTAGTAATAATTAATTTTCAATCGTGACCGAATGGATGTATCAACAACTAATAATTTGGTTAATATACCCAAACTAAAAACTAATAAAGTTTTTGAAAAAAATTTAGTAAGTACAACTGTTTCTTTTAGTCTTTATTTTCCCTCTCGACCAATAATCATTTGTTTAAATTAATAAATTCCAAAAACATTAGGTAATAGTATCCACAACTGAAAATGTTGGTTAACTTAACCAAATTTTCAATAATTTTTTATTTTTGAAAAATTTGACTAAATTATAAATTTGTATTGGTATTCTTAACTAATAATTGGTCGTTAGGATTTCATTTCAATTACAAAATGTTTTACGTCAAAAAAAAATTAAAATAGTAATCATTTAAAACAAAAATGTGACTGTGTTCAGACGTTTTTTAAATTTTTAAATCAAATTCATGTAAAATTTCGTAAAAAGTGTTACAAATTTTGACGGTAAGTTGATACCACTACCGAAATGCAATCAATTTAAATAAATAAATCTTATTTTAGGTATTTGCACACGCAACTTTAATGCAGATGCTAAAAATGATGTTTAACCCAGAAGTCGACAGTAAAATCATTTTTGAGCCAACTATAAAAACACAGAGAAAAATAAATTTCCAACTGAATTTTTCAGTTGTATCAACTCAAAATTCGGTTGCCACTACTACATTTCGATGTGACAAAAGAATTTTGTAGTTGTTTCAATTCAGACACAGTTGTATCAACAAAATTCAGTTGTAACTACCGATATTTAGTTGTAACAACCTTAATAAAAATGCATCAACCGAATTTTTGTTGCAATAACTAAATTTCAGTTGGAAATTAACAAATTTGTTTTCTGTGTGAAACTTTGGAACAGTTTCCAAGAAATCCTTAGAGCCCAAAGTGTCCAGAGAGTGGTAACAAATATAAGGTTTGTAAATGCCAGAATATTATAATTAAGAAAGGTTCATCCAAAACTATTCTCAGATTCGGAGACATTTTCTATAGAAAAAATCACTAAAATCTGAGACTTTTTCTGTAGGAAAACTTTTTCAGAACCTGAGACTTTTTCTCCAAATCTGAAAAAAATTTTATAGAGGAAAAATTTCAGAATTTGAGACTTTTCTTTTTTTTCTGTTAAAAAATTCTAGAATTCTGAGATATGTTTCCATAAAAAAATTATTGAAGTCTGAGATATTTTTTTGATTTTTTCATTGGCATGTTTTCTTAAGAGATTCTAAAACAATTTTTTTTTAGAAAATTTCTTAGATGTTAAATTTTCTATCAAAATTATCAGTTTTAATTTATTTTTTCTATTGCATGTATTTATTTCACTTTTTAAATTATAAAATTTTTACAATCAAATAAATTTGTAAAATTGCTAGAAAAAACTATTAAAAATTTTTATTTCAAAAGAAACAGTTTAAAAAAATATTAATTGGTACAACTATATAACGCTTTTTAAAATTCGATCACTATAACCAATGTCAATTTTGACATAAAAATATTCGGTTCTTATGATAGATCTTTACCGGTAGAGACAACTGAATTGGCAGTAGAGGCAACTGAATATTGTGATAGTTGGTGCAACCGCAAAAATTCAGTTGGCAAACAATTCAGTTGCAACAACTGAATCTGTTTTCTGTGTGTAGCCAATACACACAGAGAAGTGTTTAGTTGGAATTCCATTATGAAAACGGAATTTTGATAAATCTTATACATTTTAAGTTGTTATTGTAAATTTTTTATCACCATATCAAATAAATAACAGCAGTAATAATTAATTTTCAATCGTGACCGAATGAATGTATCAACAACTAATAATTTGGTTATTATACCCAAACTAAAAACTAATAAAGTTTTTGAAAAAATTTAGTAAGAACAACCGTTTCTTTTAGTCTTTATTTTCCCTCTCGACCAATAATCGTTTGTTTAAAACAATAAATTCCAAAAACACTAGGTAATAATATCCACAACTGAAAATGTTGGTTAACTTAACCAAATTTTCAATAATTTTTTATTTTTGAAAAATTTTACTAAATTATAAATTTGTATTGGTATTCTTAACTAATAATTGGTCGTTAGGATTTCATTTCAATTACAAAACGTTTTACGTCAAAGAAATGAAAATAGTAATCATTTAAAACAAAAATGTTATTGTGTTCAGACGTTTTTTAAATTTAAAAAAAAAAATTCATGTAAAAATTCGTAAAAAATGTTACAAATGTTGAATGTAAGTTGATACTACTGCCGAAATACAATCAATTTAAATCAATAAATCTTATTTTAGGAATTTGCACACGCAACTTTAATGCAGATGCTAAAGATGATATTTTACCCAGAAGTCGAAAATAAAATCGTTTTTTGAGCCAACTATTAAAAACTTTGGTGCAGTTTTCAAGAAATCCTTAGAGTCCAAAGTGTCCAGAGAGTGGTAACAAATTTTAGGTTTGTAAATGCCAGAATATTGAAATTAAGAAAGGTTCATCCAAAACTATTCTCAGAATCGGAGACATTTTCTATAGGAAAAATTACTCTAAATCTGAGACTTTTTCTGTAGGAAAAATTTTTCAGAATATTGTTTAGGAAAAATTTCAGAATTTGAGACTTTTCCTTTTTTTTTTATTAAAAAATCCTAGGATTCTGATATATGTTTCCATAAAAAAATTCTAGAAGTCTGAGATATGTTTTTGATTTTTTCATTGGCATGTTTTCTTAAGAGATATATGTATTTTGACTTCGAGTTATTTTTGTTCTAGAAAGTCTCGCAGATCCTGAGACATTTTTTTTAGAAAAATTCTTAGATGTTAAATTTTTTCTATCAGAATTATCAGTTTTTATTTATTTTTTCTATTGTATGTGTTTATTTCACTTTTTAAATTATAAATTTTTTACAATCAAATACATTAGTAAAATTGCTTGCAAAAAATATTAAAAATTTTTATTTCAAAAGAAACAGTTTAAAAAAATATTGATTGGTACAACTATATAGCGCTTTTTAAAATTCGATCACTCTAACCAATGTCAATTTTAACATAAAAATATTCGGTTCTTATGATAGATATTTACCGGTAGAGACAACTGAATTGGCAGTAGAGGCAACTGAATATTGTGATAGTTGGTGCAACCGCAAAAATTCAGTTGGCAAACAATTCAGTTGCAACAACTGAATCTATTTTCTGTGTGTAGATATCAAAATCTTTACCTGATTCGTGTTCAGCAAAAAAATATGTACTTTGAGATAGCAGAATAAAAAAAATGGATGTAAAACAAAAACAATTTTTTTTTTTGCTCTGAAATTTGTATCACAGATGGGTATTGCATAGGGGAGCTATTTGCCATCGGAAACTCATTTCGGTCAAATTTGAGTTGGCATATTTTGAATATAGGTTCACGATATGAACAAATAATTAAATTTTTTTTTTTTTTCAATTAAATCTTTGAAATTTTAATTAAAACAGAAACTCCTTTGTATTTTAACAAATTATTTTCTTAACACATTTAAAATGATAAGGACATTTTTTGAAGGATTTCTTTTAATTGAATTTTTATATTTTTAATCAAACCTGGGAAAGCTTTCCTTCAAATTATTTTCTGCGTTCATTTCGAATGACATAATTATATGTTTTCATCTACTTTCTTTATTCACATAATGTCAAGAGCTGCATCATAAATATAATTAAATGGTGAAAATAAAAGAATACATACGTACTTCAATCCTTTTGTTTTAATTCCAACAATAAAAGTGTATAAAAATAATAATACTCACTTGAATAATGACATACTTTGTACGAATGTACGACTAATTAAATATAATTTATGAAATCTTAGTTAACCCTTAGTGTTGTTAAAGCTTGCTTAAGTAGTATTTCAATTTTCATGGGAAAAAATTAAAAATTTTCTCAAAAAAAAAAAGAAAAATTTAAAAAAAAAATAGCTTGTATTCAAAAACAGATACAGATGTAGTTTGTGTATCATAAATTCGGACAAAGAACACACACAGAAAACAAATTTGCTAATTTTTAACTGAAATTTAGTTCACTTAACAAGAACTTGTTTGATATATTTGCTTTTGTACTTTTGTTTTTTCTTCCGAAATAATAGTCTTAGAAACTTGATATTTGAAATAAGGAACCCTCAGCGAAAAAAGTTAAAAAAAAAATTATGGGTTTTGCAGACCATATTATCAAGAAAATCGGTATGTTACAAATATTAACAAGAATACGTACCAAATAGTTATGTCTTAAAAACGTTTGTATGTGTCTAAAAACTTTTTCTGCGTAGTTGGCCTTTGGCCGTGATTATGGATTACAAACTATATGCCTTAAACCCACCCTCTTCGCAAAATATACTTTTTGCGAAATATTTGCTTTGAAAAAAATGTGTTTTGCAAAAAAACTATAAAAAATATTAAATTTTAGGTAATTTTTTAATTTATGTATTGGGCTTTTTTTTTAATAGATTTGTGCGAAGTTTATAATATAAATACTTGTTTGAGCGATGTTGCATACAGCCAACGAATCAACAAGCCCTGCACTTACTTGCCGATTATCACGCTATACAGATATAAATATATCGCAGATCAGTAAAAAAAGTATTGAACTAAAAAACAGCATGCTCCGATGAAAGTGCCGCTGGGGAAAAATAAATTTTAATTTAATTCGTTTTAAATTGTTTTGCCTGCTTCGCTTTCATCGGAGCATATTTTGTTTATTATTCCGTTTTTAACTCAGCGAAATATAGGTCTGGGACACCATTAATAAAATATATTATTGATCAGTGATCGATTCTATGACATTCTAGCGCTGTCCGACTGTATATTCTTCTGTCTGTCTAAAACTTATAACATTTGCTTGTTGTTGCCCCGAGAAGCTTGGAATTGCATTTGAGCGATATCAATTCAGCAATTCAAAATTTATGAACAAAAATGTAAGGACACCTCAAAATTTTGGTACATTCAACAAAACCTAAAAATACAAAATGTTTAATTCCGCTGATGGTTGACATATGTGAACAGAATTGAACACCAAATGTTATTTTTACACGTACGAACATAATCTTTTACAAAAAAAGAAAAAATCGTGGACTTTTTTTCACCAACATTATTTTTTCGCGGAATTGTGGAGGCAAGGCCGAATTTAATTTTATTCCTTGTTTCTATTTCGACCATTTCTAAAATAAAGTTTAAATTTTTTAAAACGCGTTTTCTGTTGAATTGACTTACATAATATTTTGAGAGTAGTAACTTATATTCACGTATTGAAAATAACACTAAAAACTATTTAGCAAAGTTTTATAGCCACTCTAAGAATTTTATAGCCACTCTAAGAAAGTTTAGATTTTCGTTATTTTCTGAATTTTCATGGTTTTACCAAATTGGTCTGAATTTTGTTTTTGATTTGTTGTCTATTTTCAGTACGCCTGTTTTTTTACAACTTATTGTTAACCCTCTGTCATGTTAAGGCAATTAGTGGGTTAAAATGTTCAACAAATATTTTATGCATCGAATTTTATTAATGGTCATTAAAATTTCTCGAAAACATTTGGAATAAGAAAAAGAAATTGTAATAGATCAACTTTGATAAATTAACTTTTCAGTAAAATTTTATGGCATTTTTAGAAGATTTTTCTAACATATTAACCATCATTCTCCCATTTTTAGGGTAATTTTAGGCCACAAATTCAAATATTCTCATAGAGCCACACACTCAAAATAATAACTCTGTAAAATACTCTGTAAAATAACTGTAATCTCAATTCACAGAAATTTGACAGAGTTTTTTTGTCAAAATATAGATTTCAAGAAAATATTTTGTATTTTGTTGTGACAAAAACACAAAGTTTTGTCTGTTATATTACTTTTAACTTTAAAAATATTTAAAAATTTATTTTACAAAAAATTAACAGAGTTTTCTGCTAAAATACAGATTTAAGCAAAATACTTTTGTATTTTTTGTAACAAAAACCCTCAGATTTATTTGTATTTTTGCGTGTTACTAGGGATGAGATATCCATGCAAATGCAAGTTTTTTGTCGATAGTTTAAAAACGATAACGACCAATTATCCATTCAAATCAAGAAATTTCCGTTAAAATGGCATCGATTTGTTTTTGCATATTTTGGTGAAAATACATATGTTTGCATATTTTGGTTTAAAATGAATATTTCCAACTTGTAAGTGCATATTTTGGCATAAATTCTTAAAACAGAAATTAAAATTTATGTGTTTCAAAAATATTTTAAATTTAAAAATTTATTTAAAAATAAGAAAAACTCTTTTTTTTTCTTTTATTTTTTTTTAAAGATTGTCTAAATTTCTAAAACAATCTTGCTAATATAAAGTTTTAAATGTTACTATTTAAACCCGGCGTTACTTTTTGCTTTTTACGACTATTTTCTTATGAAAACAAGATTTTTGTTGCACACATTTTACTTTTTAGTGCAAATTTTTAGGTTTTTAATGCATATTTTGAATTTTTTAGCGCATATTTTAAGCGCACATTTTTGATTTTTTAGTGTATGAAAATCTCATATTAAAAAATCTCATATAAATAAGTAGTTATTACTATGTTATCTTAATTTACTTTTCAAAAAATGATTTTTCTGAAAAAACACTGTTTAAAATATTTTTTTTTGTTACCGAACACCAAAATGTTATCTGTATTTTTTTTGAAAAACAAAACAAAAAAAAACTTTTGAGAAATCTTATAAAAATTTTGCAAAATAACATGCATGCATTTAACTTAACCCTGTAAATTTACAGAGTTTTTTTCTTTCAAATTTTGGTTGCATAAAATGCATTTTCAAATATACAAATAATATTCATGGTGTTTTATTTACCAAATATTTTACTATAAACTCAGTAAATTAACAGTTTTTTTTTGTTAAAATCATTTTACTGAGTTTTGTTTTAGAAAAATTACCAAGAAATGTTGCTAGCTGGAAAAGTATGGTGTACTCTGTTAAATTAGCAGAGTTTTTCTGTAATTTACCAGAGTTATTATTTTGAGTGCACTTAAGCGTGCATTTAAAGGATTAAAAAGTTAAAAAAATCCACAAATATTTTTTGAAGAAATTTTTACTAGGGGTTGTCAAAATCCAAAAGGCAGTTATTAACTTTTTTTAAGTTACTCCAAACAAATTTAAAACTACAGTAAGCCATGAAAAAAACTCTAGCTAGGTTTATGAACGAATATCGTTGGTTCACAGAAAAAAACTAATTGTTATATTGACCCCCATATTTGTGAATACACCGAAAAAAATCCATGCAACATTTAAAAAAAAGTTTCGTACTATTTTTTTCGTAAAATACACGAAAGTTGACTACATAGTACGAAAAACTTTAGTACTGAATTTCGTATTTTTACGAAAGTAACGAAAATGATTAGTAAATATTTTTTTCGTAATATTTACGAATGTTGACTACATATTAAGAAAAAAAATGTTGTAAAAACTTTTGTAATTTTACGAAAGTAACGAAAAAAAGAATGTAAATGCTTCTTTCGTAAAATATACGAATGGTGACTACATATTACAAAAAAAAGTGTACAGACTTCAGTTTTTTACGAAAATAATTCGTAAAAACTTCTTTCGTAAAATATACGAAATTGGACTTTATATTACGAAAAAACATAACCAAGAATTTTGTAATTTTACAAAACTAATTAAAAAAGAAGAAATCTTTAATTGCATGCTGGAAGAGTGTTTTTATGCCCTTCAACTACAGTATTGGGGTATACTCACTTTGTCATTCCGTATGTAACGCTTCGAATTATCGGTCGGGGATCCCATAAAGTATATGTATTATTGGTCCATGATAGATTCTATGGCATTCTAATAATGTCCGTCCATATAAAACACGGATACCATCCAAAGTCTTTTGGTTATCAGCAGGTTAAGTTCGTATGTGGGCAAAAAAGTTTCCCCTTAAAGAAATAAACCAACCTCTGAAAAACGCAATTTTTTTAAAGTGCTTTTTTTGCATTTTTGTTAAACAAATGAAACATTTTTATGTCAAAAATAATTTAAAGTACTGAGCTTCGACAAAGGGGATTAGAAAATGTCTTGTTTTAATAATGATAACTCTTGATATTTTTTTTTTACATATTTGGGGTATAAAAGATTGGGCACAGCCGAATTTAAAGCTCTCACTTGGTTTTTATTTATTTTAAGGATCAATTAAAATTTGAGGCTAATCGGATAAAATAAAATTTGAGGCTTGATGATATAAGTTTTTTTTTTTTACATGTCGGGAGGTGGTCCTCCAAAAAAATCATCTCAACTTATCATCATAAGTTATTGTAGTGTGAACGTAGCCTTAAACGAAATCACTATAAATAATGAATGACATCTTATACACTCACATAAAAAATCGGTTGGAATGAGGTTGCCACAACCGCAATACGGTTGTCGCAACCGGCTTACGGTTGTCCCAACCGTACGCGGTTGCAGCAACCGTAAATTGAGGTTGTTATAACTTTTTTAAAATATTTTTGTGCCTGTTGCCACAAAATTAAAAAAAAGTTGCTACAACTGCAAACCCCGGTTGCAGCAACCGTAAATAACGGCATTTGCCGGTTGCCACAAACTCCTATTACCGGTTCCCTCTACTGATAATTGAAATAACAAAACTTCAAAAATTTTTGTTTTGTCATAAAATAAAACAAAATATTCAAAAAAAAATTTTATATTTTTTTGTGAAATAAATAAAAATAAAGCATAATTGAGGTAAGTTTTCTTACAATGAAGGCTACAACAATTAAAAAAATATCCTTTTTTCATTAAACTTATAGATATAAAGGAATATCATCAAAAATGATTTCCACATTGCGGATACTAAAAATGCCTCCCTGAAGCTGCTAGCAAAAATTAATCATGTGCAGGTAGTTCGAAATCATCAAAATTTAATCTTAAAGTTTATGAAACTCGCGGACTTCAAATAATAAAGACACTTGCTTTGGAACAATTTTCTCAGAAAACCTCAAAATCTGTGACTCCTTTTGTAAGAAAAATGCTTTAAAGCCAGAAAAAGTTTAATTTCCAAGAATCCGTAGCTTTCGGTGGTAAGCTGTCTCAAAATCTGAAAATTTTTCTTTACAAAAAGTTTCTCAGACTCCTGAGACTTTTTCTATAGAAAAACTGTCTTAGATTCTATAGAAAAACTGTCTCAGATTCTGAGACTTTTACTATAAAAAACTGTCTCAGATTCTGAGACTTTTCTATAGAAAAACTGTCTCAGATTTTGAGATTTTTTCTACAGAAAAACTGTCTCAGATTTTGAGACTTTTTCTATAAAAAAACTGTCTCAGATTCTGAGACTTTTTCTATAGAAAAACTGTCTCAGATTCTCAGACTTTTTCTATGAAAAACTGTCTCAGATTCTGAGACTTTTTCTATAAAAAACTGTCTCTGATTCTGAGACTTTTTCTATAGAAAAACTGTCTCAGATTCTGAGACTTTTTCCATAGAAAAACTGTCTCAGATTCTGAGACTTTTTCCATAGAAAAACTGTCTCAGATTCTGAGACTTTTTCCATAGAAAAACTGTCTCAGATTCTGAGACTTTTTCTATAGAAAAACTGTCTCAGATTCTGAGACTTTTTCTATAGAAAAACTGTCTCAGATTCTGAGACTTTTTCTATAGAAAAACTGTCTCAGATTCTGAGACTTTTTCTATAGAAAAACTGTCTCAGATTCTGAGACTTTTTCTATAGAAAAACTGTCTCAGATTCTGAGACTTTTTCTATAGAAAAACTGTCTCAGATTCTGAGACTTTTTCTATAGAAAAACTGTCTCAGATTCTGAGACTTTTTCTATAGAAAAACTGTCTCAGATTCTGAGACTTTTTCTATAGAAAAACTGTCTCAGATTCTGAGACTTTTTCTATAGAAAAACTGTCTCAGATTCTGAGACTTTTCCTATAGAAAAACTGTCTCAGATTCTTAGACTTTTTCTATAGAAAAACTGTCTCAGATTCTGAGACTTTTTCTATAGAAAAACTGTCTCAGATTCTGAGACTTTTTCTATAGAAAAACTGTCTCAGATTCTGAGACTTTTTCTATAGAAAAACTGTCTCAGATTCTGAGACTTTTTCTATAGAAAAACTGTCTCAGATTCTGAGACTTTTTCTATAGAAAAACTGTCTCAGAATCTGAGACTTTTTCTATAGAAAAACTGTCTCAGAATCTGAGACTTTTTCTTTAGAAAAACTGTTTCAGAATCTGAGACTTTTTCTTTAGAAAAACTGTTTCAGAATCTGAGAGTTTTTCTATAGAAAAACTGTCTCAGATTCTGAGACAGAATCTGAGAATTTTTCTATAGAAAAACTGTCTCAGAATCTGAGAATTTTTCTATAGAAAAACTGTCTCGGAATCTGAGATTTTTTCTATAGAAAAACTGTCTCGGAATCTGAGACTTTTTCTATAGAAAAACTGTCTCGGAATCTGAGACTTTTTCTTTAGAAAAACTGTTTCAGAATCTGAGAGCTTTTCTATAGAAAAACTGTCTCAGAATCTGAGACTTTTTTTTATAGAAAAACTGTCTCAGAATCTGAGACTTTTTTTATAGAAAAACTGTCTCAGAATCTGAGACTTTTTTATAGAAAAACTGTCTCAGAATCTGAGACTTTTTTTATAGAAAACTGTCTCAGAATCTGAGACTTTTTTATAGAAAACTGTCTCAGAATCTGAGACTTTTTTATAGAAAAACTGTCTCAGAATCTGAGACTTTTTCAATTGAAAAACTGTCTCTGAATCTGAGACTGTCTCAGAATCTACGACTTTTTCTATAGAAAAACTGTCTTATTATTATAGAAAAAGATTCAGATTTTTCCTATAGAAAAATTTTCAGATTCTGAGTTATTTTTCTCATAGAAAAAGTCCCAGATTCTGAAATATTTTTCCTAAAGAAAAAGTCTCAGATTCTGAAAAGAAGAATTCTTTTTATCGGATTTTTAGTAAACGAATTAAAACCACATAAAAATGATACATTAAGTTTATTATTTTTAGTATTAAGTCATTTATATAAATATATTTTTTTCAAACAATAAAAAAGCAAAACAAAATTTAAAAAACGTGTCTTATAATTGGTGGTTTATTTTGTATTTTGGCATAATATCGAAAATATATTAAACACAGCTATGGTTGCGACAACCGGCAATACGGTTGCCATAACCGGCAAATGCCGTTATTTGAGGTTGCTGCAACCGGCATTTGTCGGTTGCCACAACTGTAAATTGTCGGTTGCTACAACCGTATATTTACCGGTTGCAGCAACCTCAATCTGAGGTTGGAACCTTGTACGGTTGAGACAACCGTATTTTGCTGTGAGTGTAGTCTCTGTTAAGAAGAAACAATTAATTGCTTGGATATGTTGCTGTCAAAACGTTGTTCTTATTCTCAAGAAAGAATTTTTACTTGTAATTTCGTTTATTTAACGATTTTTTTTTTTATTTTACAAAAGATTTTCGTAAAAAAAATATTTCGTTTATTTTACGAAATAATTTCGTAAAACAAAAAAAAATATTTTGTATATTTTACGAAAATTTTCGTAAAACACAAAAATTTATTGCGTTTATTTTACGAAATTTTTTTGTAAAATACAAAAACAATTTCGTTTATTTTACGAAAAAATTTCGTGCATTTCGTACATTGTACGCAAGAATTTCGTGGTGCGAAACAACGAAATTTTTCGTACAATGTACGAACGTTTTCATACATACAAGGCAGGAATTTTTTTCGGTGTACAATCAACTTTTTCACTGAAAGTGCTCCTATACGGAAATTTGTGATATCAACTAACGTTTGTAGATATTAATTGTTGAAAACAAATTTTAAAAAAATTGATAAACGAGTTTGTTATAGTTCTCTAAAATTATTATTTGTATTGACAAACGTACTAAATCTTAAATTTTTTTTCAACAAAGAAATTCAACAAACACAATTAGTTGATCTGACAAACGTAAAAAATCTTATTTTTTTTTCAACAAAGCCGTTTGTGCAATTGATGTTTTAGTTGATTTAAATTTGACGATTTTATTTTCTGTGTATAGTCGGAAAATCTGTCAAGTCCATTTTTATAAACATTGAGATTTAAATTTAGTATGTATTGTGTAACTCAAAATACATCATTTGAAAAAACAAAATCAATAAATATAAATTTAAATATGGTGATCTAAAGAAAAAACTACGTATATAAACTTAAAAAAAAGCCAATCTAAAAGAAAGTTTTTTGTTCCTCCTAAAATCAATAATTAAAAATGGACTTGACAGGTTTGCCGACTAAGCCAACGATATATGTAAATTTAGAGAGTTTTTCTTTGCTAAATTGTGTTTTATTTAACCAATATTTTACTTGAAACTCTATAAATTAACATTTTTGTTGTTGTCAAAATCATTTTACAGAGTTTTATATTAAAATTACAAAGAAATGTTGCTACACTCACAGCAAAATACGGTTGTCTCAACCGTGCAAGGTTCCAACCTCAGATAGAGGTTGCGGCAACCGGTAAACATACGGTTGAAGCAACCGACAATTTACAGTTGTGGCAACTGGTAAATTCCGGTTGCAGCAACCTTAAATAACGACATTTGCCGGTTGTAGCAACCGTATTGCCGGTTGCTCCAACCAGACCTGTGTTTAATATATTTTCGATATTATTCCAAAATACAAAATAAAATTCCAAAAATAAAACACATTTTTTAATTTTTTTTTTGCTTTTTTTATTGTTTTTAAAAAAATATAGTTATATTAATGACTCATACTAAAAATACTAAACCAAATGTTACATTTTTAGGTGGTTTTAATTCGTTTGCTAAAAATACGATACAAGGAATTCTTCTTCTCAGAATCTGAGACTTTTTCTAAAGGAAAAATGTCTCAAAATCTGAGAATTTTTCTTTAGGAAAAATGTCTCAGAATCTGAGACTTTCTCTACAGGAAAAGTATTTCAGAATCTGGTCTTTTTTCTATGAGAAAATAACTCTGAATCTGAGAGTTTTTCCATAGGAAAAATCTGAATCTATTTCTATAATAAAAATGTCCTAGAAAAAGTCATAGATTCTAAGACAGTTTTTCTGTAGAAAAAGTCTCAGATTCTGAGACAGTTTTTCTACAGAAAAAGTTTCAGATTCTGAGACAGTTTTTCTATAAAAAAACTCTCAGATTCTGAGACAGTTTTTCTATAGAAAAAGTCTCAGATTCTGAGACAGTTTTTCTATAGAAAAAGTCTCAGATTCTGAGACAGTTTTTCTATAGAAAAAGTCTCAGATTCTGAGACAGTTTTTCTATAGAAAAAGTCTCAGATTCTGAGACAGTTTTTCTATAGAAAAAGTCTCAGATTCTGAGACAGTTTTTCTATAGAAAAAGTCTCAGATTCTGAGACAGTTTTTCTATAGAAAAAGTCTCAGATTCTGAGACAGTTTTTCTATAGAAAAAGTCTCAGATTCTGAGACAGTTTTTCTATAGAAAAAGTCTCAGATTCTGAGACAGTTTTTCTATAGAAAAAGTCTCAGATTCTGAGACAGTTTTTCTATAGAAAAAGTCTCAGATTCTGAGACAGTTTTTCTATAGAAAAAGTCTCAGATTCTGAGACAGTTTTTCTATAGAAAAAGTCTCAGATTCTGAGACAGTTTTTCTATAGAAAAAGTCTCAGATTCTGAGACAGTTTTTCTATAGAAAAAGTCTCAGATTCTGAGACAGTTTTTCTATAGAAAAAGTCTCAGATTCTGAGACAGTTTTTCTATAGAAAAAGTCTCAGATTCTGAGACAGTTTTTCTATAGAAAAAGTCTCAGATTCTGAGACAGTTTTTCTATAGAAAAAGTCTCAGATTCTGAGACAGTTTTTCTATAGAAAAAGTCTCAGATTCTGAGACAGTTTTTCTATAGAAAAAGTCTCAGATTCTGAGACAGTTTTTCTATAGAAAAAGTCTCAGATTCTGAGACAGTTTTTCTATAGAAAAAGTCTCAGATTCTGAGACAGTTTTTCTATAGAAAAAGTCTCAGATTCTGAGACAGTTTTTCTATAGAAAAAGTCTCAGATTCTGAGACAGTTTTTCTATAGAAAAAGTCTCAGATTCTGAGACAGTTTTTCTATAGAAAAAGTCTCAGATTCTGAGACAGTTTTTCTATAGAAAAAGTCTCAGATTCTGAGACAGTTTTTCTATAGAAAAAGTCTCAGATTCTGAGACAGTTTTTCTATAGAAAAAGTCTCAGATTCTGAGACAGTTTTTCTATAGAAAAAGTCTCAGATTCTGAGACAGTTTTTCTATAGAAAAAGTCTCAGATTCTGAGACAGTTTTTCTATAGAAAAAGTCTCAGATTCTGAGACAGTTTTTCTATAGAAAAAGTCTCAGATTCTGAGACAGTTTTTCTATAGAAAAAGTCTCAGATTCTGAGACATTTTTCTATAGAAAAAGTCTCAGATTCTGAGACATTTTTCTATAGAAAAAGTCTCAGATTCTGAGACATTTTTCTATAGAAAAAGTCTCAGATTCTGAGACATTTTTCTATAGAAAAAGTCTCAGATTCTGAGACATTTTTTCTATAGAAAAAGTCTCAGATTCTGAGACATTTTTTCTACAGAAAAAGTCTCAGATTCTGAGACATTTTTTCTATAGAAAAAGTCTCAGATTCTGAGACATTTTTTCTATAGAAAAAGTCTCAGATTCTGAGACATTTTTTCTATAGAAAAAGTCTCAGATTCTGAGACATTTTTTCTATAGAAAAATTATCCGATTCTGAGACATTTTTTCTATAGAAAAAGTCTCAGATTCTGAGACATTTTTTCTATAGAAAAAGTCTCAGATTCTGAGACATTTTTTCTATAGAAATAGTCTCAGATTCTGAGACATTTTTTCTATAGAAAAAGTCTCAGATTCTGAGACATTTTTTCTATAGAAAAAGTATCAGATTCTGAGACATTTTTTCTATGGAAAAAGTCTCAGATTCTGAGACATTTTTTCTATAGAAAAAGTCTCAGATTCTGAGACATTTTTTCTATAGAAAAAGTCTCAGATTCTGAGACATTTTTTCTATAGAAAAAGTCTCAGATTCTGAGACATTTTTTCTATAGAAAAAGTCTCAGATTCTGAGACATTTTTTCTACAGAAAATGTCTCAGATTCTGAGACATTTTTTCTGTAGAAAAAGTCTCAGATTCTGAGACATTTTTTCTATAGAAAAAGTCTTAGATTCTGAGACATTTTTTCTATAGAAAAAGTCTCAGATTCTAAAACATTTTTTCTATACAAAAAGTCTCAGATTCTGAGACATTTTTTCTATAGAAAAAGTCTCAGATTCTGAGACATTTTTATTATAGAAAAAGTCTCAGATTCTGAGACATTTTTTCTATACAAAAAATCTCAGATTCTGAGAAATTTTTTCTATAGCAAAAGTCTCAGATTCTGAGACATTATTTCAAAAGTCTCAGATTCTGAGACATTTTTTCTATAGAAAAAGTCTCAGATTCTGAGACATTAGATTCTGAATTATTCTTTTCACTGTTTTTATATTACCATTTTCTGCAAAATCCAAATTTGACGACTTCCATCTCATAGCGTTAATTTTTGATCCATTTTTTAATTGGTGCGAGAGTTTAGCATATTCCATTATTTCTATAAATTAAAAGAAGAAAAACGGCATTAGTTAAACTATTGTATCATTTAAAGTACAAAAACTTACCCCATTAAATGTATAAATTCCTGTTTTTTCATCAAATGTTGAAATTTTGAGAAAAAATAAATTTATTCCTCAATATTTTTTTATTTAATGACATTGAATTTTTTGAAGTTTTGTTATTTTAATTATCAGTTGAGGGAACCGAGAACTTGAGGTTGTTGCAACCGGCAAATGTCGTTATTTACGGTTGCTACAACCGGGGTTTGCAGTTGTAGCAACTTTTTTTTTAATTTTGTGGCAACTGGCACACAAATATTTTAAAAAAGTTATAACAACCTCAATTTACGGTTGCTGCAACCGCGTACGGTTGGGACAACCGCAAGCCGGTTACGACAACCGTATTGCGGTTGTGGCAACCTCATTCCAACCGATTTTTTATGTGAGTGTAGCTGGAAAAGTATGGAGTACACTCTTAAGTGCTTCTTTCGGAAAGGGGATAGAAGATAGATGAACGATTTAAAAGATAGAAGGGCTTCAGTATGGCTACACTGTGATTACGCGTGTTGATAATTTTGAATACAGTTGTTGCATCGCCATCTGTTGTTGATCTGGCGAATTATTTTTGGAGCTGTGTTTATAGCCATTATTTTATTATTTTACTTCGTTGACGTTTAAATGCTATTTATCAACGAACCGGGTTTAATCGTTTAATTGAGCAAATAATTAATCGGTGTTGAGATTTAATCGTTTAATAATCGGCTAAATTCGAATTATTTGATTAACCAAATAAAATTAATTTTAAATTTAAACGAAAAATAAAATCACGAATTTTGTGTACTTTTAAGTAAATAATTACTCTCCCGAGTAAAAAAGTTTCTATATAGTTGTATATAATTTTATAAACATCATATATGATTAAATAGAATTATATAGAATTTGATGCGAAAAATGAGTCGATAAAACTATATAAAATTTGATCAATGTTTCATATATTTTGATAAATTTTTTATATCATTTTATGCGAAATTTGGACCCCTATTTTTATATAATAATAGCAAAATTATATAATTAGATATAATTATATAAAAATATATAAAATTGTATTTAACTGTATAAAACTATATAAAGTTACATAAAATTATATCAAGTTTTATATAAACCATAAAATTTTGTTTTAATTATATATAACTATATATAATTTTATGTAACTTCATATAGTTTTATACAGTTTTATACAATTTTATATATTTTTATATAATTATATCTAATTATATAATTTTGCTATTATTATATAAAAATAGGGGTCCAAATTTCGCATAAAATTATATAAAAAATTTATCAAAATATATGAAACATTGATCAAATTTTATATAGTTTTATCGACTCATTTTTCGCATCAAATTCTATATAATTCTATTTAATCATATATAATGTTTAAAAAATTATATAAAACTATATAGGAACTTTTTTACTCGGGCTTATAAAACAAGTAAGCAATCTTTATTCAGTTATATCGATTATATAAATACACTTCAAAATGTTAACCCAAGTAAGGACAATTTTATAAATACCTAAGTACAGTGAAACTCCATGTTTTACGCAATACGCAAAATCAAAACCTAAGATATTTCATGAGCGTAAATTGATACACTCAAAAAAAACCTTGTAAAATGACAAGAAACGGTTGTTAGTTTTATTTTTTGATAATTTATTTCTATTTTACGAGAATATTTAGTAAAAATTACTAGCTTTTTTGTAATTTTACTGGGTTTCACCAATAAAATTGTAATTCTTCAACTTTTTTGACGCGATAAAACTTACAACGAATTCTCGTGACTTTACTAATATTTTTTAAGTACCTAAAAAATTTTGACATTTACAAAATTTAAATTTCAATCGACCCAAACACAAACTTTTTGTTAAAAAACAAGGACAACATTTTTAAATATTGGTAATATGCAGAGACCAATTATATCTGCTTAAAAAAAAATCTATAAACGAATGTTGTCCAAACCAATTATTTTATATATGAAAGGAATTTTTGAAATGTCCCGTGTTAAAATTTGCAATAACATCTATTTTTTGATTTTTATCAATAAAAGTGAAAAATAACAATTATGACAAACTTTTTGTTTAAACAATTTAAAATATTTTTTATTTTATATATATTTGATTACATAACTGTTATATCAGTTATTTAAAGCAGGGTTGGCAACCGATACTCACCTAGAATAACGGTATTTAGCTATTGTACCGCAACCCATGGACGTATACAGGGGGTGGGCACAGGGGGCACGTGCCCCCCCCTTTTCGATTTGAAAATTTTTAAAAATTATTACACTGCAACGCATTGTACAAAAAAAAATTCACAGGTTTCAAAATATTTTGGTTTTTAAAGAAATGGTTTTAGTTTTTTATAAAAAATCCAGAGTGTTATCTAATTTCGTTTCTAAAAAGTCATTTTTATCGGAATATCTGTAAAATATGTTTAAAAAACACATAAATTGGATTTATTAATAAAAATTATGCATCAGGATCATAAAAAAAAATGTCTTAAAAAAAATTCAAACTATACGACTCTAAGACACTTTCTCTATATTAAATTGTGAGATTGTGAAATATTATTTCAATAGGAGATTCTCAGATTTAGAAAAATTATTTTTTATAGAAACATTTTCAAATCCAAACACACTTTTTCGTCAGGAAAATTCTTATATTTTGGGAGATTTTTTTCTTATTAAAAAATTTTCATTTTCTAAAACATTTTCTCCATAGAAAATTTTAAAATTCTTAGTATTTTTTTATAGGGAAACTATCAGATTCTAAACTATATTTTCCACAGTAAAATTTTCATATTCTTAAATATTTTTTACACAAAAATATATCAGGTTTTGAAACAATTATTATATAAAAACCTTTTAGATGCTGATACTTTTTCTATCAAAAAGTCTTAAATTTCTAATATTTTTTATAAAAAAAATCATCATATGGTACCACGGAACAAGCTTAAATTTAAAACAGCGCGATCACCAGACTGTTTAATGAATATGAATTTGGAATATCTAACAAAATTTTTTGGATATAAAACTAAAATTTTCAATCTAGCACTTTTTCTGGGTTAAAATTGCACAAATGAACAAAATTTTGAAACTGTACTCAAAAATACTTAAACCCCAAGAATCTGAGCAAAATATACGCCATTTTGATCCATATGAGGATTTGCTGATTTAAGCAGACGCGGTTTGCAGAATTTTTGTCTGGATAATCTAGGTCGAGTCAGCAGATAAATCTGTCAAAATAGACATTTTTATGGCCGTCACTTATGACTCTTACGTGAAGCAATAAATACGAAACGGTTATGATATTCCAAAACATTTCTTTTATATAAATGAAGATAAAATCGTATAAGGGGGGGGGGGGGTGGTTTGGATTGTAGTCCTATTTAAATCGGCGTTGACTAAAAAAATTTGGAAGTTGTGCCCCCCCGTTTTCAAATTCCTGGATACGTCGCTGCCGCAACCAATAAAGATATGGACATTTTCAAAAGCGATTATGAAAGCTGATGAAATTTCTAGTATTTTAAATGTGTCACTTCGTGTTTCTACCGGTTCATTTTCGAAATATAGGTCAATACCTTTATAATACCGTTTGAATCGGTATTATAAAGGTATTTTGAATCGAAAAATCTTTTTAGGACCTCGATGAAATATTCGTTTGATGACTTCTTTGCGCATTGCTAGGGTAATACTACAATATCGAAAGCCAAGAAAGTTTGATATTTTTTTGAGACCTGAACTTTTTTCAGAAGATTCAATCAAGGCTCTTCTAAAAATAAAACCGAAAAAAGTAACGCACAAATATTAAGCAAAAATACAAAAAAAAAATCGGTTACCGATTAAGAATAAATCGATTATTTTATGTCAATTAATAGAATAATTATTTTTTTTACCTTCCAACTACGAAATATATGTCTGGGGCCCCATACAATATATATATATATGAAGGGCTTATTGTAAAAACTCGATAAGCAACATTTCATTTTATTGCGGTTTTTGCCTTAAAACTTTTAAAATAATGTAGAAAATAGAACTTTTGATGAACTTTTATTCTCAATATACCCAGGCAGAAAAATACAAACGGGCCAACGTTGGAATGAAGTTGGCGGCGACGGTACCAACGTTGGCGAATCATACCCGTTTCTAAGTCTACGACGTCATTCCGAGGTTGAAATGATAACAGTGGCCAACGATCGCTCGACTTTTGTTTTGACGTTGGGTTTACATTGATTTTCCAAATTTACGACCTTAGATTTACCTTTTGCTTAGGAATGTATTGAAAATCGCGATTTAGTGCTTTTTATCTACCATTTTGTACAAATTGATTGAAAAAGCAACTACTTAAGTGTCCACTTAGATTAAAGAGTTGAAGTCTATGTAAATCAAAAACTTTTTAAAAAAATAAAAATCTTAAACTTTTAAATTATAATATATAGTGTAGTGTTTTATGTAAACACAAAGTTGTGCCAACACAATATTTTTAGTAAAACTGCTTTACACTATAAAATGTTGTATTTTTGGCTAGCCCGACATTGTACCAACACAAAATTTTTGGTACGGTTGGCAATTTCTGACTGGGTACTTGTACGAAGGGTTAAAGCAAGACTTCTGCAAAAAATCTGTCAATGGCAGAAGAGGAAAAACACGAAAAATTAAAATGTTGCTTGTCAAGTTCTTGCAGTAAGCCCTTCATATATATTAGAGTTCGTTTTCAAATTTTTTTTTGATTTTGATTTCTGGATATTATCACTTTTTAGAAGGTTTTTGTATCAATAAAAATAATGGCATACTTTTTTTTTTAAATTCCAACTCCTTCCCGTGCCTATAGGCGACTCAAATCGCGGATTTTGGGTCCCTTTTCACATACAACAAAAACGGCTAAATGTATGTCAAATCTGACTTCAGTATTCGATTCTACGGGAAAATTTAGGCCCATAAGCTTTTTTCTAGTTTTTAGAATGCACCAGAATGCATAATTAGAGTGGTCCAAAAAAATAATTTAAAAAAAAAAAATAAAATATTTTTTTTGTTAATATACACTGAAAAAATACTTACATCTGACAAAAATGGTCCAAAAATTTTAATTTTGTAGTTACCCGTTCATAAGTTATTAAAGTTTAAAAATTAAATTTTTTAGTGAATACAAAATAATTTATTGGTTTTGTAATTTCTATTTAACAGCAATTCTAATTAATTCTATTCCTTTCGACAGCATATAAAGCTAAAAAATTTAAATTATCTTTATTTTTAACTAAACACGAGTTGTTCAGGCGCGAAATTTTACCAACAAGTTGTTCGGTGGTAAAATTTCGCGCCTGAACAACTCGTGTTTAGTTAAAAATAAAGATAATTTAAATTGTTTAGCTTTATCTGCTATTGAAAGGAATATAATTGATTAGAATTATTGTTATTAAATAGAAATAACAAAACTAATAAATTATTTTGTATTCACTAAAAAATTAAATTTTTAAACTTTAATAACTTTTGAACGGGTAACAACAAAATTAAAATTTTTGGACCATTTTTCTCAGATGTAAGTATTTTTTCATTGTATATTAACAAAAAAAATATTTTAATTTTTTTTTAAAAAAATTAGTTTTTTTGACCACTCTAATCATGCATTCTTGTGCATTCCAAAAACTAAAAAAAAGCTTATGGGCCTAAGTTTTCCTGTAGAATCGAATAGTGAAGTCAGATTTGACATATATTCAGCCGTTTTTGTTGTATGTGAAAAGGGACCCAAAATCCGCGAATTGAGTCGCCTATAGGCACGGGAAGGAGTTGGAATTTAAAACAAAAAAATACGCCATTATTTTTATTGATACAAAAACCTTCTAAAAAGTGATGATATCCAAAAATCTATTTTTCAAAATTAACTCTAATATATATATATTTCACGTCAACGGGAGACCTCCCCGCCCCCAAAATTCTATTGGTCGTAGAGAGTTGTATTATGGCTTAAAATTTAGCCAATGATCTCTACTTTTGAAAGCTGAGTGGCGGAAGTTGAACCCAATGGTAAGTGAGCCAATATGGCGGCGCGAATCGGGATACCCCGATCGGGATATGCTGGAAACTAATGAAGGAGTTATCGGATTTTTCTGAAATTTGTTATCAGGGGTTTTATTGGGACGCTAATTTCGAATTTTCGTTCAGATTTCAAAAATTCAAAATGGCGGATCCAATATGGCGGATGATTTTTTCGAGGATTTAGCATTCAAATTAAACTCGGTTCCCGGGTGTATTATGGGTCACTAAATACGATTCTGAATTTAGATTTCCAAAATTCAAAATGGCGGATCCAATATGACGTTTATTTTTTATTTTTTAATTTTGATCTCCTTGAAACTTGTTATCCGGGGGCTATTTGGGACGCTGATTTCGAATTTTTATTCAGATTTCAAAAATTCAAAATGGCGGACTCAATATGGCAGATGGTGTTTTTTTTAAGTTGTCGCATTCAAACAATCAAAATTAAAAAAAAAAATTAACGTCATATTGGATCCGCCATTTTGAATTTTGGAAATCTAAATTCAGAATCGTGTGTAGAGACCCATAATATACCCGGGAACCTAGTTTTATTTGAATGCGACAACTTAAAAAAAAAACCATCCGCCATATTGAGTCCGCCATTTTGAATTTTTGAAATCTGAATAAAAATTCGAAATCAGCGTCCCAAATAGCCCCCGGATAACAAGTTTCAAGGAAATCGATATTAAAAAAAAATAAACGCCATATTGGATCCGCCATTTTGAATTTTGGAAATCTAAATTCATAATCGTGTTTAGTGACCCATAAAACACCCGGGAAACGAGTTTTATTTGAATGCGAAAACCTCGAAAAAATCATCCGCTATATTAGATCCGCCATTTTGAATTTTTGAAATCTGAATGAAAATTCGAAATAAGCGTCCCAATAAACCCCCTGATAACAAATTTCAGAAAAATCCGATAACTCCTTCATTAGTTTCCAGCATATCCCGATCGGGGTATCCCGATTCGCGCCGCCATATTGGCTCACTTACCATTGGGTTCAACTTCCGCCACTCAGCTTTCAAAAGTAGAGATCATTGGCTAAATTTTAAGACATAATACAACTCTCTACGACCAATAGAATTTTGGGGGCGGGGGGTCTCCCGTTGACGTGAAATAGCCCAAGATGATTAGAAAATGCAGTTTTTCGGCCCTTCCACTTTTAAGGGCGTGCTTATAGAAAATAATACAAAATAATGACAAAAATTGTTTTTTAAGCGTAAGTTTCGTGATAAATAAATTTATTAACATTTATGTGAACAGGGAAAAGGTGTCCTCCAACGTCCCCCGCTGACGCAACCAGCTTAAAAAACTTAATAAAAATATTTTTTAATAACCACTTATTTTTATTCGTTATTCTCATCGATTAATCGAACAATATTTTTTGATTTAATCGGTTGATCGAACGAACAAAAACAATTATTTGAATTATTCGAACAAAATTGAAAGGCGAATAATTGACAACTCTAGTTAATCGACACGAATTGACCGATTTATTTGTTATTTGAAAATTGGCAATTTTAAATTATTCCAACAGTTAATCGAACAAAATTAATCGGTCAATTGATTGAATACCCTATAGCCCAGGAAAATAAGGGGTCATCTGCGGAAAATCGGATAGGTTCTCTGAAAATTTGCACAGACCTTTCTTTTGACAATATAAATAAGAAAAAAAAAAGTCACGAGAAATCACCCGTGTCCTTGCTGAGATATTGAGGTCAAAGATCACAAAAACCGGGTTTTTTACAGTTTTTTGCTAATATCTCGCTTATTATGCGCCATACGCCTTAAGAGTCTATTACAAAACTTGTAGAATATAAAATTATCTACAATATATTTCTCAATATTTTTTTCGTATCTCTCACCGTTTCTGAGATATTAAGGCCAAAATTCACAAAAACCAGAATTTTTACAGTTTTTTGCTAATAGCTCGCTTTATATAAGTCTTACGCTTTAAAAGTGTATTAAAGAACTTATAGAATGTAAAATTATGTAAAAATTTCTCTCTGTAAGTTTTTTCGTATCCCTCACCGTTTTTGAGATATGGGCGAATTTATCATTAATTTATGAATATAATAGGGAAACGAAATAATGACACCAAACATGAAAACTGAAAAGGGCATATCTTTAAAACAAAATCGTGTATTACTAAAAAATAAAAAGTGCTACGTAGATAATAAATCTAGCTTTTATTTGAGTCCGATCTAGAGCTGATTGTGTAATTAATGAAAATGCTGCGAAGGTCGATTTGTAAAATTAAAAATTAAATTCGCCCATATCTCAAAAACGGTGAGAGATACGAAAAAAATTATAAAGAGAAATTTGTACATAATTTTATGTTCTATAAGTTCTTTAATTGACTTTTAAAGCGTATCATTTATATCAAGCGAGCTATTAACAAAAAAATGTAAAAATTCTGGTTTTTGTGAATTTTGGCCTTAATATCTCAAAAACGGTAAGAGATACGAAAAAAATATTAAGAAACATATTGTAGATAATTTTATATTGTACAAGTTTTGTTATAGTCTCTTAAGGCGTATGACGCATATCAATCGAGATATTAGCAAAAAACTGTAAAAAAACCGGTTTTTGTGACCTTTGATCTCAATATCTCAGCAAGGACACGGGTGATTTCTTGGGGCTTTTTTTTTTCTTATTTATATTGTCAAAACAAAGGTCTGTGCAAATTTTCAGAGAACCTATCCGATTTTCCGCAGATTGCCCTTTTTTCTCCTTATTTTCCTGGGCTACTAGTGATAACATATTTTAAAAAAAAAAAACCTAATTAGATTCGTAGTGTATTTTATAGGCTCGTAAAAACTGTTTACGTGTTTATACTGTTTACGTGCCCACTATCTACTCTACTCTAATTAGTGGTATTATTTTATCAAATATTATATTTTTGTTTTTATCAATATTATCTTGATTTTTTGGAAATAAAAAGGGATTTTCATATTCTAACATATGTAATTATTTACATAGGATTTTATGTATTAAAATAAAACATAAAATAAGTATATTGTTTGTTTACTATATTTGCCTGTTACTAAATGAAACCTAATCAAAAATTTCAATATCAGCAAAATTATAAAAAAAAAAAAAATAACCAGAACGAAATTGTTTACAAATATCAGAATGACAATTTGTGTCTTAAGGGTGATTTTATTTGTTCTATACTAAATAAACCATCACATATGATGATGATACTAAAAAAAAATAAAAATGGAATATGATATGAAATGATACTTTGTTAAATATTAATAAAAATAAATAAAATAAACATGCTTGACCAAAAAAATTAAAAGAAAATATTTTTTTTTGTATTTGTATTGTGAAAAGATAAACAACCCGAGTAAAACTGTTTTATTTATTAGGACAACAAGTCTTGCAAAAAATGGCCCACATAAATAAATTTAAAACAGAAAAATAATTTTCTTGAAAATTATTCTATGAGATTATCATAGTTTTAATTAGTAAAGGTAATAATAACCTCGAGCTATAATAAACCTAATCAAAATATAATATTTTAAAGGTCGAATAATTTTTTTTTTATTTCTTAATACAAATTCATCAGAATTTGAACAAAATGGTTAGCACGCTATGGTAAAATAGAAATAGTTGCAACAACAAAAATGCATATAGGATTACCGACGGTAATTAATATGTATGTTTTTTTAATATTTGTTGGTTAGTTGATGATCGTGATTTGAAATATAATTCCCAATGGGAGTAGAGTCGAATCTGTATTAATATTTTAGTTGGATCATTAATGAATTGTTATTTAAAACCCTTTTCTACTTGCAGTATAGGGTTTTAATTTTTGCTAAATAATATTGAAAATATCATTAACCAACTCAAAATATAATTATATAAGATTAAAAAGACCTTTCAGTTCTCAGAATAGTTGATAAAATTAGATAGAATTATATATAATTTGCTAAAATTGTATAAAATTATACCCGAATTTTTTAACTTATTTTATATAATTTTATAAAATTTGATAATTTTATATAATTTAATCCAATACATGTAATAATATATAATTTTATCGAAATATATATAATTACTAGCTGGCCCGGTCCGCGTTGCTGGCCCAAATATAAGATCAGTGTTATGTTTCGTCTCGCTTCAAATATATAGCCCTGCAAAAAATGTAATGAATTTCTTGGCTTAGAAAAATATATGGGCGTGGTTTTAAAGATCCGAATAGGCAGATAATCATCTTCAAATTATATTTTAGGAACTAAAAAAAAGTTACCACGTCTTCACTACTAAAATAAATTACGCATATCCTTCGTTCTTATCGTGAGCTATTGTCTTGAATTCAAATAAACCTTTATAGTTTTCCCGAATTTTTAATATTTCCGGGACACTTTTCTCATTTATAATTATTTTAGTTAAATCCTTACTTGGACTATTGTGATCATTACAGAAAAAAATTACCAAATCATGCCAGTCGTTTTTCGATTTTAGATGTTTTGAAAAAAGTGGAAGTAGACAAATTTTCATTACGTAAAAACCTTAGATTTACTATCACGAACGTCAACAAACACTACTAATAGCCAAATCGACCCTGCCGTTCTTCTATTTTAGACATATCGCAATAAAAGTGGACGTGAAAAATTTTTATTTCCTTTTAAACCTAAGTTGGAAACGGCCGTTCTCCGATTTTAGATTTATCATAAAAAAGGAGGCGTAAAAGTGATTTACGAAAAAATCTAAGACGAACAATTTAAAAAAAATTAGACGAACATTTAAGAAAAATATTATCCAAATCGGTGATGCGATTACCAAAGAATTACATTTTATTTTTATTTATATTTTATTTTTCTATAGAGCAAATTTTATATATATCGAAAAAAAGAGTGGGTGGTAACCAACTCGGTCCATCCATTCAAAAATGGGCGTAGAAATGGAATGTTGTTCTTTACGAAAAACCTTAGTTAGTTGACTATGACGAACATTAAAAACAAAATTAGACAAATTGATCCAGCCATTCCATGATTTAAAATATATATATCGGGAAAAGTAGACGTGGGTAATTTTTCTTTCCTTAAAAATCTTTTGCGGCCTAGCCATTCTCAGGCGTGGTCGATTTTTCTTCAGTAAAAACCTAAATTGGATTACTGGGAACATTTTCATAAAAAATTACCAAAATCGGTGCAGCCGTTTTCCGATTTTAGATAAGTCGTAAAAACCTAAGTTGGACTATGATGAACATTTAAAAAAAAATCAAAATCGGTCCAGCCAGATTTTTATATAGATTTATTATTTATATAGATTATTCTATATTTTTTTTTCTAAAAAGCAAATTTATTATATATCGAAGAAAAGAGTGGATGGACAACTTTTCTTACCGTAAAAATCTTATTTGAATCTAACCAACTCGGTACATCCGTTCAAAAGTGGGAGTAGAAATGGGTAATGACTAAGATTAAAAACAAAATTATACAAATTGATCCAGCCATTCCATGATTTAAAATTTATGTATCGGGAAAAGTGCACGTAATAGTAGGCTTGGGCAATTTTTCTGCCCTTAAAAATCTTTTGCGGACTGTAACCAAATCGGTCTAGCCGTTATAGTTCTTTCGATACATTGAAAAAAGTGGGCGTAGGAAATTTTACTATGCATAGTTGAATTATGACGAATATCACTTTCTATTTTCGTAAAACCAAAGTTGGAATATAATGAAAATTCATTTAAAAAAATTTTAGTCAAATCGGTCCAGCCATTCTCAAATTTTAGATAAATTGAAAAAGTGGGCGTAGAAGCGGGCGTGGTCGATTTTTCTTTCAGTAAAAACTTAAATTGGGTTACTACGAACATCTAAATAATAAATTATCCAAATCGGTAGAGCCGTTTTCCGATTTTAGATAAATCGAAAAAAGTGGGCGTAAAAGTGGGCGTGGCCAATTTTTCTTTACGTAAAAACCTAAGTTGGACTATGCTGAACATTTCTCAAAAAAAATTGTCCAAATCGGTCCAGCCGTTCTCAACTGATGCGGTTACCAACGAACGACAATTGCTTTTTATTTATATAGATATATAAACTTTCTTACTCGGGAAATGAAAATTGTATGTAAAAAATCACAATGTGCAAGAATTTGTAAAAGCCCAGCAAAAGAAAAAATCTGTTTAAGCTACCCAGCATGTATTTCTACTTTTTACACTGAAAATAACCACCTTAGTAAAGAAGTTTTGATATAATGATATATAATTTGATACAATCATATTGAATTATATATGACTTTTTATATGTTCAGATCTAATTTGATTTTTAAACTTTAATCACGCTGTGACACGAGTTAATTAAATCCGATCTATCTCAAATTTTTACACAATTATTTTAAGATCTAATAGCACAAAATTCCGACTGGTACTTCTTAAAATTTAAAAAATAAAAAAAAAAAACACCCTAATGGTTATAAATTGATTTACCTATCACCTATTTTTTTTTTTAATTATGGTACAATGAGACGATTGCCGATAATTCCCACACAAAATCTAATAATATTATAAAAAATTCTAATGCTTCAATAGATCCAAATAAATATGCCAACTTTCATTTATGAAAAAAAATACATATTTTTTTACCCCGAAATTTAAGTTTTGGACGGAAATCCTGATATATCATTTTAACCACTCCCAATAAGCACATTTAAAATTCAAGTGCAAATCAAGTATAAATCAAGTGTAAATCAAGCCCTTATTTCCAGTCTATGCTTGATTTATACTTGAATTACACTTGAATTCAATAGCATTCTCCAGCAAAACGGATACTTGAATTCAAGCGCTCTTTTTACGCTTGAAAACCAGGGAAAAGGCTGTAAAAACAGGGCTTGAATTCCAGTGTCCGTTTTGCTGGAGTATGCTATTGAATTCAAGTGTAATTCAAGTATAAATCAAGCAGGGGCTGGAATTTAGGGCTTGATTTACACTTGTTTTATACTTGATTTGCACTTGAATTTTAAAATTGCTTATTGGGACTAGACCAATTTTACTGAAATACAATACCGATCTGGCGGTTTGATAACTGTAACAAATACGGAAAACATTAATGTTGGCTTTCAAATAAAAGAGAGTTTTCAACAAACAAACATTAGGGCAGGCAAGGGGAGGACGAGCAACGATATATGTATTTCATTTAACAATAAAAAATTAAAATAATAAAATTATATTTTTTTTTCAATTTAAATCGTGATAACCTATTCCTTTTTTATTTAAAATTAATGTAAACATATTTAACTATTGTTTAACAATTTTAATAATATAATATTATTTTACATGATTCTAAAAATTATGTATATATTTTACTATACGTATTTCAACAAAAATAACAAAATAAATGAGTTTGGTTAAATATTCATTTAAAACATACATATTTAAACAAATCGTTTTATTGTTATATTTTTCAGCCATTGTCCTCCATAAAATTTATTATCGATAATTTTCAACAAAAACCTTGTTTAGTATTTATTTGTGTAATTGTACGCATTAAATTTTATTGTAATATCGTAATATAAAAAAATAAAACTTTCATACAATTCAAATGTTGTTGTTTGTAATAAGAGATGCCATATTGAAAACCTGTAATTTTTTAAAAAATGTAAATCTATTTTAGGTATTACATATATTTTTGGAATTAAATCTATTTTTGGGATTTACGATTTCATACTTTAAATTGGGTAAATTTCAACAAATTCAAATATGTTGCTACAATAAACTGCATAAATTCCCAATTATTTTAGGTAGAACTAAGCAATGTTTGTAAATTTACCCAATTTATGTTAGGAAATTTTAATCATTTTAATAACAAATGAATAAAAAGCATTCCATTTGAGAATTTTAATTGCCCTTGTATTTATTTTGTAAATATTTTTGATTATTTTATAACTAGGGCAAGTACTTTCATGCATCTAAAAATCGAAAATATGTGCCTATAATATGAGTCTAAAAAAATATGCACTAAAAACTTCAAAAATATGCATTTAAAAATTGTTATACTAAAAAAAATAGGTTTTTTAACATTAATTAGCCCAGCAAAACTTAGATTACCAAATAAGGTAAAAAAAAAGGTATAGGATCTCTTATTTTATACATTGCAGCATTGATGATTTTAACAGGCGATGAGACTCAAAGTAATGCATCCACATTATCACAAAGAATACCAGTAAGGTATAAAATAAGTCATAAATTTATAACGAAGAATACGAGTAAGGTGTAAAATATATAATATTGTATAGGTTACGAGAAATGAAATAATATAGCATACCAGAAGATAATATATAAGGTGTTACGAGTAGTGAAAAAATAATTTGGTATTAAATTTACTCACGTGATTGTAAGTGAGTGTAAGTAGATAAAATATGCTCGTGAGTGTGTGTCGTTAGAAATTTCCTGTCGTGAGCCCATCTCTAGTTTAAACTTATGCATTTTTTTATAAAATAATTATTTTTTTATGTTATTGTAATGCATTGTGCATCCAATTATAAATAATGCATTATTTCAAACTTTCAAATAATACATAATGTAACCAAATATAAGTCATCCATGATTTAATGTTTAGAAATAATAAATATGAAATCATTTTTTCCAATAATCATGCATTACGTAGCAAATTATTAGTAATGCATTTTTTTCACTTGAAAATAATACGTTGTGGAACAAATGTTTGGTAAGACATCGTAAAATAATGCTACAAATAAGTTATATGCATTACCTGGTAATGTGTTATATAATCACTACCCATTACTAAAGTTTTGCTGGGAGGCTTTGTCAAATACTCTAAGGCGCTCGAAAATTCTTAAAAAAGTTTTTTTTTTTTTGATTGGAAACAATTTTTAATTAATAAAATATTTTTTATAGACACAGTTTGTGATAAAAATATTTTTAGTTAGACAAATTTACTAAAGAAAAGTTTTTCTTTCAGTCACTAAATATTTCTGGAGTAAAAAATTTAGTAACAAAAAATATTGAAGCACAATATTTCTTAAAACAAATAATTATTTAAAATATTTTTTGAACTTTTTTCGGAATTTTCTGATTTTTAATTCAAAAAATGAACTCAAAGGCAAAAGACCCCACCCTGACTCTAAGCGTAATGGAAAAAAATCAATTTTCCCTATAGAAAAATCTTGAATTCGAATACATTTCTTTCTTTACGATTAGTAAAGTGTATTGCAATAGGAACATTTTAAACAAGAAACATTTCTCAGAATCTAAAAATTATAGTTCCAGAGTCAATTTTCTATAAGAAATGCCTCAGAATATGATTTCTATAAATAAATATATTTTTCTATAAGAAATAGGTGATAGGTTTAAATTTTTTTCTAAGAAAATTTTTGAAAAATATTGATGAAAATTGGAAAAAAGTCTAATTTATATAAAAATATGCAAAAATATGCATTTACACCAAAATATGCAAAAATATGCAACTACAACTCGATGCAATTTTAGTGCAAATTCATTGATTCGGATAGATATTCAATTTATATGATGTTTAGAGTGCCGAGTAAAAACATGCACTCAAAAAAATAAAACTGTAAAGTTAACAAACTTTTTTTGTTAACTCGAGTTTATTGGCTTTTTAGCAAATTTTTAGTTAAAATCAGCGTTTTAACTCCTTTTTTTAGTTAAGTTCGATTTACGAAAATACTAGTTTTGTACACACAAAAAAAAAAATTAAAAAAATTGTGCCAGTTTTTGGTTTAATTACAACCTATAAAGTGGTTTTGGATAACTTAACAAAGTTTTTGCTCTAAAAAACTTAGGTAAATTATCCAAAACCACTTTATAGGTTGTATTATCCCCAAAACGTACACAATTTTTTTATATTTTTTTTTGTGTGTACAAATTTGGAATTAATTTTTTTTTGTTGACTTTAAAACTGAGTTTACGAATTTTTACTAATTAATTTGCTGATTTTTTGTAACATTTTTGTCAAGTCGAAAATTTTAAACATTTCTTGTGTAGCCTCCTATGCAAATCTCATTAGTCCTACTTAAGCTGAACTTAACGCTGTGAAAAATATTTTTTTTTTTTTATTTAAAAAAAAGGTTAGCTGAATTCACCTAATAAAAAATGTTACGAAATTTTCTGCTGAATTTTTAGTTAAAATTACTGTTTTTTGCTACATTCATTCTACGAAAAGCTAACTAAATATTTTTTGTTAAATTAACTAGAAATTTAGTAGGTTCAAAATCAGGTGATTTTTTAGTTAAATTTAACTAAATTTTTTGCCAACTTTACAGTTTTTTTTTTTTGAGTGTGCATTTTCATGAAAGTACTTGCCCTATTTATAACTTTTTTGACTTGTTTATATTTTTGTTAAAATTTTTCCGAATTTTTTAAAAGTTTTTGATATTTTTCGAAACTTCCGGGATTAAGAACCCAGGTTTACAAAAAAACGTTCCGGTTTAGCAACCACATTTTGTGTGGCGTGATGATTGTTATCATTTTATTAATAACTTTAAGTTCTTTTTAATTATAACTGACAATAAATGTATACATACAAACCCATTTTAATTGTAAAAATAATGCTATTATTAAGCAATTGTTATCATTAACAAATTATAATTTCAAAAAATAAAATTTAATATATGGGTGAAATCAAAAAATTTCAACCAAACCATGTAAACGTGTAATATCTCATAAACGGGTTAAAGTTTTCGCGAATTTTTTTATGTACAACCTCGTATTACCGTTCTACATAACTACCAACAATCCGGATATTAATCAGCTATTTTAAACAAGTTATTTTCATTTTTGTAGGCCAAATGTAAACTCCGTCCCCAATAACCAGTTTGGTTTTTCAACTTTAACCTGTTATATTTTAAAAACCAATAGACCAAGAGCTTAATAATTGACAAAATTTTTGAAGAGGGAATGTTCACGTTCTTAAAAACTATTTTTATATAGCCATAACTATCTCTTTTACCCATGCAAACACGGCTTCAATTGTGTAACGATTTCTCGACACTTTTTTTAGACATTGTGTGACCAAACAATTTTGTTGTTTTTGACGTATTATATTTAGAAAAATAACAGGTTATTGCCCCTATTATTAAAAGCGAGGCTATAAAGTATCATTTTGCATCATTGGTTTCAAGTGTTATCATTGCATATTAATTTCCTAGTATGAAAAGCTAATTTATAAATGAAAAATCGAAAAATGAGGTAAACTCCGTCTCAATGTTTATAACAAAACTACTTAGCGTGTGTCTAAAATATCGTCATATTTTGACGTATCTAGTTGATATCTAATGATTTTTTTCGGAAACCAATTTCCGACAAATAGTTTTTGAAAAAAAGGGCAAAAAGTGACGAAATATAAACTTCGTCCCTGTAAACTCCTTCAACTTTTTTTTTTTTGCAGAGAGCATTAAAAAATCTTATGTAGTTGTTTAAACCAAAGCAAAAATTAACAATAGAAATATGTATAAAAAAATAAAAAAAATAATTTTAATAGAAATAATAATACATTTCTTTTACATTTCCTTAGAAAAATCCTGTTAAAAAAATATTGTAAAATCATTAATAACAAAAACAAGAAAAAAAATCCAAATTACAAAAATTGTTACACTCAAAAAAAAAAAAAACTGTAAAGTTAGCAAAAAATTTAGTTAAATTTAGCTAAAAAAGCACCTGATTTTGAACCTACTAAATTTCTAGTTAATTTAACTAAAAATATTTAGCTAACTTTTCGTAGAATAAATGTAGCACAAAAAGCCGTAACTTTAACTAAAAATGCAGCTGAAAATTTTGTAACACTTTTATGTAAATATTAACAAAAAAATTAGTTGAATTCAGTTAAACTTTTTGTTACTTTTTTGTAAAAAGTTGTAAGTTTGTTAAATATTGGTTTTAAACACTAACACTTCACTTATTTTTTTATTTTTTTTCACAACATTAAGTTCAGCTTAAGTAGAACTTATGAGATTTGCATAGGAGGCTACACAAGAAATATATAAAAAAATTTCACTTAACAAATACGTTACGAGAAATCAACAAATTAATTAGTAAAAATTCGTAAACTCAGTTTAAAATTCAACAAAAAAAAATTAATCCAAATTTTGTTCAAAACTAGTATTTCCGTAAATTGAACTGAACTCAAAAAAGTAGTTAAAACGCTGATTTTAACTAAAAATTTGCTAAAAAGCCAGTAAACTCGAGTTAACAAAAAAAATTTGTTAACTTTACAGTTTTATTTTTTTGAGTGTAGTAATTACATTAATAAGTTTTTTAAATTACAATAAAATGTTTTTAAAAAAATTAAAAAAATTTAATGTATTTTTTATGATAAATGTAAACTTTGTCACCACAAAAATCACAAAATTTTCGATAAAATTTGTTTGAAACAATTTGTAGAAGAAATTTTTTATAGTTATATTAGTAGTGATGTAACATATCGATTTTAATAAAAAAAATTCACCAAAAATTACAATTTATTGACATTTTTTGATTTCACCCATATGTAATTTTTTTTCTTAGGGTGTGTGTGAAACGGTAGCAAAGTGCTGTGGTAAATAATATTTTTTGTATGGTGAGAAATTTTCATATTTCTACTGTGTGAAATGATATCTTTTTTGACAACAGTAAATTTTGACGTTTGTACACTCAAAAAAAAAAAACTGTAAAGTTGGCAAAAAATTTAGTTAAATTTAACTAAAAAAACACCTGATTTTGAACCTACTAAATTTCTAGTTAATTTAACAAAAAATATTTAGTTAACTTTTCGTAGAATGAATGTAGCAAAAAAACAGTAATTTTAACTAAAAATTCAGCTGAAAATTTCGTAACATTTTTTATTAGGTGAATTCAGCTAACCTTTTTTTTAAATAAAAAAAAAAAATATTTTTCACAGCGTTAAGTTCAGCTTAAGTAGGACTAATGAGATTTGCATAGGAGGCTACACAAGAAATGTTTAAAATTTTCGACTTGACAAAAATGTTACAAAAAATCAGCAAATTAATTAGTAAAAATTCGTAAACTCAGTTTTAAAGTCAACAAAAAAAATTAATTCCAAATTTGTACAAAACTAGTATTTTCGTAAATCGAACTTAACTAAAAAAGTAGTTAAAACGCTGATTTTAACTAAAAATTTGCTAAAAAGCCAGTAAACTCTAGTTAACAAAAAAAAGTTTGTTAACTTTACAGTTTTATTTTTTTGAGTGATAAATAACAAATCGAAAAAATCTATATATATATAATTTCCCTATTTGTGTGTTCCTCTTTTTTTGTCTATCCAGAGCTTTTTGAAGCCCACTGATGAGCTACAAAGCTGAAAATTGACATGCATATAGTAAAACACCTGGGGAAGATCCTAACGTAGCCGGATTTTGGATTTTTTGCCTGTGGACGGAGAAATAAGAGGAAAAGTGGGCGTGGCAAAATTCAATTTTTAGACATTTTTGCTTAATTTTAAGCCCCCTAATGACTTAGGAAGCTGAAAATTTCCTAGAATATAGTCCTTACGATGGCGCATACCCTCAAGTAGTCGAATTTAAAATTTTCGCAACGTGGGCGGAGAATTGAGGGGAAAAGTGGCGTGGCAAAATTGGGATTTTTTTTAACATTTTTACTTCTTTTGAAGCCCCAAATGACTTAGGAAGCGGAAAATTGCATAGCATTTAGTTTTAACAATGAAGCATACCCTGAAGTAATTGGATTTTGAAGACCCCCAATGACCTATGAAGATGAAAATTGACATTTTTGCTTATTTTAAAGTCTTCTAACGAAGCGGAAAATTTCCTAGCATATAGTCCTATCGATGAAGCATATCCTGAAGAAGTCGAATTTAAAATTTTTGGACTGTGGGCTTAGAATTAAAAGGAAAATATGGAGTGACAAAATTGGGACTTTTAACATTTTAACTTATTTTAAAGCCCCCAAAGGAAGCGGAAAATGGATAGCGTATAGTCCTAACGATGTAGTATATCCAAAAGTAATGGGATTTAAAATTTCTCGACTGTGGACAGATAATTAAAAGATAAAAGAGCGTGAAAAAATTGGGTTTTTTTAATATTTTAACTAATTTAAAGACCCCGAATGACTTAGGAAGATGAAAATTGGCATGTATATAGTAGGTTTCATGGGGAAGATCAACACGAACCTGGATTTTTGATATCCAGTGTATGGGTGGAGAATAAGAAAGGCAAAGGGGCGTGGTAAATTTATATACATTTATTTTCTGTATATACATATAATTTTTATTTTTTTTGGTTTCTCTTATTTTTTGTGTATCCAGCGCCTTTTGAATTTCATTGACTTAAAAGCTTAAAATTGGCATGTATATTAGGGCGTTTCATCAAAAACTTTTTTTTGGATTTTTGCAACTCTTGAAGCGGAATATGAATTCTTATGGCCTAAAAGATTTTTGAGATTTTTTTCAGATTTTTGGAATGTCGGGATCAACTCGCTCAAATCGATTTTATCAAAAAAATGAGGTTATGAAACATAATTTTTTTTATTTTTTGTTCTCTGGTGCCTTTTTTTAACAAAACCGGATATAATACTTCTTAATGTTGCTAGCCTCCTAAAAAAAATATTCGCGGTCAAAATTATAAGTTCAAGGGTCACTAAGATGACCATAAAAGTAAAAATTCAGAATTTCCCGTGTTTTAACCTCAATAATTCGAGAAATAAGCTATGTATGAACGTCATGTTGAATCCGTTAGATAGGTCTTTAAAACACCTTTCATTTAAAACCAATCTGACTATTGTCACTTTTGTAGAAATGTTAAAAAAAATAAAAAACTGGGAAAAACTCATTTTCTCCCCCATTTTATCGAAAATTGAACTGGTGCATTAGGTAGTTTTTTTTTTAAAGTTAAAATAATAACTTTTAAAGGCTTTTTATAGATTGTAGTTAGTGTTTCCAAGCCGGTTAACCAAAAAACCGGTTTTTTGTCAAAAAAACCGGTTTGACAAAAACCCGGGTTTCCGGTTTGGAAACACTAATTGCAATCAAAAAAACTTCTTTGAAGTTTATTATTTCAATTTTACAAAAAAACTACTAATGGATTCCCTTCGATTTTCTGTAAAATGGGGGAAAAAATGAGTTTATCTTAGTTTTTTAATATTTCTACTAAAGTGACAAATGTCATTTTGGTTTTAAATTAAAGGTATTAAAAAGACCTATCTAACGGATTCATCATTACGTTCATATATTGCATATTTCTCAAATTATTAAGGTTGGAACACGGGAAATTCTGAATTTTTACTTTAAAGGTCATCTTAGTGACCCTTGAAGTTATTATTTTGACCGCGAATATTTTTTTTTAGGAGGCTAGCAACATTAAGAAGTATTATATCCGGTTTTGTTAAAAAAAGGCACCAGAGAACAAAAAATAAAAAAAATTATGTTTCATAACCTCATTTTTTTGATAAAATCGATTTGAGCGAGTTGATCCCGACATTCCAAAAATCTGAAAAAAATCTCAAAAATCTTTTAGGCCATAAGAATTCATATTCCGCTTCAAGAGTTGCAAAAATCCAAAAAAAAGTTTTTGATGAAACGCCCTAATGTATATAGCAGTGGGTATCAGGTTGGTTGGCTACCATTTAATTTCCTCTCTCAAAAAGTTGGTTCTCTTAGTGTTGCCTATGCTATTGCATGTAAAAACTCTCTTAAACATTAAGAGAACCAATTTATATAAAGTGACATATTGTTTTGGGGCCTATCAAAATCTCTGATATATTCTTTACTTTATGGTATATAGTACAGATTTTACGAAGCCTGTGGGCGGCGAATTACGAGAAAAAGGGGACTTGGCAAAATTATTTTTTTTTAAACATTTTAGAGTATTTTTAAGCTCCGCCCCAATGAATTAGGAAGCTGAAAATCACTAAAATGTAGACTACTTTAGAATATAGCATATTCTTAAGTAGTCCGATTTAACATTTTTGCAATGTAGACGGGTGTTGAGAGGAAAAAGGGGCAAGGAAATATTTTGTTTTATTTTTTTTATTTAACTAACTAAAAAGCGTTAATGACCTACGCAGCCGAAAATCGGGCAGCATTTTGTCCTGACACTGGACCATATCCTCAAGTAGTCAGACCTAAAATTTTTGGACTGTGGACGGAGAATTAAGAGGGAAAAGGGCGTGGATACGAGTATAGAACTAACGATGGAGCTTATCCTAAAGTAGTCAGATTTAAAAAATTTAGAATGTGGACGGAGAATTAGGCGAAGAAATGGGCGTGGAAAAATTATGTTTTTACATCTTACCTAATTTTGAAGACACCTTATGACCTTGAAAGATAAAAATTGGGATGCATTTGGTACGGACTTTGGCAAAGATCAACACTGACCTGGATATCCAGTTAAAGGGCGGAGATACAAAAAAATCCATAGTGAATTTTGTTCAGTTTATTGTAACGTAGACAGTTTATGTAACGTAGACGGACTTTTGGTCTTCAAGACAGGAAAGTGGCGGAAGATGGCGAATTTTAGTTTTTAAACATTTAGGTGGTTATTCATAAAAACTTAAATATAACTAAAGTAGGTTTATTTGACAGAAATTGCAGGCATATTTGTCAAAAAACCTGCAATAAGTCTACTGTAAGTATTATGAATAACAGCCTTAAACTATTTCTGAAACCCCTAATGACTAAGGAAGCTGTAAGCATAAAGTATTGACAATGGATCATATCCTTATGAAGTCATATTTAATATTTAAACTGTGTACGGAGAATTATAAGGAAAAATTTAAGTGAAAAAATTGTGTTTTTTAACATTTTAGGTAATTTTAAAACCCTTTATGAATAAGGCTGGATTACTCAATGCTCCGTTATAAAATCACTCTCCGTTAAATTTAACTTTTCCATACAAATTTTGACATAAGGTTCCGTTAAATCGGCAGTTAGCAGCTAACTGGACATTGAGTAATCCGACCATGGGACAGATCCACACGATGGATTTTTGATATCCGGTTTAAGGACGGAAAAGGGTGTGCTAAATTTAGTTTTAAAATTTTATCAGTACAATATTAAATTTTTTAAGCACAAACATAATTTTTTATAAAGTATGGTAAAAAATTAGAATTATTGGTAAAAGTGATTTGGTGTTCCGCCTGGCAGGGACAGGCTATTCGACTAGTACAAAATAAATGTGAAAATAAACATAAAATTTTTTGGAAATATTTTTTATTGTTTATTACAATTCTTTAAAAAAAAATAATGGATGCTGTATTTAGATATTTATTAAAGAATATTGATAATCTTTTTTCGATTCTGCCTTTATAAAAATCAAATGGATATGTATGTACATAAATCATAAAAATTGGAATAAACCAGACCCGTGATTGCGAGGGTACATAATTCGTTTTGCACTGTCCACCCAAACACTTCCGCAATGCAAATAAAAGAATTTGTTTCGCTCCATAGATGTATGTAGGCAGGCACCAGCAATTGTTCTTTAATGCTAACAATTTGTTGTTTTGCTGGATTTTATTGGCTTCTTCCTTAAAATGGTACATTCGGGACTGCTCCCTGTAAGAGAAATTTGTTCGTTAAAATATGTTTGCAAATTAAATTTATAACAATACTTACAATTATTGTAAAAAAAAAAATATTTTATTTTTTGCTGTTTTCATTTTCCTATTTTGTTTTTTTTAATTGATTAAATATTTTCAATAGTTTTGTATTTTTGTTTATTTTTTGAAACTTCAAAAATTTCATTACTATTGTCAAAAATTCTACTAGCCCTATGGGCTAGTGAAATTTTATTCACCTCAAGACTGTCAAAAATTTACTAATTGTAAGTAGTATACTTTGCTACCGTTTCACACAGGCCCTAAATGGGAAATTAAAAAAATTAACATACAAAAATAAACAAAAACTATGTAATGAAAACATTTTGAATTTTGTTGCCAAAAAAACGAATAATATAAAATAACTTATGTTCCGTAAAAATCTGTCAAAAATTTTTACGGGGAAAAGCCTTGTTTCGCGGGAGATTTACAAATATCGAAAATTACAAATATTTTTAAAATAGTTCATAATTTTTGCTGTTTAAGAAAAATTATTGAGAGTTTTTGTTAGTTTTATTTGCTTCTCTATGAGAATTTAGAAAAATTAAAAAATTATTATATACTACTATTATTTTAATAAAAAAAAAAAACATATTGTGGTTAGAGAGTGTAATGAGATCTGATTTGTGGAATTGGTCAAAAATGTATGTGTTAAAAATATTAACCTTTTTACATAAAAACTAGGGATGTCGCGAATAGTGTATTCGGCATTTTACCGAATATTTACTATTCTGTACTCGGTTTGACCCGCCTGTATTTTACCTACGTGAAAAATTAAAAAAAGTACCAGACTAAAAAACAGCAACGCTGTTGTTAACACTATTTTTTCTGTTACCTTAAAAATTCGAATTTTAACCAAGTGCTCAGGTTTTTTTTTAAAAAACAAACTGAAAAGACTATAGCCAAGGAGTATCAATACTAAAGAGATCTGAACTCGCTCTTCTTCTGTTAAAGCCGCTCTTAAATTCCCTTTGCTAAGTCCGCCATCGAACTGGACGTTTGATCAAACCAAAAAAAATCCCTTTAGTTCGATATAAACAAAAAAAAAGTGTTGCAGTTTGGCGATTTTCAGACTAAAGCTAGCGTTTTTTTTCTAGCTGTAAAAAAAGTTTTTTTTTGTGGATTATCGGGAAATCCAATGACTTTTTATTTGCTGACAATTTGTTTTAAACACTTTTAAAGGTATTTCCTAAATAATATTAACATAAAAATTATAAATTGATACATTTTTTTTAAATTTATTAAGCGCTTTTTCGATATAAAAAGTTAGCATTATTTGTCAAACCAACAATGTTAATTTAACATTATCGTATTTTCCTCGTCTAACAGTTTTCGTACCTTCTGTTAAAAAGTTCCAAAATATTAAGAGCGGGAGACAAAGAGCTTGCTATAACAAAGAGTCAAATGTTAATAAAAGAAATAAAAGGGTCTTTTTAACAAAGTTAAATTTTGCCAAATATTCGGCAAACTGTGGACGAATATTTATTTAACCGAATATTCAAAAAACATGCCGAATACCGAATAGCCACGAATATTCGCGACATCCCTAATAAAAACGTTTAATTTAATTTTAAATATATTTTACCAGAAAAAATTTTTAATTGTTTATAAAAGTCCACTCAATCCAGCACTTTTTAGAAGGTGGCAATTCCATCATGTCGAACGTGACCGTGGCACATTGGATCCTAGACGAGCATTTGAGAGCCAAACAAATGTTTAGTCATTTGCAATAAATGCTCATATTCGCTAAGTAGACACCCTAGGAGAAAGAAAACCGTTCATAGAAAGAAAATCCATCGCTTAGTTTGGTCAGGACATAAATTTAAAGTAAGGACTTTTTGCATAAATTTGAAAAAAATAATTTTTCTTGAAGACTTTTTTTATTTTATTTTTTAATACTACTTCCAATTATGCGATTTTTCTGAAATTAAGTGGAGATTGTAGCTATAGCTAGTACCTTTGTTACCAATTTTATGGTTTTCAATATTACTCTTTGTAAGTAGGAAATACAGGCCATCAAAAAGTGTCAATTTTTGAAAAATTCGAAAAAAAAACAGTTTATGTTTTGGATTGCAACTTTTGTGGGGAATGAAAGGGAATGGCGATTCTTTTTGTACAATAAACTGGAAGTATTACTTAATACTCATGGGGAAGAAACTAGTGCAGCCAGTTGCAGCTGCGGTCTGGAATGAGGTTTAAAGTGGGGTCCACTAACGAAAAAAAAAATATTTTTAAAGTGATTATTTTCTAAAATGACTTACTATTAATCGTTTCATTGCAAAATTTTATTTAAATAATATATCGTGAACCTATATTCAAAATATGCCAACTCAAATTTGACGGAAATGAGTTTCCGATGGCAAATAGCTGCTTATGTAATACCTATCTGCCATAAAAATTTCAGAGCAAAAAAATAATTTGTTGTCGTTTTACATTCATTTTTGTTATTCTGCTAACTCAAAGTACATATTTTTTTGGTGGAAATAAATGCCAACTCCCATTGTAAATTTCCAAAAATTTTTCAAAAAATTTTTTAAAAAAAACTTAGACCACATAACTTATTGCACATATCATGCTAAACACGAATCTTGTAAAGATTTTGATATCTAATGACTGGTTCTCGAGATATTGCCATTTTGAAAATATCGGTAAATAGTGTTTGCAAAAAAAAAATTGCTTATATTTATGTAACTTTCAAACTATTTATCAGATTGAAACATTATGAATGGGGCAAATAAAGTCAATGATATAAGCTTTCAAAATAGCTAGTTTGGAGTGACCCTATTGCAATACAGCGTGAGTAACAGAGTGCCAAAGTTGACCACCCTGAGACTAAAAGGCTTTCGGAGCTAGTAACTTTTAAAAATATGCAAAGATTTTTAATTTTTTGTTCATTTTTTGCAATTACCGTACTAAGGATAACAAAAACCAAAAAAAAAAAAAAAAATTAAAAATTTTTCCAAAAAAAATGTATTTTTATTTTCCGACAAAATATGCCAACTCTAAAAAAATATTTGTTTTTTGATATAGTAATAAATGCCATCTCTGAAAAATACGCAAACAAGTGCAAAATATGAAAATTTTTGAATAGGTTAAAATTGTTTAGAATATTTAAACCATCTTGTAGAAGGTACATTGTTTATTTTTGCAATAATATGCGAAATAACTAGTTTTTTAGCTCTCCTGAACAGTAAGCTTTTTCGAGTTGGCATTTATTGAATATAGTTCGACGATATATTGTTAACAATTAACAGCGGCTAACAATTAATTACTGATTTTGATACCCTGCCACACTTTATTGTGGCAAAAGGAGTTACACGTAGTACTTGCAACAAATAGGCTTTCTTGATCGCAGTTACGGCCAAAATAACTCGAATAGAAGAAAATTTTATAAAAAGGGTTGATATAATACTTCTGTGTATCAACGCAAATTAAAAAAACTAATTCAGTTAAGTTTAGAAAATACATTCATGAAACTGCAAAGTTATTAGTTGAAAAGTATGGTTGGTGGACCATCAGTCCCACTATGCACACAATTCTAGCTCATGACATAATTTATACAAGAATTGTGATTGCCCGATGGTATCTAAATTATCCTTAACTAATTAAGTAACATTTAAAAAATATTTGTCTTGTTTCATGACAAGTATCAGAGGATGATCTGAAAAGATCACATAGGCATTTTAAAAACTATAAAAGAAACTTTAAGAGACAAAACTCGAAAACAAACAACCTGCAAGATGTTTTTAATATGTTTATGATTGAGTCCGATCCAAATATATCCCTAATAAGGCAGACATAAATGTTGGAAGTACTGATTATAGAGTAATGTTTTTATAATATTTCTTTTTACCAAATAACTTAGCAATTATTGCCAATAATGCTTATATACCAAGTGTTGCTTCTCTGTTTGATATTTTCCACATTATTTTTGTAAAAAAAAAATAAAATAGTAATAGATACAAAATAGTTAATTTTCTAGGATATTTTAGTGTCGGGTGTAGGCTTAACCAAAATATGAAAGGAACACTTTGTATCGAATGGTAAGCTGTTTTATTGTCACTCAAAATCAGTACCTGTTTTAAATAATTGACCTCCATTTTATTTTTTTATATGAATAAATTAACCAATTTTGCCTTAAATTTGCAAGTAGGGTACTAGGGTACATACCTTTCAAAGGCCTTCGAAAGAATTCTACACCATCAAATGACAACATACATCAAAACCAATAATCTTCTAACAGATTGTCAATCAGGCTTCAGAGCCAAGCATAGTTGTGTTACAGCTCTTATTGATGTAGTCGAAGACATCAGGAGGGAAGTTGATGATGGTCGTGTGACAATGTTAGTTTTGCTAGATCATTCGAAAGCTTTCGACACTGTAGATCACACCATTCTTGTACAAAAACTTAAATATATGCTAAATTTTTCCACAAATTCTGCTGCATTGGTGACATCTTACTTAAATAATCGCGCACAATGCGTAGTAATTGGTACAAAAACATCAAGGTTTCTTCCTGTAAACAGAGGCGTCCCTCAGGGTTCCATCCTCGGACCTCTTCTCTTCTCAATCTACTCGAATGATCTCCCTAACCACTTGAACCACAGTAGAATAAGAATGTATGCAGATGATGTTCAACTATACATCAGTGACAAAAAAGGAAATATTGAAAACTGCACAGCCAACCTAAACGAAGATCTGCAACGTGTCTCCCAATGGGCTTCTAGAAATGGGTTAAGTATTAACCCCAAGAAATCAAAATGTATCTTGATACGAGGTAGACTGCAAAAAATTTCTATTAATCCGTTTTTACATATAGACAATCAACAAATTGAAATTGTTAACAAGGCGAAAAACCTAGGTCTAATTATTAATAACACCCTAACTTGGTCCGACCACGTAGTAGCCGCCTGTGGTAAGACTTTCTCGATGCTTCGTTCACTCTGGCCCACGCAGTATTGTACTCCTAAAAAAATACGACTACTACTAGCTAAGACCTATTTGATACCCATAATAACTTACGCATGTGAAGTTTTTGCAAGTTGTGATGAGGATAGTAAGTCCAGGTTAAAAGTAACATACAACAGTATTGCAAGGTATGTCTATGGTATAAAAAGACACGATTCTATTTCACCTCATTCAAAAAAAATATATGGAGTTGATTTCGAGAACCTTATGAAAATTAGAGTTTTAATCTTCCTCCATAAAATTATAGTCACTCGAGAGCCGGAGCATTTATATAATCGTCTTAAATTCAGCAGATTACTAAGGAATAACAACTTAATACAGTTTAGACACCACACCCTTGTCTCAGAATGGCAGTTTTACATATTTGCGGTACGTCTTTGGAACGGTCTTCTTCCAGAAACAAAACTCATCAGCAACGTTTCTAAATTTAAAAAGAAAATGTTTGAATAACATTCATTTATAACATATTATTCTTTGATTCTGTTATCATGTTAATTATTATGTGACGTGTATATATTTTCACATTTCCATATAATGTCATTTGTTTTATAACATTCATACCGTCTTTAATATAGTTTTTATTTTATTTTTTTTTATTAATTTAATTTTTTTTTTTTTTACACAATGTTATTAAAGTTTTTTTCTCGATGTAACTTAAAAAATTCTTAATTTTAAAGTTTATAATGCCGATCTGAAGCCCTGTACTAGTTTAAGACTTTATGTTTTGTTGTAAAGGTTACCAAAGAAAATAAAATAAATAAATAAAATAAATAAATAATGCGAAAAATGTCCAATCCACATGAGTGAGTTCCTTAAGGTCTCCAGTTTTTATAATGGTAAAGAATGTCGTGAAATTCCTATCCGTTCAAGAATTATAACTAAAAAACTTCGATGCGCGCCCTTTTCATACAAAGTTCCCAATGTGCGTTGCACACATTAAAGTTGAAAAAAAAAGTCAAAATAAAAAGATTTTTTTTCTTGACAATAAGGTTAACTTATAGCTCCTAACTAGCTCTATAATTGTTGCTCAGGTTGATTTTGAAAATTGTTTCAAGCTTTCGAGATAATTGCAAAAAAGACAACCATTCGCACGGGACAAAAAACAGAAGTAGTTTTCGCGACTATTAATCAAAACTCTGATTTCAGCGAAACCTGAGGCAATATCACAATGCGACTAATTTTGAAATGTTGGCTTATATTGTCTCTTAAAAGTTGTAAAATTTTACCTCAAAATTATTTCTACTTTTCTTTTAATTTAACTTTAACCACTGTCGCACGGGACATGTCGCACGGGACCGTTTTTTCCATCATCATATTTATGTTTTTTTTTGTTGTTCTTTTTTAACAAATTATAAATAAATAAGCTTAGAAAACTTGGCATATATATTTTTCGTTACCCTGGTCTGGTTCGTATTGAATTTCAGCCAAATCGGTTCAGTGCACAGTGGGGAAAAATTGACTTTTTTTGTCCAATTTTGCCTACAGGTCGAAATTCTTAACCGATTTTGGTTTTTCTTTTTTTGTATTTTAGCTAATAAAATTCCGCATCGATCTGTCATGGTGGATTTTTGAAAAAAAAAATTCGGATTACTTTTTATATTTTCCTAAATATCAGAAAATTTTAATTTTTTCAGTATTTTTGGAATAAAAAATGTATTAGGCATGGGACGAATATGCTTTATAGACTAAATTAAAGGTATTGGAACCTCTTATCAACGACGTGATTAGTATTTAAAATTATTATAATTATTTTTGTTTTTATAACCAGACAAAAATTCAAGAATTTTACATTTAAAAGCCTATATCTTTAAAAATAATGTACCAATTTCAATGAAGTCTTTTTTAGATTAAGGCTTATGTTTTGCTTAGTCATAATTGGTACACAAAATTTTTTTAAAAAATTATTTCATTTTTGTTTAAATTTTACCTTATGATTTTTGGAATTTTTAAATTATTTTTTAGTCTGTTTAAAAAAAAAAAAAGTTGTTACATTGGAAATTCGAAAAAAAGAGTTCAACAATTTTGCAAAAATACTTTATTTACCAATAATGGTTAAGAAAATGATAAGCTTTAATCTAAAAAAAAATTCATTGAAATTGGTGCATTATTTAAAATGATATAGGTACTTAAAAGTGAACATTTTTTAGTTTTCATATGTTTATAAAAACCAAAATAACAATAAATTAACAAATGCTATTAATGTCATTTATAAGGGGTTCAAATACCTTTAATTGTGTCCATACAGCTTATTCGTCCCCTGCCTATTACATTTTTTAGAGCAAAAATTCTAAAAAAAATTAATATTTTCTGTCCTTTAAAAAAATATTCGAATAAAACAAAAACGATTTTAAGAAATCCACCATGACAGACCGATGAGGAATTTTATTAGCTAAATTTCAAAAGAATAAAAACTAAATTCGGTTAAGAATTGCGACCTGTAGGCAAAATCGGACAAAAAAAGTCCATTTTCCCCACTGTGCAGTGGTTCAAAAGTTATTAGCAAAACCGAGAATTTCAGATTAGTTTCACCTTAAATTCACGTGTTGAAAACCCGTTAAACATGTTTTTAAAACATTTTTAAGTCACAAAACTATTTTACAACGTATTTTTGTCACTCAAAAATTTTGTCACAAAAAAATACACTCGAAAAAGTTTTACACTCAAAAAAAATTTTAGACTCAAAAAAAAAAATTTTGTAAATTATTTTTTTTTTTTCAAAAATTACTTAAAAAAAAATTTTACATAACATTAAATATTTCTAATCCAAAATGTTATTTACTTTCACTTAAAAAGGACATTGTGGAGGGTATTCATAGATTCGCCTAGTCGAATTTAACTTTTCTACTTGATTAATTTATTGTCTAGTAATTTCATTTCATCTTTCTTCAACTTTTCTCTCCGCCGTTTGCATCTCTCTTTATTTTTTTCGCCGTTTATACTCCTCTATATTTGAATAATTTAAAAGAATGTATAAAAATAAGTAAATTAAGAAAAAAAATTTTTTTCAAAATTTTAAAATCCACACTTACCATGTCGCACGTGACCAACTTTATTTAAGAACCAAATCTGTGATTTTTATTATTTTTTAATTTTATTTTTTTTACTAGCTGTTTGGCACCCGGCGTAGCCCGGGTTGAAAAAAATATTATATAATGAATAACAGTTTGAAATGCCCTATGGTTGCATCCTCGGTTAGCACTACATCTGGTGAAAATTTCAATTTCGCATTACTTTACACCACCTCTGTCCGATCGCGCGCTGATATGACCCATTATTCCCGCCTTGTTTAGTACTCGACGTTTAAGCGTGATAACCGAAAAGGCAGAAATATCCAAAGTTATAAAGTAATCCATCGACCCTTTTATAGATCTGGCATCACCAAAGATAATTGGAAAATTCTGGCAATGCCAAACTAACGTAAAGCAAAGAGGGACAAAAAACAATCTGCATTCTCACTGTAATACTGGTATCTTCCATCTCGCTCTTATTTCGATTTGTGTTAAAATATCGTAAGCAATACCGTATGGTTTTTGTTTACTACTTTTTCAAACGCCATTTGTTATCCTACTCTATGACTCCTGAAATATCTTTCAATCAGTGACGGTCCGTGAAGTTGTCACTAATTTTTAAAAACAGCAAATTTAAGTATAAAATTCATATTTTCCTGGACCTAACGCATGTCCGAGAGAGATAAAGACCCGATGTTATTTGTTTTGTATAGTTTGAGTAAGATGCAGCCCAAATTCTTTTTTATTGCCGTTTTGTTGCCTCACCACATCGACAATTAACAAAAAGCATTATTTCGCAAATAAATGGAGCACAAAAGTGAATTTTGACTGCATGTCAATAAAAAATAATAAAACTGAGACTTTGTTAATCGCGGGAACGTGTTACCTCCAGAAAAACGTACATTATATCCGTAATTTTGATATTTTAAATAAGTAGAGGACACCCAGTGACAACTTCACGGACCGTGACTGCTTTCAATATATTATAAATGGGTGTGGCAATTTACGTCCCTTTGTTCGATCGCACACTGATATGAGCCCGCATCGGTTAGTCAGTTATTAAAAATTGGATTAGCCGTTTTTGCGTGATTGCGGAACTGGCAAAAATACACGCCTTTGCCCAATCACGCGCTAATATGGCATATTGTTTCCGCCTCGGTTAGTAAGTAATATATGTGTTGAAATTTTGTTAAAATCAGTTAAGGCGCTTAAGCGTAATTACGGAACAGACAGAAAATAACTTTCAGTGTGTTCCAAAGGGGCGTTACAACTTACGCCCCGTGGTCTAAACACTCTCTATTATGGTTCCCGTTTCGGAAGTACTATATGTGGTGAAAAATCCATTAAAATCGTTTAAGTCGTTTAAGCATGATTTTGGGACAGGCAGAAATAACTTTCAATGTAATACAAAATAGCGTGGGATTTTACTCCCCTTTGTCAAAGCGCACTCTTTTGTGGCCTATAGTTCCTGCCTCGGTTAGTACTATCTGGGGTGGAAATTTCTTCAAAATCAGTTAAGCCGAATAAGCGTGATTGCGAAAAACGCAGAAAGGAGGTGCAATAAATTTAACAGAGCGTGTCATTTTATGCCCCTTTGTCCGATCGCTCATTTTATGTTCTATAGTTCCCGCCTCGTTTAGTACTATCTGTTGCGAAAATTTCATGTCAACTAATTCAGCCGTTGATGCGTAATTGCGGAACTGACAGACACGGATGGGAAATGTGGCACAATAGTGTCATTTTTGGCACTATTCAATGTTCAGTGGCACCATAAAAAAACCGTTTTGGCCCTTTTTCATTCTCACCTAATATTGGTAAATTTTTTTTAAATAAATTAAAAAATTTGTTTTAGGAAAATTGAATGAGTTCCCAAAAGTCAAAAAGTACCAAATTTCCCCCATAGAATCCTACTTTTTATTTTTCTTTAACCCTTTAACGACCACTTGCGAGTATACTTGATTGAGGGTTTTAGCGATTAATATTTTTCCGGTAAAAGATAAGTTCCAAAATAGGAATTGTGAACGGTGTTAGTAAGAAGTGTTCAGAAAGTCTCTCATTAGATCCCCTTACCCACTCTAAGTCCGCAAAGTTTGTTAACTAAAATCGATACTTAGGGACAAAAGGATCATTACTTGTCAAGCGAAATTTAGCTCAAGAAGCGGGTTAAGAGATCCGATATTTAAAGAATAACAATTTTTGAATAGATCTTAATAACAACAGCGAAATAAAAAGAAAAACAAACTCGCTTTGGCCAAAAATGTATGGTAAAATTTGTTTGGCCCTTTTCAATCCATTTTGGCAACTTGGCACTAATCAAAAATTCTCAAATACCAACACGACTGGCAGAAACAACTTTTGGTATATTACAAAAGAGCGATGCAACTAATGCCTCTTTATCCAAACGCTCTTTATTATGGCAGTCAAAAATAATTTGAAATTAATACAAAGAGCGGCATTTTAAAACGCCTTTGCCCAATAACGTGCTGATATGGCATATTGTTCCCGCTTCGGCTAGTACTATCTGTGTTGAAAATTGCAACAGAATCTGTTCAGACGATTAAGAGTGATTACGGAACTGGCAGAAATAACTTTCAATGTAGTACAAAGGGGCGTGTGATCGCCGCCCTATTATGAACTATATTTCCCGCTTGGATTAGTACTGTATGTGATGAAAATTTCTTTAAAATCGGTTCAGCCGTTTAAGTGTAATTGCTGAAAAGGCAGAAATAATGTTCAATATAATATAAAGGGGCGTGGCATTTTACGCCCACTTGGCCGATCGGTCTCTCTTATGGCCTATAGTTCCCGTCTCGGTTAGTACTATCTGTGGTGAAGATTTCATGTAAATCGGTTCAGCCGTTTATCCTCGATTGTGGACAGACAGACAGAAAACCAAAGGATGCCACGCCCCTTTGTAAGGATCTTAAAAAGAGGTGTGGCTTCCAATCAAGATGCGGGATGGCATATATTTCCTTGCAATAAACGCCCTATTAGTATGCCAAATTGCATGTTTCTCGGTAACAAACATCCAAATATAGTATAACAACCAAATATATTGAAAAATCTGAAATTCACAAAAAGTGGGCGTAAAAGGAGGCGGGGCATCCAATCGAGATGCCATTGGTTCCATTTTTCATTCCAGGAAACGTACTATCTACGTGCCAAATTTCATTTGAATCGGTTCAGTAGTTTTTTTCTGAAAGCGACACAAACAAACAAACATACAAACAAACAAACAAACTAACATGTCATTTTTATATATATATAAGGATATATATAAGGATTTTAATTGAAATAAAAATCTGTGTTTGTTTTCAATATTTGATGAACTTTCGTCATGTCCACTTGACGCACTAATTACAAATGTTGTTTGTCAATGTCGCACGGGACATCGAAATATGTGATAAAGCATAGCAAAAACTAACCGTTATTTTTTGGATTGCATAGTTTGTTATGCATTTTTTTAAAAGCAAAAGTCAATATTTAATGCTTCTCTTTAAGAACTTTTAACAAAACAAACGGTGCAATAGAAAGGTCCCAATGAGAAAAATTTGGCTTGTTCGACTTTACATTCGAATATCTCGAAATGGGTTATGAATAAATGTAAAATTTGTTCACGTTAGTTAAATTTGATTGTTTTCCAATGAAAATATGTTAAAACAAATTCGTTTCAAGAACTTTTGGTTTTTTGGTCTTGGTAGACCTTTCGGTGGAAGTGCCCATGTAAAATAAGTATTTGAGAAAGAGTTTGGAATATAAAGACTTGGTGGAAAAGCATGGTTACTATAATTTAATAGTTTTTAAAAGAACATTTTTTTTTTTTTTAATAATTTTTAATGAAATTCTTTACTCTAAAAAGCAAACAAATACTGTGTCCGGGATTTAGAAAACTTTCAAAAACTTTTTTGGGACTTAAAACTTTCAACGAATTTTTTTGCTCCAAAATGCAACAAAAAATTTTTGTTCCGGGACCTCGAAAATTTTAAAACAATATTCGGTACTTGGAAATTTTTTCAATTTTATTTATTTTTTTAATGTTCTGGACTTAAAAAATTTTAAAAAATTTGTCAAAAAACGTTTTTTCGAGAATCCAAGTTCTTTACTCTAAAACAAAGACACTATTAAAGACGTTTTATACGGGAATTTGGATGAAAACCCTGAAAATAATAACAAAAAGATAAAACTTCTTCGTCATTTACTTTGAAGTTTCTCCAAAAATCATTAATTTTCAACAGAAACACTAACACTCTCAAATTTTTCGTATTTAGAATTAAGTAGAATTAAATAAAATTACATTCGCATTAAAGGCCTACCATTATTACTTTTTTTTAAGTACTGCTTCGAATCCAAAAGTTAAACTTAAAAAAAAAAAAAAAATCGGTCCAAATATGACGGTATTTATACACAGCCTTTTTTTGCTTGCAATAAAGTCTTGCAACTTTTTTTTGATGGCAATCGGGTGTGAGAAACATAAAAGAAGGAAAACAGAAATCGTGATTTTTTTTTCTACCCCGTTTTCTTTTCACCCCCGTTTGCCTTCAAAAAAAAAAGTTGCAAGACTTTATTGCAAGCAAAAAAAGGCTGTGTATAAATACCCTCTATGTAAAAAAAATTCTACACTGAAAAAAACAAACAAAAATTTTAGGTTAGGATAAAAAAATTGCCTATGTTTGTCATGTGCGCCCCATCGAGGGTTAGATTATTATTTGAATTTAATAGAAAATGGAAGAAGAGTTAGAGTAACCGTACAAAAGTGCGTATGAAAATGAAAATATAGACAACCTTGAAAAGGGAAATTTGGGTTAGCAAGATGTCTGCTCAGAGGGGATGTTTTAAAGAAGAGGATGCTTCCTTTCTAATTTTGGATTCTGGTGAAGCAAGTGGTTCCTGATTTTGTGAAGGAAGACAGAAAACCAACCACAACAACAACTTTTAACCATTTTATTGAAACATCACACACGTTTTTTTATAATACAAAGTTTAGTGATAGCCAAAAGATAAGGCTTATGATATTTAATACAAATTAGAGATGGGCGCTGGTCACGTGATTTGCGTGATGCACGTGAATCACGCGTGAATCACGCGTGAGTGTGAGTGATTTTCATTTCAATCACGTGATTGTGAGTGAGTGTGAGTTGAAAAAAAATCTGAGTGAGTGATTAGTGAGTGAGTCATTTATTTTTTGCGTGAGTTTGCGTGATTGGATCTTTGATTTGCCAAATTTTTTTTTAATTTTTTGTAAAAAATTTTTTTTTTTGGATTTTTTTTTCTTTTTGGTAAGAAAATTTTATTGCGTGAGTAGATTTTGCGTGACTCACGCGTGAGCGTGATTGAATCTGGCATGAGTCACGCGTGAGCGTTTGTAAGTTTTTTATTACTCAAGTGAATGTGAGTGAGCGTGAGTAAAATTCGATTATTTTTTGCGTGAGCGTGAGTGATTGTGAGTCAAAATCCACTCACGCCCCCATCTCTAATACAAATAACATCTTAAAGTAAACATTCATCAAAACAACACATCCTAGCTTGTCACCATCGCCACCTCTGCTTCACCCATCGTTGGAGTAGGCGTTTGAGTACCACCAAGCCTGGGGTACTAAGGTCAGCCACTTGGTTTCTTGTACTGATTTGTCGTTTTATAGAGAAAAAAAACAGGTTAAAAGAATTAGGTAAAACATTTTTGCGGCATTTTTATATTTTATTGAAACCAGTCCCTTTTATATGATTGTTTGGAAAGGTGCGCATCGTTTGGGTTGAGCTCAGGCCTAAGAACCCGTTTGCGTAACAGGGATAGATTGCCAAGTCAATAGCTGATTGTGGTTTTCCTACAGTGAAAATAAAATAAAAATTAAAATTTAACCTAGAAAACAAAAATATGAATAAATAAAACAAAACCAATACTTTGAAAAATATACAGAAAAACTAAAGACTACGTACAGAAAACGGATGGACAAACTATTGTGGTGTAAAGAAAAGCAGCTCGACATCATCAAGGTCAAACACATACGAATATTGAAATAAGAAAGCAATTTTGGCAAAGCCTAAGCCATGGAATTATTTTATGTTTTTTGAGTTTTTTGATAAAAATTTTCTATATGAATACAAAACGGCAAACAATCTTGTAACAAACCAAATGTCGGCATAACCACAAATTTTTATACTTCATTTTTATATTTCAACTAGCTGGCCCGGTCCGCGTTGCTGGCCCAAATGTAAGATAAGTATTATATTTCGTCTCGCTTTAAATATATAGCCCTGCAAAAAAAGTAATGAATTTCTTGGCTTAGAAAAATTTGTGGGCGTGGTTTTAAAGACCCGATTAGGCAGATAATCATCTTCAAATTGTATTTTGGGAACTAAAAAAAAAATACCATGTCTTCGACTTTGCGAACTGTTTAAATTTAAAACTTCTTTAGTATCATTACGAAAAACACAAAAATAAATTACGCATATTCTTCGTTCTTATCGTGAGCTATTGTCTTAAGTTCAAACAAACCTTTATAGTTTTCCCGGATTTTCCGCTTTTCCGTGACACTTTTCTTAGGACAATAAGTTTTTCCGTAAAGTCCTTTCTTGGACTATAATTGGCCTGATAGTCCTTACTTGGACTATCAGGCCAATCGCTCGCCGATTTTAGATGTATTGAGAAAAGTGGGAGTGGACATTTCCTTTCGTTAAAACCTTAGTTGTACTATCACGAACGTCAACAAATACCAAATACGCCAAATCTGCCCTGCTGTTTTTTCTATTTTAGATATATCGAAATAAAAGTGGGCGTGAAAAATTTTTATTTCCGTTGGACTATGACTATAAAAAATAATGTTTAGTCAAATCGATCAAAGGAGGCGTAAAAGTATGAGTAATTATTTTTTTTTCGAAAAAACCTAAAACGAACATTTTAAAAAAATATTATTCAAATCGGTCAGTTCTCAAGTGATGCAATAAGAACGAACTATGTACATTTGATTTTAATTTATATTTAATTATTCTATATTTTATTGTTCTATATTTTATTATTCTATATTTTATTTTTCTATAGCATAAAAACCTTATTTGAATTTAACCAACTCGGTCCATCCGTTTAAAAGTGGGCGTAGAAATGGAAAATTGTTTTATTTACGGAAATCTTAGTTGGACTATGACGAACATTAAAAACAAAATTAGACAAATTGATCCAGCAATTCCATGATTGAAAATATATATATCGGGAAAAGTGAGCGTATAAATAGGCGTGGACAATTGTTCTTTCCTTAAAAATCTTTTGCGGACTATAACCAAATCGGGCTAGCCGTTATAGTTTTTTCGATACATAAAAAAAGTGAGGGTGGGAAATTTTACTATGCGTAAAAACCTTAGTTGAATTATGACGAACATTTTCAACAAAAATTAGCAAAAGTTAGCGTGTTCAATTTCTGATTTCGTAAAAACCAAAGTTGGAATGTGATGATAATTCATTTAAAAAAAATTTAGTCAAATCGGTTCAGCAATTCTCAGATTTTAGATAAATTGAAAAAGTAGGTGTGGTCGATTTTTCTTTCAGTAAAAACTTAAAATACTTTATTATGAACCTTAAAATAAAATATTACCCTGATCGGTGCAGCCGTTTTCCGATTTTATATAAATCAAAAAAAGTGGGCGTAAAAGTGGGCGTGGTCAAATTTTCTTTACGTAAAAACCTAAGTTGGACTATGACGAACATTTCAAAAAAAAAATCATTCAAATCGGTCCATCCGTTCTCAACTGATGCTGTTACCAACGAACGACAATTGATTTTTATTTATATAGAAGATTTCAATATTTTAAACCTAAAAATAAAATTTGATATGATTCAGTTTGAGTTCATATAAAGTAAAATGGCGGATACAAAAATTGTAAATTAACCTTTATGTGCTCGGGATTGTAAACTTACGTTGGCGGTCGGAAGTCTACATTTGTAGCAAATATGTTTTTTTATGGAAAACATATGAAAAAAACACTAGCACGCATACAGCCTTATCATAGAAAAATAACATATATTTAAAATCAGCTTTTAATTTTATTTCCATACAAATTGGCCCTTACCACAAGAAAATAAAAAGTCTATTTTAACAAAAGTTTTATTTTAAATTTAAAATTTTCAATACATTTTTTGAAAGTCGATTTTAAAAACAAAAACAATTGTATGGAAATAAAACTAAAAGCTCATTTTAAATTTATTTTATTTTCTTGTAGTAAGGCTGATTGTTTTTGTTTTTAAAATCGACTTTCAAAAAATGTATTGCAAATTTGAAATTTAAAATAAAACTTTTGTTAAAATAGAGTTTTTGTTTCCTTGTGGTAAGGGCCATAGTGTTCTACTTAAATACATTAATTATTAAGAAATATTTATATGATTTTTAGATACAAAGTGAAGGTGAAAATGTTTAAATTTAAACTTCACAATATAGACAACGATCAGGGTGCATGGGCTGTATGTTGTTAGAAATATCAGGCGGGTGGTTCATATTAGTGCCAGAAACAGGAAAACTATCAAGCGCCACTTCAATTGCCAGGTGTGTTAGAGAATATCCTAATACCCTTCCATTTTCAGAGCGCTGTACAGTTGCTGGCATGAAGGGCTACTTTGCAAGGCTTCGCAGGAACTTTCGTCGTTTGACTGTTTGGTAGATATGGTCGTTATTTTCCGAAAATATTATGAATGCGGCTAGATAGAGCGCATATATCTAGCATGTTCAAAAATATTGCCAAAGACCAGAGCAAAGTTTTGAGTTTTGACTTTTTGAAAGTTAAATTTTTTAACATCAAATGCCTACCCAGATTCAATGATGTGAAAAAATTGTCACACACGACACTCTCTCCAACATTTGTTGCACGGCTTGCATTTGAGCTCTTCTTTACTCTCAACAGCGAGATTTATACAAGAATATCGCTGTTGAGAGGAAAAAATTACTTTACATCGCATGTGAACCAGACTTATATGCCATACTTTGCAGGCTTGGGTGGGATGCGTAAATCCGTGATATGCAAATAGTTGTTCGTCAACTGTAATTTCTCCCGATGGTTGATAGTACCGGCGAAGACTGTTGCTCATTATAGCCCATAACGCAGAAATTAGATCAACCTTATCGTTAACCTGTCCAGCAACTCTATCAAACCAAATAAACCGCAAAAAGTCCTTGAACAAAGATTTCAGCATTATTGCACGGTAATAACAAACTGCTTCTGTACTCCACAATGCATGTGTATCTTCATAGTTTAATTTATTAACGCCAGCGAAAAATAAAAGCTCAAAGTGATGTGAATTTCCATACATTTTATATGATGTCTACATTTGTAGACTACCCGCCAGGAGATGGTCATTTTGAAAAGTAGGGTCTGGGAGGTGCTGTAAATTATTTTTTTAAAGTGTTAGTGGCTAAAACTGCTTAGAATTGATTTTTAGGAAGCTACTGAAAATATCGGACCCTGTTGTTGTGGACAGTTTTTTTTTATTCAACTTTTTCTGCAAAAATGCTACAAATGTAGACTACCGAGCACATAAAGGTTAATGAATCCTAATAAAATTTTGAATATTTATAATGATTTCATTCTTTTTACCTTACTACCACATACTCATCCTTTTTCTGAAATAAAACATAAAATTTATAGTGTTTTGCATTAGAATGTGTCAGTAAAATAATAAGTATATGGTAGTAAGGTAACAAAGGTTTGTAGGCAAGGCTCTGGGACAGCCATAGAAGGGTGGTAACCAGCTGTCATGGTGAGGTCCATTGGATCTTAGTGGGAGGGTCACTATGCTGACAGATCAACCATCAGCTTCTATATTTTTGTATTTCGAATAAAGGGTGTGTTAGTATGTTATGTTGGTGTGTTTGTGATAATTTCCAATTTCCCTTTTCGTGTTTTACTTCGGGTCCCATTCGAATTTTTTCGTTAATTTGGTTACTCCACAACTAAAAGATGGTATGATTTTCATATCACTGTCGTTGTACCAGAACGTCAACAAGAACCACCAAATTCGGCGAGCTTAGCCGTGCCAAACGCGGGCATACCAGCGACGTTGACAATCTGGCATTCATCTTGTCTAATTTCACGAACCCGACAGTACACGGTGCGCCTCAGCGATGTTTAGGTTCAACTTTAGTGTCGATGAAAAGTGTAAACGCAGTTCGATTTCTACTTGATTACATGTCACAACACGCGCAATTACAGTGTTGCCATACTGAAGCCCTTCTATCTTTCAAATCTTTCATCTCTCTTCTATCCCCTTTCCGAAAGAAGCATCACGGTTACATTAGTAATTGATAGGCAGCATTGCCTGAGTCTTGCTTCTTTTTGTTAAAAAAAAAAAAAAAAAAAAAACAGCTAAATCGTAGCTGCTCGCATTCGCGAGAGATCGCCAAATTAGTGTTTTTTCTAAAATTTTGACAATGCAATTTCTCGGGAAACTGATCATCTATAATTTTTATGCTTGTAGTTTGGGGGGGTGAAATAAAGCCATAGGCAATAAGGCCATATGGCCTTTTTCTCAATTCAATGGGAAATAAGGCCATATGGCTTTATTACCAACACGATTGAGCAATAAAGTCATATTGATTTTGCAACCAAAGTGGAAATAAAGCCATATCAGTTGAAAATGTGGAAATATATTTCCCCGTAAATCCTGCTACCCAAAAAAAAAAATATTTAGCGAAGCCGCTAAATTAATTTATGGAGTTTGTAATCCCTAAGCCCCAAGGCCGGCTACGCAGAAAAAAATTTTTTTTTGATTATCTTAACATTAAAAACCACATATAGCAGGAACCTCGGAACTTAGAGAGGTCTAGAGGAAACAATTTTTTATTAGCACGGTTTTTAATTTAAAGATTGTTTAACAAAAAAAGTTTTTCTGTGTAGCCGGCCTTCGGCCGGGCTTAGGGATTACAAAATCCATGCATTAAACCCACCCTCTCCGCAAAGTAAAGTTTTCTAGGGTAGCAGGCCTTTGCGCTATCAAATTTGTTATGCCTCAAAAAGGCCTGATAACCAATATATCTTTGGTTTGCAGAGAGGGTGGGTTTAATGCATGGAGTATGTAATCCCTAAGCCCAGCCGAAGGCCGGCTACGCAGAAAACCTTTATTACAAAAAACCAAATCATAGAAGTCGTAATTTCGGCATTTCGTCCAAAAAAAAATATTTTGGATTTTTTTACAATTTGGTTTTGGGAGAAATAACATTTTTAGAACTATAATTTTGGGCTATATGTCGCAGCTTGGGCGATATGACATTTACGGTTTTGGGCGATAAGACCATGGTCGCTATGTCCGTACGCCATTTCAAACTCCATAAATTAATTAAGCGGATAAATAATTTTTTTATTGGTAGCAGGATTTACGTGGAAATATATTTCCACACTTTCCGCAAAAAATTGATGAACATTTTTAAAAAATATTCAAATGAGTAACAAAGCCATATATGGCTTTATTTCCAACAGTTGTTGGTAATAACGCCATATGGCCTTATTTCTCAACTCTTTGGGAAATAAGGCCATATGGCCTTATTGCCTATGGCTTTATTTCACCCCCCCCCCCCCCTTGTAGTTTTGTCAACTTTTATAACCTCGAATTCAAACTGCGTATCACATTTTTGTCGTCAATTGAATTAAATATTTTTACAGACCAAAAATAACACAAAGTAATGAATTAATATTAGTTAAGTTAGTTTTTTAGCGATATCTCGAAGAATTTAGCAGCTAGAATTTAAATGTTAACAGGCTTATCACCTTTAATCAAGAGCAAATCAAACTGCATTTCGTGTTTTTCAACAATGTTAAAGAAACTCTTTTTATTTATCAAATCAAGAAATATCCCAAAAAGCTGTTTTTCGCTATTTCTCGCGAAAGTGAGCAGCTATAATTTTTTTGTGGACAGTTTTAGTTTCTTATAACATGCTCAAATCAAACTGCATACCACTTTTTTTATTATTTCTAAAGAACCGGTTTTAAAATATAAATAAATAATAAAAAAAATTAAAGTTGTTATTATTCGACCTTTATTTAAATAAAAAAAAATATATATAATAACGCGATATCTCGCGAAATTTAACACATACAATTTCGATGTCAACAGCTGTGTGATCTTTGATCAAGCACAAGTAAAACTGCATACCATGTTTTTACGAAATTTTAAAGAAACCTATCTAAAGATTAAAAACGAAAACAAAACCAGCAACAAATTAATTTCGCGATTTCTCGCGAACTAAAGAAGATAGGATTTTGATGTTTACTGTTTTGTGACCTTTAAATAAGTACAATTTAAACTGTATACTCAGTTTTTGAAAATATTTAAAAAACTTCAATGTCAAAATTTAAAAAAATACAAAAACACTAATTTCGCCTTATCTCGCGAATGCGAGCAGCTACGATTTCGCTGTTAACAGTTTTGTGACACTAAATCTTGTAGAAATCGAACTGTGCTTACACTTTTCGTCGACACAAAAGTTCAACCAGAACATCGCTGAGGCTCACTGTGAGTACAAGTTCTTTAAAAAAAGTGTGAACAGTAAACTGAAGGTGTTTACTTCCTCTTTAATTTTCATATGGGTTTTATACCCATTTTCTTGAACCCCACCGAAATATTTGACGGTTAAAATTTCAGAGTATTTTTTTTTTGTGTATTATTTGCCGAATTTGGAAAAAGTGTAATTCAATTTATAAAGACAGATGATATTTATAATTTATATTCTAGCTCTTTTATTTTGAAACTCCGTCTGTGAAAAATTTTCTTCGAGATATACTTCTTAGTTTACCATTTTATTTATCGCAAAACCACTAATATATAGTGGATTTTAACCCCGTAGCTCTTCCAGCAACGAAGATATTAAGTATAAATATTTAACTGGATTTTTAAACCCTACATCACTCTGTAGTACAGGGAAAAGATGGCCACGTGAGTGACTTTTGACTCACACTCACTCACTAACGACAGTATTTTTCCAATCACGGACATTCACTCACGAGCAATTTTTTTTCTACTCACACTCATTCACGTGACTAAATTTAAGTCAACTCAAGTGCACTCACCCAAGCGTCACTCACACATACGTTGACTCATACTCACGAAACTCTTATTTATACAAAAAAAAACTTTTAAAAATAAAATTTCAGAAATCTAACAAAATTATTAGCAAAATTTAGAGTTTATCCAAATTTTAGAACTTTTTTTCTTTTAATTTTTCGGGGCGAAATTTGAAGTTTAGCTAAGTTGTAGAAAATTTTTTGACTTTATTCTAGACGAAAGGAAATGTGAAACAAAAACACCTGGAGTAAGAAGAACCGGGAAATGTGGGGCACTGGCTTGGAAAAAAGTATTGTATTAATTAGAATTACAAATAATTACACATTTTTGTTTTTTCATAGCTAAATAACATTATACACTCAAAAAAAAAAAAAACTGTAAAGTTAGCAAAAAAAACTTGTAAACCTACAAGAAAATTTGCTGATTTTGAACGCACAATTTTTTTGGTAAAGTAAGTAAAAACGTTTTGCTAAAAATTAGTTAACTGATTTTTTTTTTATTTCAACTTAGTTCATACACATATGAGGACCCCATTGCGTTCGGACCCGATAGGTCCAGACCCCGATGGGCCTAGACCTAGTTGGGTTCCTTAAAAATCGTCATAGTTTTTGATCCAAAATTTGTATCCGTTTCGCTCTACCTTGCTTAGTTTTTGAGATACGTGATTTTAGGGGACCACCACCACAAAACTCGATAACTTCAAAAATATTACTCGGAGAGCTTGTTCTACGTGTAGAGAGCTACAAAAATTCTTTTGGACTTTTTATTGTGTCGGCAATATATACCGAGATATGAGCATTTTAAAATTTTCGGATTTGCTAACTTTTTTGGATCCAATGTTAAGGCCCATTACTATTAAAAAAAAACTAGTTCAAATTTTGTTTAAAATTGCTAATGCGCTAAATGAAGTTTACAAGATATTTTTGCTAACAATCTAATCTCAACTAAAAATTTGCTAAAAGTTAGCTAACAAGCATTAGCAAAAAAAAATTAGTAAATCTACTAATGTTTTATTTTGAGTGTAGAAAAGAGTAGAAGACAAGCAGTGTTATATATCATTTATTTTCCAATATAGCAACAAACGCTACATCTACCTCAGTTCACACGTATTTACCATCAAATTGGATAATATGTTTATTAAAAGAATATTTTGTTACTTAATACATTCAATGTATTGTTAAAATTGTTTTTAATTAAAGTTTTTTAAAAATCATACGCTAGATTGATATTTTAATATTTTATTTTGGTATTTTTTTGTAGTTCTTCTTAATGTTCTGTTGTTTTTTAAATGTCAAAATTCCTAAATTCTTACCCACTGGCTCCACCTTCTATAATTATGTGGACATTTATTCCGACATACGTCAAAATTGTGTTATTTCTCGTGTGCCATAGTCAAATGTTATACATATTTGTGTTGGAAATAAATGTTAACATAGTTCTCCAAACATAAGTCTTAACAATTATGTTAACATAAGAAACGTCAAATTCATGAGTTTGTTGATGCCGACATTTTGGAAAAATACAAATACGCAAAAAACATTCACTTTATTAATAATAAATGTTGTTTTTTGAAAGAAAGTAACTTAATAACGTTAAATTTAAGGTTTTTAATTTAAAAAAGTGTGTTATATGTATTAAAAAAATAAATTAAAAATAATATCCAAACGACCTTCATCAACGAATTCCTGAAAAAAATGAGTTAACATAAATTACGATTACACCACCCTTTAACATAAAATGAAAATACAAAAAAGTTCTGCCGACGTTATCTCTTATGTTATCTACAATTTTATGTTGGTGGAGCCGGAGCGTTATAAAATAATTAAAGACTTTTCGTTTATCGTCCAACTGTTGACAAGTGTGGACGTGTTTTAGTTTAATTCCGAGCAATTAATTGAATAACTGAAATTGTTCGTAATAGGTTTGTTCGTAATAGGTATTTTTGTGATATTTTCATGACCACATCAAGGAAAATGAAAATATGGACACAAGTGATACCGGTTTGATTCGAGGCTCTGCCTCACCGACTGGTGCTGGTCATAGCACTGGTCTTAAGGTTGCGACCTTGAAGTCCGGCCTTGATTCTGGTAGGGGTGCTCAGCCCAATATTGATGGAAAAAAAGACTTAAGCCATCAAAGGTCAGGCACAACCAGAGAAGGCTTTGTCTGAAAATAATTAACAGACTAAGCCAACTCGATGAAACGAAGATCTCAGAGCATGAGAGGGCATCGCTATCATGGGCTAAAGTAGTCATTGAAGAACAGGAAAACTTTCGGCAATGCGCGCATCTGACAAACAGAGCGCTGTTTCGGGGTCGTCATCGAAGTTTGGTAAAAAGTTGCGCTCGCCCGACGAGAAACCTCTACCTAAGATCTAAGGTGACCGGCAACGTCTGGACTCAGTTTTTTAGTGAAGTGGTGGAAGGTAACCTTGTTAGGGAGAATGAGGATAATAGTATCCCAAGGGACAAGTGGAGTTTAGTTAAAATTAAATTAAATGAAATCTACATTAGGCTCCTTGAGAGTTTGCCTGATTTTCTCCCTACTACCGTCAACGCAGGTTGGTATCAGGGGCGAGTAAAACTCGTTGCTTTTGGGAACGAAAGATCCGCAGCCGTGTTTAAGGTTGCCATTAGCCAAGTGGGAGAGTTATGGCCTGGAGCCAGACTGGACGTTGTTGAAAGCATGATATCCTCTCGCAACCCAGAGCTCATGTATGGATTCCAATGGCTACAAGTGACACTGAGGTGATTCTAAAGATGATAAAAGTCTGCAATCCTGACCTTCCAACTCAGAATTGGCATATTGCCAATTCTGAGTTGGAAGGCGCTCGTCTTCAAGCGGTGTTCTTGGTTAATGAGGAATAGCTTCCGCTTTTAGCCAGGACTGACGGCATTATAAGATTTGGCTTTTTTTCATATAAGAGTCAATGTCTACAAGTGCCCTTATCTGAACCGCATAGTTTGGCGCAAATTGACTGTCTGGTTGACCATATAACAAATGTTTGTAATAGGTGCCTGGATGCATTTTGCACTTCTGCAAGGCCTAGAGGAAAAAAAGCCACCTTGGTGGTCAAACGAGTTGCAGACGAGCAAAGATTCCTGCAGAAAGCACTTTAATAAGGCTAAATCTTAAAGAGCGGACGAGGACTGGTCTGCATACAGGCTGCAACTTAATAGTTATAAGAAGATGATCAGAATTGCCAAATGTGATTCTTGGAAAAACTTCTGTTGAAACATAGAAGACGTTGGATACCTCAGGCTGCGCAAGGTTCTGACTTCTTCTCCTTACATCCTGGGATACCTGAAAGATCGTAATGGGGTGTGGTCTTCCTCCAGTGGGGAGTCACTGGATCTCCTTCTAGACACGCATTTTCCGGGCAATTCCATGACGCCGTTTCAAGCTTTGAAACGTTCTGATGCCTAAGCATCTGAAATTGCTTCGGAAATAATAAATATGCCAACATTAATATGAGAGATTAGAAGCTTCAGCACCTATTAATCCCCTGGACCTGATGGTATAATCCCGATTAAAAGCTTAATGCCCTATAAATCCCCTGGACCTGATGGTATAATACCGGCTGAGATGCAGCAAGTGTCGTACTAAGTACTTATATAGCCCCTTGGCTGTATAATTTATAGTACAGATTATCCTTTAGGCTTTGCAGAAGGGCAAAACGCATCCAGGCACCTATTACAAACATTTGTTATATGGTCAGCCAGTCGTATATTCCTTTAAAATGGAGTATCCGGCTGCGTCAGAAATTCGACTTAATAGAACGATTGTGACTATAGCGCGATCTTAAAGAAGATAACAATACCAACAACTGTGGACTGTGCTCCCTCTATGAGCCTTTTTGAGCGCCACTTTACCACTATGATACCATTTAGGGAGTCTTGGATGGGAGGCATTCCGGGTCGTGGATCCACCATGAATTTTTACACAGATGGATGGAGGCTGCACGAACAAGTGGGAGTCTATTAGGGAGAGCTTGGATTGAGCCTGGCTCGAAAATAGCCAGATCATTGCAGTGTTTACCAGGCAGGGATTCTGGCAATAAAGAAGTGGCTGACTGGTTGAGCTGCAATGTCTTGTCTACAACCGCAGTCAACATCTATACTGACAGTCAAGCCGCGGTCAAGTCCCTGGATTCAATGTTTCTGAAAACAAGATCTGCCCTTAACTGCCGCACGTCTTTAAATGAGATGGCCAAGCAGTTTAACATACGACTCATATGGGTCCCAAGGCACAGAGACATTCCAGGGAATTGCAAAGCCGATGAGCTTGCAAGACTAGGAACTACCTTACAGGTTCCAGCAGAATTGGAATGTGTTGGTATGCCTCTAGAAACTTGCAAGCAAAACCTATGGCTTCGTTCCGCGACGGAGACTAATCAAAGATGGGTAAATGGCTGGACGTGTGAGACAGCACGATTGATTTGGATTTCTCTTAATCAGGGGCGCACAAGTGAGCTGATATCGCTTTCAAGAGGAGAGATTTCGACGGTGGCTGCAATAATTATCAGACACGACTTTTCCCGGAAATTGGGTGGATAAAGAAGAGTTGGAATCTATCGAACACTTTATCTGCCATTGCCGGCACTTTCTGGTCAGAGACTTTCTTCACTGGCATTTATAAAAAAAAAATTTCATTAAATTTATTTTTCAAAAAATTCTTTTTTTTTTCAGCATAATTTTTATTTATTTTTTGCAGCATAATCTTTTTTTTGCAGCATAATTGTTTTTCATTTTTGCAGCATAACTAGCTGATGTCCCCACTTTGAAATTCTGCACATCCTTATAAAGTCGACCTTCCTTGCCTCAGAGTCTACGTGTGTTGACGTGAAACGTCAGCAGCCACTTACAACCTAACCTTACCTATTTAAGCGAAATTCAACTCTATTTCACTTCTACTCTTTTCTATGAATAGCATAGACCAATCTCGAATTATAAAAAAACACCCTTTTTAATTTAATTACATACTGAGTTTTTTACTGTCTGCTTCTGCATTGTGAAACTCTTAATGATCAAAACTGCTACTAATAATACAACTTTTAATTGTATTTACTCCCTCCACTGAACGTACCCAATATAAAAATGGGTAAATACAACTCGTACTTTTGTCCATAAACAGGATTTTTTGGCAATAGACAAATAAAAAATAACTAACAATAAGTGATTCGATCGGGATAAATGCAATTGGAAAGGTAAGTGCTATATATTCCTGTAGCATTTCCAGCAACAAAAAATTAGTTTAAGTCAGTATACTTAAAGGAAGTTCTTCGAATTATATTTTGGATAATAACAAACATCAGCATAAACTCATTATACCCTATACTAGAGAGGGGCACATGAGCAGATTTGTGAAAAAAGATTGCGTGAGTAAGAGTGCGTAAGTAAAACTTTTTGTTTCATATTTCCTTTCGTCAAGAAAAAAGCCAATAAATTTTGTAAAACTTAGCTAAACTTCAAATTCCGTCCCGAAAAATAATAAAAAAAATTTTAAAACTTGGATAAACTTTAAATTTTGCTAATGATTTTGTTAGATTTATGAAATTTTATTTTTTATTTTTTTCGTATATTTTTTTCCTTAACGAATTTCCGAAAAAAATTTTGTATTTTTTTTTTGAATGAACTTCTGGGAGGGACTTCTTTCGTTCTAGGAATTAATTGTTACCCAAATTGATTTCGAATGAATATTAATTCATCAGGTAGACATTTGCATTGCGCTTAAACTCTAAGAGGTTCTAGGTATTTTTCCTTATCGAATTTACGAAAAAATTTTATTGTTGTTTTTCTTTGAAATTCTGGGGGGACTTCTTTCGTTCTAGGAATTATATGTTTCCCATATTAATATCGAATAGAGATTAGGTCATCAGGAAGACATTGACATTGCGTGAAAAATCCAAGATGCTCTATGTATTTTTTTATTAACAAATTTGAGTGAAAAGTCCGTGCGACTCTAGTTTTTAAATAAAAGGCAATATAAGTTTTTGTTTTATTTAATTAAAAATTTTGTATACAAATTTTTCTAGGATATCAATAGTTCCGGCCACAAATGAAGGGTAGCGTTCCCAGGAAGACACTGGATATACGTGCAAAAAGCTGGAGGCTCAGTTATTTTGGTCTTTTTAAGTTTTTGTAAAAAAAAGAACTCGTGGTTATCATTCATGGCTGCAACCATGCAAGAAACATAAATTTACTAAAAAACCAACTCTGCATACAATCAGAGAAATAAGAATGTAGTGTTGCAACTTTTGGTACTGATGTGTACTACCTTTCTTAAAAATTGGCGGAAAAAGGCGGGATTTCTTTAAAATTGGCAGGATTACCGTCAATATTCCGACGACAAAAGGTTAAGTTCCAGAAAAACAATGGACTTGTGTGCGACTGCGTTTAAAAACAAATAAAAAAGTAAAAATCAGCCTTGCCGAATGTATGGATACACTCCACAATGTAAAAAATAAGATTCAAACAATTTTTTTTGGTGAAAAAAATCCGCGATTTTTTTTTTGTTTTAAAATATGTTTGTACTTGTTTAAATACCGTCCGATATACAATTCTATTCACATATGTCAACCAGCTGCAGAATTAAAGTATTCTGCATTTTAAGGTTATGTTGTTCATAACTTTTGAAGCGCTTGACCTATATCACTCAAATGCAATACCAAACTTCTCGGGGCAAACAAGTAAATGTGTTAAGTTTCAGTCATATCTACATATGACAGACGGACATCGCTCACTCACAATCACGTGATTAAGATTGATTTCAGTCACTCTCACGCGTGAATCACGCTCTAATCTGCTTATGGACCCATCTGTAATTGAAATAAAAAACAAACAATATTATAAATTTGTATGTAAATTTAAATAACATAACTAATAGTACCGAATGGTAACAAATTTAATTTAAAAAAAAAAATTTAACATAAAAAAAAATTTAACATAAAAACACAAAAAAAAGTTCAAAAGTACTAAAAAAAACGAAATTAAAAAAAAAAAAAAAACTAAAAAACGAAATTGAAAAAAATTAATTAAAAAAACGTAACGAAACCAAAATATTATATATTAATTTGATTGTTCCCTCTCGATTTAGTCGGTAACCGGGGGTTCTTTTTTGGGGGACTTCTTCTTTGATTTTTGTGGGTACCTGGAAAGGTTCGCGGCCTCCTCTACGTCCACCTCGGGTTTTCTACGCAAGCCTCCACCACCACGCCGGCCGCCATTTTCAATAATTATAAATTTCTGGAAAAAAAATATTAATTTACTACTACTTGTTTCTTGATCCTGAGAGAACACAGCCTCATCATCATCACTAATTACGATAAGTCGGAACCGGGGGTTCTTTGTTGGGGGGGGGCTTCTTCGTTAATTTTTGTTGGTGTCTGTTCTACGTTCTTGAGGGTGTTCTTGGGGGGTGTCTGTTCATCACGCCCAGCTCGGCCCCAGCGGTCTTATCTACGTCGACCTCGGCCTCGGGGTTGTTCCCCCTCATGACGCTCTTTAGTTTCTTGATCCTGATAGGGAACAACCTCATCATCATCACTAATGACGATTTAGTCGGTAATCGGAGGTTCTTTTTTGGGGGCTTCTTCTTTGATTTTTGGGGGTGCCTGGAAAGGTTCGCGGTCTCCTCCACGCTCCCCGCGACCTCTTCTACGTCTACCTCGGTTTTTCTACGCTAAATTTCGAAAAAAAAAATATTATTTTACTCCTCTCTTGTTTCTTGATCATGAGAGGGAACAGCCTCATCATCATCACTAATGACGATTACGTCGTTAACCGGGGGTTCTTTTTTGGAGACGGCTACTTCATTAGTTTTTGGGGGTGCCTGGAAAGGTTCGCGGCCTCCCCCACGCCCCCTGCGGCCTTTTTTATGTCCACCTCGGCCTCTTCTACGCCAGCCTGCACCATTACGCCGGCCACCATTTTCAATAATTATAAATTTCTGTAAAAAAAAAATATTATTTTACTAAATTTTTTTTTTGAAAAAATAAAATAATTGTAATATAAAAAAAAATTAAATTAAAAACATTTTTATTCAAAGTTTGCGATAATATTTATTTTTTAAATACAAATAAAATTTACATACATACACCATGTTTGTCAATCGAGACTTCTAAACTAGTGATAATAGTGCATAGATATGTACTATTTTTTAGACAACAGTTATTAAATTTCTCTGTAAAAAACAGCAACAAAAAAATCCCTTATGAATCCATAATATCGTTAACTGAAATGCAAACAGACATAATAAAAACTTTAATATTTTTTATTTAATTTTATTTTCATGGTATTTGTATTCATATTCATTTGATACTACAATTAAAAATTAAACTTAACTTATCAAAGCTCATATTAAAGCTTAGGATTACCAACCAGTTTTCAGACTAAATTTGTATTTTTATACGTGCAGTTTTGAGATATGAATCCTCTTTTCTATACCCTCCACCCACAGTATGCGGGGTATACTCACTTTGTCCATAAAGTATATATATTACACTGTGCTACAAAAAACACAAAATTGAATCTCATCGAAAAGATCACAAAAATGCCCATCAAACTTGCCAGACACCCTCAAATTTTAAAGTTATTGTAAAAAAAGTTTTTTGTGACTTTTCTCACTAAACCACGTGTAACTTAAATAATTTTCAACCGATTTTAAATTTGTCAACTGTTTTGGATAGAAGAAGGATAGGGCTTTTTATGTGTGTGAATTGGTCTATACATAGAAAAAAACGAATTGTTATATTGACCCCCATATTTGTGAATAAGTTAAATTTTTCACTGAAAGTGCTCTTATACGGAAATTTGAAATATCAACTAACGTTTGTAAATATTAATTGTTGAAAAAACAATTGATAAATGAGTTTGTAATAATTCTCCTAAATTATTATTTGTATTGACAAACGTACAAAATCTTAAATTTTTTTTGTATGAATGTATTTTACTTTTATCGTTTTTCCGTTTTTGTCTTATATTGAAAATTCTTTTTTTTCGTTTGTTCTTTATTTCTTTCTTTTTTATATTCACATGTTTTAGTTTCGTTTTAGACAAACATAGCAATCTGTAAAAACTTGGAAACCAAATTCTGTAAAAAAATTATTCAAAAAATATACAGGCAAAAACAAAACAATAGTTAACAAAACAAAATGTTTATATAAAAAGATTAATTTGTTTTCGAAATACATTTTTTAATAATATTTTCTATGAAATAATTTCAATTGCTGCCATACCCCTTGCTAGCTCAGATAAAACTAAATTCATAATCGTTTTTTTTTTTTTGTTAATTGTCTTCTTTTTTTATTGTCTGCTTTTGTAAAAAGAAGTACAGTACAGAAGTTAGATTGACAAAGTTCTTTATATTTATTGATTTAAATTGTTGAAAATCTTCTTTGTCTTATTGACAAACTGCCACTAATGATTTGTTGAAATTTTCCTTTCATTTTGAAATAACATTATTTGACGTAGTTTGTTGAAAAAAAAATTGAATTTTTGTATTATTGACTAACGGGATGCCGTTTTTACTAAATGTTTGGTTGATATCAGTATAAGACATTCACAATTGCTGTTTGTTGACTTGAATTTTATGATTTTATTTTCTGTGTACATAAAAGAAAGATATGTATTGATTTTTTCAACAATATCTAATTTTTTGTTATTTTTTGAAAATTTTTTGAGTTTAACGATTTTTTTCTGCTATAGTTTGTTCAACAACATTTATATTAATAAACGTATTCCTAAAGAAAATTTAATTGTGAATACGATGAACTTTATTCCAAAAAAATCGGATAACAATTGATAGAGTTGTGATAATTTTTCTAAAAAAGAAAATTAAAATTTTGTATGAAATTACCGTGCGGATAACCCAGGCAAAAAAAAAATAAACGAGAAGTCGCGTATCATTATTTTATCCTGAATTCGAATTTGACTTTGAAATTGCGCTATCTTATTAAGTTTTTGATACATTAATTTATGTTAAATATCTCAAAAACCTGACAAGATAGAGCAATTTAATGGCCATATTCGGATTCAGCGCGCCAAAAACCTTTAAAAATATTGCACATGACTATTTATGATAAATTTATTTTTTTTTTGCCTGGGTTACCTGAATGGCGATTTCCTGCAAAATCTTAATTTTCTTTTTTAGAAAAATTATCACAACTCTGTCAATTATTATCCGATTTTTTAAAGATAAAACTTATCGTATTTAGAATTAAATTATCTTTAAAAAAATCGCTCATAAATATAAAGGTTGTTAAACGAACTATAGCAGAAAAAAATCGATAAACTCAAAAATTTTCAAAAAATAACAAAAAAAATTTATTTTATAGAAAATATCAATAGATATCTTTCTTTTACGTATTGACCAATTCACACACATGGAAAGCCCTATCCTTTTTCTATCCAAAACAGTTAAAAAATTTAAAATTGGTTGAAAAATTTCTTAATTACACAAGGTTTAGTGAGAAAAGTCGCAAACTAACGTTTTTTGACAATAACTCTAAAATTTGAGGGTCTCTGGCAAGTTTAATGAGCATTTTTGTGATCTACTCGACAAGACCAACAACCTATACTATGTCACATCATATGTATTTTTTCACTGTAGCACAGTGTTATTGATCAATGATTAATTTTAACTAATTCTATGAATGTTGTCCGTCTGCCACGATGCGTTCCATAATAAAAAAAGCTATACTCCTAAAGTTTGGCAAAAAATTTCATAATGTCATAGGCTGCCTAAGTTCGTGAATGGAACTAGTGGGAAAAAAGTTCCACCTTGAAGAATTAATCCAACAATTTTATGTCAGAAGAAGTTAAAAGTTCTGCACTTCAACCAAGGGGGAATAGAAAATATAATTTTTCCGTTCATATCTTTTTGTGTTAGTGATGTAAGAAAATAATTTAAATAATCAAAATGAAATCCTTATGTGTAAAAAGCATAATAAATTTAGTTGTAAACATTTATCGCGGAAGGGACTTTTCTAAACAACGCTAAATTTTATTCAGAAAATTATTTTTTTTGTTAGCTTGCCGTTTTTTTGTTCAATACACCGTAACTATCAAAGTTTTCCAACAAACAAAGGTTTATCGTAAATACTTTTTCATTGGTGGCAATGTAATTAAATTAAGGGTAATCAAAAATAGACACATTGATTAAAATATAGATGGAATAAAAGGTTTTTTTAAAAAAAGTATATAACTTACTATTTCATCAATATTGTTGTTGCGACTTTTAGTTCCGTTAACTACATTTTGATTACCAGAATTAGACGACCCATCGTTTTCAATATTTTGTTCCACTTCATCTAATGCTCCATTTCGGGTGCTCTCGTTTCTCTAAAAACTAAAAAAAAATTATAATATAATGCTTTCTTTACAGTGTGTTTATTTGATTTCTCAAATAAATGAAATAAAAAACCTTTTAATTAAATTTAAATGAGGTTTATTAGGCACCTCTTGCGCTACTAGCTATTCTTAGCAAAAACAAAAAGTATGATGCGCTTCTTGCGCGGTTAATTTCTTACTAACTAATATGTACAAAAAATAAGTTATCTTAAAATTAGAAATTCATAATGGCTGATGCATATAAGCAGCATATAAGGCGTTTAGATAAATCAGAGAGAGAAAGCTAGCTACCTTTTCTAATAAAAGTTAAAGAGAACAAGTGGAAAATTAACCTTTTTACACTTAAAGAAATAAAAAGAATAAAAGGATAGATTAACTAAAATACACAGGTTGAACACGCTTCAAAATACTCCCCCCGAAGGGTGGTAAGAGCATCCCTTCCATCTCCCGTACACAATAAAACCGAACGTTGACGATCGCACCTTTGCCAGACCGTCTTTTATGCTGGCCATATCCTTTGTTAGAATACGTTGGACCACATCGCTGCCTAGCATTCCATCAATTTCGACCCAGTTATAAAAAAAAGAGTGAGCCAAGGGATCGTATCCTATAAAATGTTGGCGCAAAGATAGATCACCAATTGGTTTTGGGAGGTCTACCCCTAGGCGGTCTTTTATGTGTAGGTCCATCAAAAAAGCATCCTCTAAAGTTAAATTTTGGTTTTGGTGCAATTGTTTCTGAATTATAAGGCATCTTTTTTTTCGCTTTCTTCATCAGAAAAAAGTTTTCCACATCGTTTCATATTATAAAATTTGGCATATATTTTACCACGTCGCTCTGTCTTTTCCAATTTATAACTTGTTTGTAAAGACATAAGGTGATCCATTTTTTCAAAATATTGCACAATTATATTAATAATCGCATTTCGTTGATCCTCATTTAAATTCTTATTTTTTGAGTGCTCTTTTAAAATTCGAATTCCTTTTGTATGTTGTCGAAGTATTTCAGACACGCTAACTTTAGGACCATCTTCGTTAGAATTTTTTTGTTTTGAAGATTCCTTTAATACGTTTTTGGAATATATTGGTTTTTCAAGGTATTGTCTCCATTTGGTTAGATGGTAGGAAAACAAAACCTTCTCACCAACTCTCTTTAAATCTTCCATCATTACGTTATATCCCTTATAACGTAACTGATGGAAGATTTAAAATTGTGATTCCTTCACTGGATGATTGGCTTAACAACAGAGTAGAATTTCGGCAAATTAACGTTTTTACGGATGGTTCCAAAATGTTGGAGGGCACAGGTGGTGGCTTTCACTGCGTGGAACTAAACCTGAATGAGTCTTTCCGTCTAGACAACGATTGTAGTATCTTCCAAGCCGAAGTATTCGCGATAGCCAAGGCAGCTGAGCAAATTTCGATGTTACCAATATACAGGTGTGATATTGGATTCTTCATTGATAGTCAAGCTGCTTTAATGGCTTTGGAAAGTGATAATATCAGATCTAAGGTGGTCAGCCGCTGCCACAGAGAGCTTAAGGTTCTCAGCGAGCAGCATAATATTACTCTGTGCTGGGTACCTGGACACAAAGATATTTTGGGAAACGAGAAAGCCGATGAGCTTGCACGACGGGGAGCGGAACTCGCACAGGAGACAGCGGAATCTGAAGTTTTCCCTCCACTGTCTATTATTTGTCAGAGAATAAGATTGGACACAAGGGCGAGTTGGTTGGATAAATGGTCAAACTCTGACAGGTGTATACAGACAAAATTATTATGGGATGAAAGCTTGGCAAAACACTGCAAAATTCTTCTAGATATGGACAGGAAGCAACTTAGAGCTACAGTTAACCTCATTACTGGTCACAACACATTGGGTAAACACATGGTAACAATTGGAATTAGAAATGATAATACATGTAGATGGTGCAGAGAATCCGTAGAAGATACCTATCATTTCTTATGCGAATGCCCTGCACTGTCATTTAGAAGATTAAAAATTTTTGGTTCTTATATTTTTCAGAATTTATCCGAATTACGGGGCACGAATCCTTGGACCCTACTGGGATTTATAAAGGCATCTAAATGGGACGCATAAAGGAAAACCACTTTGGGCTACACAGTAGAAGAAGAGAGAGGATCAAAGTTTCAAAGGAATCATAATGGGCCACATCACGGCCTCTATGGGCGCTGGTTTATACCAGTGTCATCCTTCATAACCTAACCTAACCTAACTCTCCAGCACTGAATCAATTTGTCGATTTGAGGCATATCAATAATTTTCAAAATTTCGACAGTTATGTTCTCACGTTTAAACAAAAAATAAATGTTAATTTGGAATCTTTATACCGTTTAGAAACTCATTAAGAATACCAAACTTGCTTAAAATTAAAAAAAAAACAAGTGAGAGTGTTAAATTCGGCTGTGCCGAATCTATTATACCCTCCAACATGTAAAATTTTTTTTTTTTGACAGGGGCGTTGTTTTAAGGTGGGGGGGGGGGTAAGGTAGCAGGCGGGGTCAGTGAGCTGGGCACTCTAACCTTCAGGCATTTTTCCTTACATTTGGAAATTATGTCATCAACATCTGAATGGGACTGATGTGCCAGTAACAAGCCAGTTTGTCCAATTAAGCCATCGTCCCAAGCATTCTTGACGATCTCTCCAAAATTTATGTTATATTGTCTGAAATGAAAACACAAATATTTTTTTTAATTCAAAAACTTAAACAAAATCTTAGATTCAACAATATTTTTTGTTTAACAAAATTTTAAATAAATTAAAATATTTATATTAAATTTTATTGCTAGATATCTTGGTAATAACACAAGTATTTAAAAAAGATAAACATGTATTTGAAATAAAAAAAAAAAAAACATAATTATTTATTACACACACTTTTGCAAAACTTCATTCATTTTTGTATCAAAAATCTTTCTCGAATGATCAACAATAAAAAACTTTCTAGAAAGAAAAACTTTCTTGAATGATCAACTTTCTCGAATAAAAAACTTTCTAGAATGAGCAACTTTTTAAAATAAATTCTACATTTTCTATTACAAACAATTTTAAATTTTTAACTGTCGTATACTCATCTACAAAAATATCTTTCAGCGCCATCTAGTGTAATTAATTGGAAACGTATTGACTAGCATGCAGAGTTGCATTTTTTGGCACCAATTTTACAAAAATAAACACACAAAAAAAAAATTGTGTTAAATAAAAATGAGTTTGGGCCGCCAAAAAAAAGGGTGACACCTGGTAGACTCTCCTTGTTAGTGAGAAAGCAAATATGATTTTCGAAGTTTCACCAGCATTACACTAAATATTATATAAAAGCAAGTTTTTTGGTTACTGCAGTTATGCCGTTGGCAGATATTAAATACACTTTTTGTTTTTGCCTTCTGTTATAGAAAACAAATTCTATAACAGAATAATTTTTATTAAATAATAAAAATTAGTGATCTATTTGACCTTTTAATTGTGCAATGAAGAAGAGTTTATTCTGATTCGAGGCCTTTTCATGTTCCCTATTATGAATTAACATAACCAGTTGCAGTGGAAACAAAACATTGTTCGTTTTATCATATGGGTGAAATCGAAAAATGTCAGTGTTTTTGAGAAAAATGTACAAACAAAAATTTTAATTTTTGGTAAATTTTTTTATTAAAATCGATATGTTACATCACTACCAATATAACTATAAAAGATCTCTTCTACAAATTGTTTCAAACAAATTTTTTCGACAATTTTATGATTTTTTCGGTGACGGAGTTTACATTCACCTTTGAAAAATAAAATAAATTTTTAGAATTTTCTTTGAAAACACTTTATTGTACTTTTAAACACTTACTTATTTATGTAATTGCTAACAATTTTTGTAATTAGGATTTTTTTGTGGTTTTTGTTAAAGATTTTACAATTATTTTTTATTTTAATAGGATTTTTCTAAGGACATGTAAAATAAATTTATTATTATTTCTATTAAAATTTGTTTTTTTACTTTTTTGAATGACTAGTGTTAATATTTGCGTCGGTTTTAACAACTCCATAAGGTTTTTTAATGCTATCTGCAAAAAAAAAAAAGTTGACGGAGTTTACAGAGACGGAGTTTTCATTTCGTCACTTTTTGCCCATTTTTTCGAAAACTATTTGTCGGAAATTGGTTTCCGAAAAAAAATCATTAGATGTCAACTAGAAACGTCAAAATATCACGATATTTCAGATACACGCTAAGTAGTTTTGTTGTAAACGTGGAGACGGAGTTTACAGCTTTTTTCGATTTTTCATTTATGAATTATCTTTTCATACCGGGAAATTAATATGCAATGAGCAAACTTGAAACCAATGATGAAAATGATACCTTATAGCCTCGCGTTTAATAAATGGGGAAATATCCTATTATTTTTCTAAACATAATACGTCAAATACAACAAAATTGTCAGGTTCCATAATGTCTAAAAAAAGTGTCGAAAAATCGTTACACAATTGAAGCCGTGTTTGCATGCACTAAAAAATCGAAAATATGCGCTTAAAATATGCACTAAAAAATTGAAAATATGCACTAAAAAACCTAAAAATATGCACTAAAAAAATAAAATGTGTGCAATAAAAATATTGCTTTCATAGGAAAAAACTTTTTAAAAGGCAAAAAAGTAACGCCGGGTTTAATTACTAACATTTAAAATTTTATATAAGCAAGATTTTTTAAAAATTAAGACAATTTATAAAAAAAAATTTGAAAAAAAAAAATTATTTTTCTTATTTTCAAAATTAATTTTTAAAATTTAAGTAGTTTTTGAAACAAATAAATTTCAATTCGTGTTTTTGCAAATTTATGCCAAAATATGCAAAAATATGCACTTAAAAGTTGGAAATATGCACAAAATATGCACTTAAAACCAAAATATGCAAAAATATGCATTTTCGTCAAAATATGCAAAAATATGCAAAAACAAATCGATGCCATTTTAACTCAAATTTTTTGATTCGGAAAGATAATTGGTCGATATTGTTTTTAGACTATCGACAAAAAACATGCATTTGCATGGAAATCTCATCCCTAGTTATGACTATATAAAAATATTTTTTAAGAACGTCAACATTCCCTCTTTAAAAATGTAGTCAATTATTAAGCTCTTGGGTTATTGGTTTTTAAGATATAACCGGTTAAAGTTTAAAAATTTTACTTGTTACTGGCGACGGAGTTTACATTTGGCCTACAAAAATGAAAATAACTTGTTGTTAGTTATGTAGAACGCCAATACATACGATGTTGTACATTAAAAAATATGCGAATACTCTAACCCATTTATGAGATATTACACGATTACATGGTTTGGTTGTCATTTTTTGATTTCACCCATATACAACGAACAAACAGCCTGTAAAACCTGAAAAATAAAAATCCATACCGCCCAATCCTACTAATTTTTATAAAATGTACTTTTGTACAGATCAGTACTAAAATTGCAACACTGAATTTCTCCACATACCGCCATCCCAAAACACACTGAACATAGACCAGCACCAAGAGCGATGAAAAACAAAATCCCATTGTAATGCACGTTTTTTGAAAAAAAGTATATTTTTTTTTGTTATAAATTTCTACGTAAAATAAATTTTAAGCTCTTACATTTCATCGCATTTGTATAGATTTTATTTTTTTTGTATTTCACACGTTAGGTCATTTTGCCTCTTAACGGCTATAGAACATATGAGTCTGTTTATATATTGACTAATTTTTGGAGATGGTAAAAGCGATATATTTTTCATATACAAAATTAAATAAAAGGCTGAAAAATGTTTAAAGACACTCATATAGTATACGAGGTAGCGTTTAAAACTTTTATTTTTATATTATTGGAAAAAAAAATGTACAATTTACTTGAAAAATCATCTTCAATCATCATAAAATTTTGTTCAGTCATGCATGATTGCTGATATCGATTCTACAATCGATATTGTTGATGCACATTTAGATGGCAACATAACGCGTGTAAAATCGGCAATTTAATATCTGAAGCTTGTTGTACTTTTAAAGAATTCTTCTATACTTCCTTTTGCATCGAATCGTTGAATTGAACAGAAGTGCAGTATTCTATAAAAAGTGTTAAAATTATTTAAAGTTACAGTTTAAAATTTTATCGTAAAATTTTTTAAACATCATCACACAATTTGTAGTGAAATTTCCCGGAAATAATCCAGTTCCAAATCAAATTGATGAAAAAGGTAATATTGCTATAAAAATTCAAAGCCATGTGAAAAACTTCCGGAAAATTATTCGTTGTACCTAACCTAATTTACTAGGTTACCACACGTTCAATCGGCTCTAAAATTTTGGAAGACTTTTTCCCTTGCCTTCACAAAGAAGACTCTATTCAAAATCCCTGCGGATTTGGAGAAATTTCGATTGGAGAGATCTGGGAAAATATCCATTTTTTCAAGCGTACTAACGGTGTATATCGTCATTAGCTTCGACGTGCTATCTACTGTGATAAATCGCAATTGGTAGGTAAAAATGCCTTTTTAGTTTTAGATCAAAGTGCTCTTCCTAATTCCTAACTTTAATTATGTTTCTATAGGGACCTCTTTAACTTAGCTGGTTCTAAAAGGGTTAATTCCATTTGGTTGTTCTATTCCCTTGCCTTTACCTCGAAATCTCAACTAGCAACAAATCTTGTTGATAGAACATTGTGAACAACGTAGTTAAAAACAACCAAAAACAAATCCACACATAACCTGTTTAGCATCGTGACGTCAACCAAATAGAGAATCGCAAAGAAGGCACCAACAAAACAAGAAAACTCCATACGTAAAGAAATATTAAAAACCAGCATTTATTAATTTGAGTCAGACAACTCACAAGCTCCGTTAAATATTCTAAAAGTCTAAAATTTTCCATAAAAGTATAAATATTAAAAAATAGTTAAAAATCTAAGTAATTAAAAAATTGCACCAATTTTAAAGAAATAAGAAAGTTTTATAAAAGTCCGAAGTCCAAGTCAGTCATCTATTTTCCGAGTTGAAAAAGGTAAAAAAATATCAAAGTTCCAATCTAACAACTAAATCCTCAAAATTTGTGAAATTTAATAAAAGAAAATTTTCCTGCTGTAAAGTGTATAAAACAGTGTTAATTAAAGGTTAAATCCTAAGTGAATTTCCTGCAAATTTTAAAGATTAAATTTCCAAAAAAAAAATATTAGTAAAAAACCGAAAAATTCTATGAAAAAATATTTAAAGTAATGTTCTATTTTAATTTGTGATCAAATCATGCTAATATTTATACACAGAACATAATTTTTCATACGGGTTGAATACCCTTAATAAGTCAAAAAAAATTATTTCTAAAGTTAATTCAAAACATGTTTGAATAGTTTTAAAGTTCTGAAAAATATTTACATAAAATCTATTTCAAACAATTAGTTTTACTTTTCATCCCTTATGGGTTAATTTGTAATATGTAGTTTTTTTTCTAGTAAAAATATAAATTACTAAATAGAATAGGGAATTTTGAAAAATTGTTAAATGAAAGTGCATAAATATTTCTGTTAAACTACTTATAAAATTAGCTAACTACGAAAGTTAAAAAAAATGAATTTTTCTAATAACTAAATTTAAAACATGCAAAATAAATAGAAATCTTATAAACTAATATCACAGATAAATTAATATTAAAATTTAAAATAACGAACATATAAAATAATAACTACAAATAAAATATCACTAATGTTGGTACTATAATTGTGCCCGCAACTGTAACACAACACAACGTAATTAACGTACCATGCAAGAAAGAAATTAAATATCATTTATACAGCTCAAACATCATTAACAACATTCGAACTTGCTGAAGGCCTTCAACGATCATCGATTATGTTGGGTGAGTTACAATTTGTTTGATCATAACTTCATTATATTGTTTTTTTTTTCTTGCATACTTTAAACCATAGATGGGACTAATTAATTAATGGCACCAATTAATTGATGGTTTAATTACCATTTAATTGATGTCAATGGTAATGAAATTTTTTTCATTACAATTGGTTGTATCAATTGCATCAATTAAATTACTAATCAATTTAATTACTAATGAAAATTAAAAAAAAAATAATTACCATTGGTATGGCATCAATTAAAAAAAATAATTACCATTAGTTAAAGTCGTCACAATATTGTCAAAATCGTTAATATTTGAAAATATCTTTTGTTTTTTGTTATTTTGTATTTCAATTGTTATTTTGTATTTCAATTTTTTTGTATTTCAATAAAAAAAAAAAAAAATGAACCAAACGCACGTTTGCCTTTTGTATAACACAATATTGGAATTTTTTTATTTGTGTTTAGATTTTTGGGTTTATTGATATTTAAAAAAAACATGCTTTGATGTTTAAATTTATAACTTTTCAAAAAGACAAAAATGTGTAAACAAATGGTTTTGAAACCAATTATAATTGGTGTTTTTCAACAATTGGTGCATTTCATCACAATTGCTAATTATTTTTTCAATTATAAAAATTTAATTACCATTAAATGGTAATGAAATTTTTTTCATTACCATTGATATCAACCAATGGTAATTAAATTTCAATGGTAATTAAAAATTCCCATCTATGCTTTAAACTTAAAAATATGACAAAAAGCAACAACTAAATTTTTAAAAACAAAATCTCTTGTTTAATGTTTTTTTTTGTCTCAAATGAAATGAGATCAGTAGTTTTTTTAAAGTAAATTTATATTTTTTTTATTAGTTTTGCTTTTTCCATATTACATTATAGGAACCAAATGCAATTGAAATCTTATTTATTTTAAAAGTTCAATGACCTGGTCTATTTAAAACTAGAACATTTAATTTTTGCAAAACGTTATCGTTTCTATTACGTTTTCTAAACGGTTTGCGTTAAATAGTAATTAAAGAAATGCACTTTCATAGTTAAATGAATATTTAATACTTTTAAATCCCTGTACAATAATATATAGTTAATATGGCAATTTTTCCGAAATGTTTCTATCATGTTTAAAATTGTTCAAAAATAATAATAATTTTTTTATATCATAAGATAAATTTTATATCATTTTTAAATCCTCTTTATGGGTTAAATAAAACAAAATGAATTGTTCAATAATGAATTGGTAAAGTAAATTGTTGTGTTTTCTTACAATTATGTGGTTAAGTTGAGCTAGGGTTGAATATTTATTTTTGGGGTCTTGAGCCTAAAAATAATGCGTTTTCAAGACATAGGTAAGGGAGGGTATTGACGCGCACATCTCCTAAAAACATCATGGAGTAGTTGAATTATATGCTAATCGATTTGTTACCTTTTTCAATAGTTTATTTCACCTTTTAATGACTATAAAGGGGTTTTTGTTTGTTAATTTTGTAGTCATTTGGCCCACTGTAAAGTAAATATCATTTTTTGTGTCATATATAAAAAAATAGGGAGTCTACAATAATTTTTTGTAGTGCATAGTTTATTCTTTTCGGAAGAGGACACGAACCCCCCAACCGACTGAAGTTAGCAGCTCAATGGCTCCCGCAGTCCTCCTTCCATTAGAATCCATTTCCACCTTAAGCTGATGTTAATTTTCGAATCTAACGTATGCTTTTTACTATACCCAATAATTTATGGGGTGTGTACATTACAAAATGGCGCCCAACGTGGGGCCCGAAGAAGTGCAACCTAGTTGTATTTTTTACGGCTCTGCTCCTTCTGCTGTAAATTTTAATATATATTTTCAATTTCATTAAATTTGCCTAAGGTGTAAGATACTCTCGACTCTCTAATCTTAAGTTTAAAATACTTTTCAGAGCTTATCTGGATATCAATTACCTGAGGTCTAAAAGTTCGTGTAAATTGACCAATTTGATATCTGAAAATACTTTTTATTCTAGAGAGAAGGTTTTGAGAGGTCTTCTTCTTTTTGCATTTGTTATAAAAAATCGTTAATTTCTAGGATTTCAAAACGTAGTTATCAGAACTTGATTTTGTTTGGAAAACATTCATATTGCTGCCTGCATATAAATGTCCACAAAAACAAGGTGACAAGACAAATAAATTTCACCATCTGGTTTGTTTTATTTCTTTGTATTGATCTTTTTTTTAACAATACCATAAACTTGCCTTTTTATCCAGTAACAATCGAATTTTGCATTTTTTTTCAACCTTAACCAACACCACTATAAAGTAAGAAAACACGAACTTAAAAATTTCATATTTTTATAAAGTAAAGCTTGTTTTTTTTTAAAAAAACTTTTGGAAAAAAATACTTTTTTCTAAAATTCAAAAATATCAACTTCAGTAAAAAAAAAAAAAAGAGAAAAAAAATAAAAAAATAAAATAATTTCGTTAAAGTTATAACATTACGAATTTTTAATTAAAATCCGTATTGTTTTTTTTAAGAATTTAATAATTTGGGAAATTTAATAACATTTAAATTGATTTTTTTTGCGTTCATAGTTCAATCTATAAACCTTATTAATGTGTTACTAATTAATTGCACGTAGCTGTAAAATTTCTGTAATAAAATATTAAAGCTTGTTCCTTTTAAGATATTTTCAGAATAAAAATTTCTTTTGGAATATTTTCCTGAATACTTAAACGTTTTTTCTCATATTCTCAAATTTTATTTAACATCTATCATGGGACCACAACCCACTGAATCTGATAATAATACAATATCAATTTGTACTTTGTGCAATGAAAGTTTATCTGATACACAGAATTGTATGATTCTTGCGCAGTGTAGTCATACGTTTCACAGATTCTGTATCGAAAACTTTCTGGCTCATTCATCTGAATGTCCCACATGTAAACGTGCTTGTGACTTATCAGAGTTACGAAGTGTTAATCCACAAACCCAATTTCAAGCTAGTCAATTACCTAGTGCTCCCATTCAACCTGCTCTGACTCAAATAGAAAATCAACTTAGCGAAGTTCAGCAACCAAGATCAAGCCAAAAGCAAAAATCCGGTGCTGCACGCGGTAAAGGTCGTGGTGCTCTTGCAAAACAGCACAACACCAGAAGTACTAGCAGATTATTATTTCCAGATCAAACCCAGTCACAATTAGTTGATATTAGCTATAACAATCCCACTAATATGGACCATGATGCTGAAAGAACCGGCACACCTGTGACGAAGGCACCTCAAATTCAAAATAATCTGCAAAATTATCGTACTGAGGATAATATCGATATTCCACAGAATACGAATGCAAATCCGGTTGATTATGCGCGCATTGGTGATATGATTGAAGCCACTGTTTCAAGATTATTGAGAATGCAAGCAAATTCAAATCCACCACCCAGATTATATAGAGCAAATCACACTTTTAATTTTCCGCCACCACCTCTTCCACAACAACAACTTCAACAACAATCTTTAAGATCCAATCCTATTCAACAACCAAGTGTTGACAACTCTGTACAGCAAACAAATCCTCAGAACTTAGTTCCACAACAACAACAATCCTTGAGAGAAAACCCTATTCAGGCACAAGGTGCTCCAAACTCTATTCCACAATCACAGCATTGCTCTGGTTTAGATAATAATCAGCCACTTAACCCTCAGAATTTATTGTCACAACAACCATATTTTTCTGGAATACCAAACAATCCTCAGCCAAATCCCAATTATTTTTCTCCCCGTAGTTTCTCAAATAACTCAGTAATGAGTCCTGAAAGAGTAACTAAAGTCATTCAAAATTGGAACATCAAATTTGATGGATCCCGAGAGGAATTTCCGGTTGACGAATTTTTATACAGAGTAAAAACTTTAAACAAGGGTAGTTTTGATGATTTTTCTGGTGTATGCGCAAACCTGCATGTACTTTTGAGTGGGAAAGCTTTAACCTGGTTTTGGAAGTATCACAAGCAGGTGAAGGAAATTGTTTGGGAACACTTTTATGAGGCCATTAGCGACCAGTATAAAAAAATTAAATCTGATTACGATATTAAAGAGGAAATTCGTCGTAGAAAACAGAAACCGAATGAAAAATTCGAGGCCTTCTATGAAGCTGTGTCCACACTTATGGACAGATTAGAAAGTCCCATGCATGAAGGCGAAATAATTGAGACTTTGCGTCGAAATCTTCTCCCAAGCACAAGATGGGAACTAAAATATAAAAAGATCGAGTCACTAGCTATTTTACGTGACTTAGTAGAAAAGAGAGAAATTTTACTAACTGATGACGATTTTCGGCGGGCAATGACTTCAAAAAGTGGAAACCAATTTCCAGTCCAAAAAAATCTAGCTGAAATCGAATTTCGTGAAAATGATATTGATTCAATACCCTGTGAAACCCAATTGTCCGTTGATGCAATTCAGAAAACTCCTTACGTGGCTATATGCTGGAACTGTGATGCAAGTGGTCATCACTGGAAAATGTGTTTAGAGAATAAAAATATTTTTTGCTATGGTTGCGGGGCGAAAAATGTTTATCTCCCTGACTGCCAAAAATGCATTGACAAAAAAGGGAAATATTCAAAAAACTATCTACCTCAGAATCCTGCAAAGGATCGACAGTAGATTCTGAATTGATTTTTACCCCTAAATCCTCAGATTTGACATCTAACAACCCTGATTTACATAAAATTAAAATTTTAAAGCGTGATAATAATTTTTCATTTAGTGATATTACTAATAATAATAAAATTATTTTTCCTCTTCGTCCTTACCATCAACGATGGTCTGCTTATCTTTCAAAGAGAGATGAGATATTTGACGTTTCTGCTTTATCTTTAAAAAATTTAAAAAAACCTAAACGTTCCACAGTTCGACTTCGTCGATATTGTAAATTTCGTAAAAATGCTTCAAAATACATAATTTCTTCCATTGTATCTCTTCCACAGGATCAAAGATACTATGCGAAAGTATCCTTTTTAAATTTTCAGGAACTTGGTCTCCTTGATACGGGGGCAAACGTGACTTGTATTGGGTCAGATTTAGCACATTTTGATTTTTCCCAGTTTAGTGAATTTCGTGATTTTAAATCTTGCGTCAAAACAGCTGACGGCAAGCTTCAAAAAGTCCTTGGCTATTTAGATGTTGATGTTTCTTTTAAAAATCAGGTTAAGCAGCTAAGAATATTAATCGTTCCAACTTTATCTCAAAGGCTGATATTAGGTTTAGATTTTTGGAAAGAATTCAAATTAGCGCCTGACATTTTTGAGTCAGTAATTGTGTCTAATCCGTCCGTCTGTAATAGCTTAAATGTCCTGTCCGAATTGTCCGATTTTAAAAATTCCGATGTTTTGTCCGATTCGACAGAAAAATCTAAATCTGCTGATTTAGATTACAAGAAATTTCCACTTACCCCAGGTCAACTTCAACAGTTAGAAGCTATTGTAGCTTTATTTCCAAATTTTGAACGACAAGGGTTGGGAAGAACCGCCATGATTCATCATGAAATCGACGTTGGCGATGCCAAGCCGATAAAACAGCGGTTTTATCCAGTTTCTCCCGCTGTGGAAAAACTGATGTTTGGAGAGATTGACCGAATGTTGTCTTTAGGTGTTATAGAGCCTTCAGCTTCCCCATGGAGCTCTCCCATGCGTTTGGTTATTAAACCAAACAAGGTCCGTCTGTGCTTAGATGCCAGAAAAGTTAATTCCGTCACTAAAAAAGACGCTTATCCGTTGCCAAGTATTGAGGGAATTTTTGCACGTCTCCCTAAAGCAAATCTAATATCAAAACTTGATTTAAAGGATGCATATTGGCAGATCGGCCTGGCCGATGAGGCAAAACCCCTCACAGCGTTCACAGTCCCTGGTAGGCCATTGTACCAATTTGTGGTCATGCCATTCGGACTGTGCAACGCACCCCAAACTATGTGTCGCTTAATGGACGACTTGATTCCTGCTGACCTGAGACATTGCGTTTTCGGGTATCTTGACGATCTCGTTATAGTATCAGAAGACTTTGCCACGCATTTGACTGTTCTTGTCAGAATTGCTGAGCAGTTCAAACGGGCAAATTTAACACTCAACATCTCGAAAAGTCAATTTTGTGTGACAGAAGTAGGATATTTAGGATATGTAATAGGGCATGGTGGTATAAAGACAGATCCCGAGAAAATCGATGCTATCCTGTCTTGGCCAGTACCTAAAAACCTTAAACAGGTTCGTGGTTTTCTGGGCTTGGCAGGATGGTATCGACGTTTCATTGAGAATTTTTCGACCGAAGTTTTTGCCATTTCAGAGTGTTTGACAACCAAAAGGAAGTTTGTTTGGACCCCAGAAGCGCAATATGCCTTCGAAAAGGTAAAACAGCTTCTAACCTCTGCCCCTGTTCTTACTAACCCAGATTTTTCTAAGAAATTTTACCTCCACTGTGATGCCAGCGACTATGGAATTGGAGCGGTGTTGGTGCAGCTGGACGACGATGGCGCTGAGAAGCCTATTGCGTATATGTCCAAGAAGCTAAATTCTGCCCAACGAAATTACAGTGTGACGGAGAGGGAGTGCTTAGCGGCGTTAGAGGGAATCAAAAAATTCAGATGTTATCTAGAACTTCAGGAGTTCGAAGTCGTCACCGATCATTCGAGTTTAGTCTGGTTGATGAAGCAACCCGATTTGAGTGGTAGACTTGCTCGCTGGGTCTTCAAACTACAAGGCTACAAGTTCACCATCAGCCACCGTAAAGGGAAAGACAATATCGTGCCAGATGCACTCTCCAGAATACATTGTGAAGAAATTTCATCTTTAGAGCTCGCTGAACCTGCAGTAGATTTAAACTCCCCGCATTTTAATGATTCTGATTATCAAGCGTTAAAAACTAATATCACATCAAATCCATCTAAATACCCTGACGTTAAAATAGCTGACAATTTTGTATATATTCGCACACAACATTACGATGGCAACCCTGAACAAGAAGACCAGTGCTGGAAGCTGTGGATCCCGTTGCAACTCCGACACACTGTAATTTCCCGGTTCCACGATTCCAAAGTCGCTTGCCACGGTGGTATGGGAAAGACCTTAGACCTAATTCGGCGAAATTTCTTTTGGCCAGGCATGGTTAGGGATGTGAGGGATTATGTCAGGGCATGTGAAACATGTAAAACTACAAAAGCACCCAATTTCATTATGAAACCTGAAATGGGTAATGCTGTAGTTTCTATTCGTCCTTTCCAACGTTTATATGTTGACATATTGGGTCCCTATCCCAGAAGTAAACAGGGAAATATAGGTCTCCTTATAGTTCTCGACCACCTTTCAAAATTTCATTGGTTGTGCCCTCTTCGTAAATTCACTTCATCGGTTATTCAGGATTTTTTGTTAAAACAAATTTTTCATGTGTATGGTGTTCCTGAGACGCTTGTAAGTGACAACGGTTCACAATTTCGTGCCAACGATTTTAACGCTTTTCTTACGTCTCTTGGTATCAGTCACACATACACAGCAATATATTCACCCCAATCGAACGCATCCGAGCGGGTGAACCGTTCAATAATTAGCGGTATAAGATCGTTTTTAAAAGGTGACCAGAAACTATGGGATGAAAACCTTACTTTTATTAGTTGTTCGCTAAGAAATTCTACTCATCAAGCCATAAGTTGTTCCCCGTATCATGCTCTTTTTGGATTCGACATGATTACGCATGGAGAATCATATAAATTATTACGAAAAGTCCAGCTTTTGGATGAACCTTGTGTGAGTCTCTCTCGTGACGATCATTTAAAGCTACTTCGAAATGATATTAAAAAACATATATCAGAAGCTTACAATCGAAATCAAAAGCAATATAATCTCAGGGCCCGCCCTGTTTCATTTACTGTTGGTCAAATTGTTTTTAGGAAAAATTTTTCCCAAAGTTCCAAAGAAAAACATTATAATGCAAAATTATCACCACTTTTTATCAAATCTAAAGTAAAAGAAAAAGTGGGCAACAATTATTATATCCTTGAGGATATGAATGGCAAAGTTGTTGGAACTTTTCATGGAAAGGACATTAGACCTTAAAACGTCCTTTTTCCGATTAATCTTTTCACTTTACCAAGCTTAATATTACTCGGTTTTGTAATGCACGTTTTTTGAAAAAAAGTATATTTTTTTTTGTTATAAATTTCTACGTAAAATAAATTTTAAGCTCTTACATTTCATCGCATTTGTATAGATTTTATTTTTTTTGTATTTCACACGTTAGGTCATTTTGCCTCTTAACGGCTATAGAACATATGAGTCTGTTTATATATTGACTAATTTTTGGAGATGGTAAAAGCGATATATTTTTCATATACAAAATTAAATAAAAGGCTGAAAAATGTTTAAAGACACTCATATAGTATACGAGGTAGCGTTTAAAACTTTTATTTTTATATTATTGGAAAAAAAAATGTACAATTTACTTGAAAAATCATCTTCAATCATCATAAAATTTTGTTCAGTCATGCATGATTGCTGATATCGATTCTACAATCGATATTGTTGATGCACATTTAGATGGCAACATAACGCGTGTAAAATCGGCAATTTAATATCTGAAGCTTGTTGTACTTTTAAAGAATTCTTCTATACTTCCTTTTGCATCGAATCGTTGAATTGAACAGAAGTGCAGTATTCTATAAAAAGTGTTAAAATTATTTAAAGTTACAGTTTAAAATTTTATCGTAAAATTTTTTAAACATCATCACACAATTTGTAGTGAAATTTCCCGGAAATAATCCAGTTCCAAATCAAATTGATGAAAAAGGTAATATTGCTATAAAAATTCAAAGCCATGTGAAAAACTTCCGGAAAATTATTCGTTGTACCTAACCTAATTTACTAGGTTACCACACGTTCAATCGGCTCTAAAATTTTGGAAGACTTTTTCCCTTGCCTTGACAAAGAAGACTCTATTCAAAATCCCTGCGGATTTGGAGAAATTTCGATTGGAGAGATCTGGGAAAATATCCATTTTTTCAAGCGTACTAACGGTGTATATCGTCATTAGCTTCGACGTGCTATCTACTGTGATAAATCGCAATTGGTAGGTAAAAATGCCTTTTTAGTTTTAGATCAAAGTGCTCTTCCTAATTCCTAACTTTAATTATGTTTCTATAGGGACCTCTTTAACTTAGCTGGTTCTAAAAGGGTTAATTCCATTTGGTTGTTCTATTCCCTTGCCTTTACCTCGAAATCTCAACTAGCAACAAATCTTGTTGATAGAACATTGTGAACAACGTAGTTAAAAACAACCAAAAACAAATCCACACATAACCTGTTTAGCATCGTGACGTCAACAAAATAGAGAATCGCAAAGAAGGCACCAACAAAACAAGAAAACTCCATACGTAAAGAAATATTAAAAACCAGCATTTATTAATTTGAGTCAGACAACTCACAAGCTCCGTTAAATATTCTAAAAGTCTAAAATTTTCCATAAAAGTATAAATATTAAAAAATAGTTAAAAATCTAAGTAATTAAAAAATTGCACCAATTTTAAAGAAATAAGAAAGTTTTATAAAAGTCCGAAGTCCAAGTCAGTCATCTATTTTCCGAGTTGAAAAAGGTAAAAAAATATCAAAGTTCCAATCTAACAACTAAATCCTCAAAATTTGTGAAATTTAATAAAAGAAAATTTTCCTGCTGTAAAGTGTATAAAACAGTGTTAATTAAAGGTTAAATTCTAAGTGAATTTCCTGCAAATTTTAAAGATTAAATTTCCAAAAAAAAAATATTAGTAAAAAACCGAAAAATTCTATGAAAAAATATTTAAAGTAATGTTCTATTTTAATTTGTGATCAAATCATGCTAATATTTATACACAGAACATAATTTTTCATACGGGTTGAATACCCTTAATAAGTCAAAAAAATTTATTTCTAAAGTTAATTCAAAACATGTTTGAATAGTTTTAAAGTTCTGAAAAATATTTACATAAAATCTATTTCAAACAATTAGTTTTACTTTTCATCCCTTATGGGTTAATTTGTAATATGTAGTTTTTTTCTAGTAAAAATATAAATTACTAAATAGAATAGGGAATTTTGAAAAATTGTTAAATGAAAGTGCATAAATATTTCTATTAAACTACTTATAAAATTAGCTAACTACGAAAGTTAAAAAAAATGAATTTTTCTAATAACTAAATTTAAAACATGCAAAATAAATAGAAATCTTATAAACTAATATCACAGATAAATTAATATTAAAATTTAAAATAACGAACATATAAAATAATAACTACAAATAAAATATCACTAATGTTGGTACTATAATTGTGCCCGCAACTGTAACACAACACAACGTAATTAACGTACCATGCAAGAAAGAAATTAAATATCATTTATACAGCTCAAACATCATTAACAACATTCGAACTTGCTGAAGGCCTTCAACGATCATCGATTATGTTGGGTGAGTTACAATTTGTTTGATCATAACTTCATTATATTGTTTTTTTTTTCTTGCATACTTTAAACTTAAAAATATGACAAAAAGCAACAACTAAATTTTTAAAAACAAAATCTCTTGTTTAATGTTTTTTTTTGTCTCAAATGAAATGAGATCAGTAGTTTTTTTAAAGTAAATTTATATTTTTTTTATTAGTTTTGCTTTTTCCATATTACATTATAGGAACCAAATGCAATTGAAATCTTATTTATTTTAAAAGTTCAATGACCTGGTCTATTTAAAACTAGAACATTTAATTTTTGCAAAACGTTATCGTTTCTATTACGTTTTCTAAACGGTTTGCGTTAAATAGTAATTAAAGAAATGCACTTTCATAGTTAAATGAATATTTAATACTTTTAAATCCCTGTACAATAATATATAGTTAATATGGCAATTTTTCCGAAATGTTTCTATCATGTTTAAAATTGTTCAAAAATAATAATAATTTTTTTATATCATAAGATAAATTTTATATCATTTTTAAATCCTCTTTATGGGTTAAATAAAACAAAATGAATTGTTCAATAATGAATTGGTAAAGTAAATTGTTGTGTTTTCTTACAATTATGTGGTTAAGTTGAGCTAGGGTTGAATATTTATTTTTGGGGTCTTGAGCCTAAAAATAATGCGTTTTCAAGACATAGGTAAGGGAGGGTATTGACGCGCACATCTCCTAAAAACATCATGGAGTAGTTGAATTATATGCTAATCGATTTGTTACCTTTTTCAATAGTTTATTTCACCTTTTAATGACTATAAAGGGGTTTTTGTTTGTTAATTTTGTAGTCATTTGGCCCACTGTAAAGTAAATATCATTTTTTGTGTCATATATAAAAAAATAGGGAGTCTACAATAATTTTTTGTAGTGCATAGTTTATTCTTTTCGGAAGAGGACACGAACCCCCCAACCGACTGAAGTTAGCAGCTCAATGGCTCCCGCAGTCCTCCTTCCATTAGAATCCATTTCCACCTTAAGCTGATGTTAATTTTCGAATCTAACGTATGCTTTTTACTATACCCAATAATTTATGGGGTGTGTACATTACACCATACGAAACCGTACTGATTAAATGCCCCAGATCAAGCTCTTTGTCTCCCGCTCTTAATATTTTGGAACTTTTTAACAGAAGGTACGAAAACTGTTAGACGAGGAAAATACGATAATGTTAAATTAACATTGTTGGTTTGACAAATAATGCTAACTTTTCATATCGAAAAAGCGCTTAATAAATTTAAAAAAAATGTATCAATTTATAATTTTTATGTTAATATTATTTAAGAAATACCTTTAAAAGTGTTTAAAACAAATTGTCAGCAAATAGAAAGTCATTGGATTCCCGATAATCCACAAAAAATAACTTTTTTTACAGCTAGATGAAAAAAAAAAACGCTAGCTTTAGTCTGAAAATTGCCAAACTGCAACACCTTTTTATACCCTCCAACCACAGTATGGGGGTATACTCACTTTGTCATTCCGTGTGTAACGCATCGAAATATCGGTCTAGGACCCCATAAAGTATATATATTATTGATCAGTGATCCATTCTAAGACATTCTAGCGATGTCCGTCTGTCCGTCCGTCCGTCCGTCCGTCCGTCCGTCTGTGGAAGACACGATACAGTCCAAAGTAAAAGCGCTAGACTCCTGAAATTTGGCACGAAGATGTCTCATGGTATTGGGCTGGTTAAGTTCGAACATGGGCAAAATCGGTTCAGGGGGAAAAAAGTTCCCCTCTTAAGAACTAAAAAAAACTCTAAAAAAAGCCATTTTTTAAAGGTTTTTTGTACTTTTGCTTAGCAAACGAAACATTGTTATGTCAAAAGAAGTTCATAGTCTTGCAGTTGGTTACAGGGAGGTTGTGTCCAACCAACTTTACCCCCCCCCCCCCCAAAAAAAAAAAAAGACGCCCCTGTTTTTTTTTTTTACTTGTTGGAGGGTATAAAAGATTCGGCACAGCCGAATTTAACACTCTCACTTGTTTTTGTTTATATTGAACTTAAGGGATTTTTTTTGGTTTGATCAAACGTCCAGTTCGATGGCGGACTTAGCAAAGGGAATTTAAGAGAGGGTTTAACAGAAGAAGGGAGACTTCACATATCTTTAAGTATTGATAGTCTTTGCCCAGATCCAGTATCGGGATTGATCTATTTAGAGAGCGGTGGCCTCTATGCTCTGGAATTGGAAAATGAAACTCAACATTAGTTTTTATGAATAAAAATAAAATTTTGGTTGCTTCCTTAGTTGATTTTTTTAGGAAGATAAAAATGTTAGATAAATATGTCAACAGACGGCATGGTTGTATTTTTTGGTGCGCTTAGTTAGCCACGAAAATTAGCCACGAATTAGTTTTTAATCATTCAATTGTTGAGAAGTGTGGACATGTTCTAGTTTAACTCCGTGCTATTAATTAAATTACTGAAATTGTTCGTAATAGGTTTGTTCGTAATAGGTATTTTTGTGATATTTTCATGACCAAATCAAGGAAAATGAAAATATGGACACAAATGATACCGGTTTAATTCGAGGATCTGCCTTACCGACTGGTGCTGGTCCTAGCACTGGTTTTATGGTTGCGACCTTGAAGTCCGGCCATGATTCTGGTAGCGGTGCTTAGCCCAATATTGGTGGTAAAAAGAAAAAGAAACTTAAGCCATCAAAGGTCAGACACAACCAGAGAAGGCGTTGTTTGAAAATAATTAAGAGACTAAGCCAACCCGATGAACGAAAGCTCCGAAAGTGAGAGGGCGTCGCTATCATGGGTGAATGGAGTCATTGAAGAACAGGACAAACTTTCGACAATGCGAGCGTCTGACAAACAGAGCGCTGTTTCGACCTCGTCATCGAGGTCTGGTAAAAGGTGTTGCGCTCGCCCGACGAGAAACCTTTACCTAAGAGGTCTAAGATGACCGGCAACGTCTGGATTCTGTCTTTTAGTGAAGTGGTGAAAGGTAACTTCGTTAGGGCTGTGATCAACAGGGAGAATTGGTATTATAGTATCCCAAGGGACAAGTGGAGTTTAGTTGAAACTAAATTAAATGAAATATACTTAGGTTAAATGAAATATACTTAGGACTAAGGCTTGCATCTAAAAGGTTAAAATGTTCTACAAACATTTTCTGCATCAAATTTTAATAGCGGTTTTCAAAGATCAAACTTTACTTTACTTTATCGTTAGCTTAGTCGGCAAACCTGTCAAGTCCGTTTTTTTTAATTTTTCAGGAGAGAAAAAAACTGTCTAACTTGTTTTTGTGTTAATTTTTTTTTAAATCTGTAAACGCTGTTTTTTTCTTAAGTTCATTTTGTTTAACCCCAAAAAATCATAGAACTCTAAAATAAAAGAAAGGAATACGTATGGGCTCTTTTTGGACTTAGCACACTTGCTCTTTATAATTTTCTATTTTAATTGTGGACTTAGGAGATTTTCTTTCCATTTTGTGGACTTAACAGCTTTTCTTGTATTTTTTTTTTATTTTTTTATTTATTTTTTTTGGTGTTTTTTACCTAAGGTATCTAAGGTGTTGAAAAAAGCTTTCAGCTGAACAACAGCTCCAGAAAGTGAATTTTTTTATTTATTTTTTATTTAATTTTTAAATATCCCTCTAAAGATGGTCAGCAATGTTGACTGATATATTCGGACAATAAAATATGGACACAAATGATACCGGTTTAATTCGAGGATCTGCCTTACCGACTGGTGCTGGTCCTAGCACTGGTCTTAAGTTTGCGACCTTGAAGTCCGGCCTTGATTCTGGTAGGGGTGCTCAGCCCAATATTGGTGGTAAAAAGAAAAAGAAACTTAAGCCATCAAAGGCCAGAGAAGGCTTTGTTTGAATATAATTAACAGACTAATCCAACTCGATTTAACGAAGCTCTCCGAACGTGAGAGGGCGTCGCTATCATGGGCGAATGGAGTCATTGAAGAACAGGACAAACTTTCGACAATGCGCGCATCTGACAAACAGAGCGCTGTTTCGACCTCGTCATCGAAGTCTGGTAAAAGGTTGCGCTCGCCCGACGAGAAACCTTTACCTAAGGTATCTAAGGTGACCGGCAACGCCTGGACTCAGTCTTTTAGTGAAGTGGTGAAAGGTAACTTCGTTAGGGCTGTGATCAACAGGGAGAATGGGTATTGTAGTATCCCAAGAGACAAGTGGAGTTAAGTTGAAACTAAATTAAATAAAATCTTCTTGAGGCTCCTTGAAGGTATGCCTGATTTTCTCCCTACTACATTTTGGCCTTTTTTCAAATATCCTCTTAAAACACGACTAAGGCGTGCATCTAAAAGTTTAAAATGTTCTACAAACATTTTCTGCATTAAATTTTTCTAGCGGTTGTCAAAGGTCTAAAGTTCGTTCGATATAAGCGATATGTTTAAAAAAGGAAAATTTAAAGTTATCATAATTAGTTAAATTATGTTTCAAAAAAATACTTTAAATTCTTTAATTTTTAAAGCATTCTGCACTTTTCGCACGAACTTTTGGCCTTTGACAACCCCTATGGAAATTTGATGCAGAAAATGTTTGTAGGCACGTTTTAGTGGTATTCTATAAGGGTATTTGGATAAAGGACAAAAATTACCCCTAAAAACGGGAGATAGCGGATTAATATATTCTAAGAAAGAACCACCATCGGTTTTCACTGCAGAGATCTAGTATTGTAATTTAGCTCAGAAGCAGATTTATAACATTTTTCCGACCTACTCCTTACGATTTTGATGAAAAACAATTTAGTAGTATGTGATAATTTACAATTTGACTTTTTGTAAGCATTTTGCAATTTTCGCTCGAACTTTTGCTCTTCAACAACCCCTAGTGAAATTTTATGCAGAAAATTTTTGTAGAACATTTTAACCTTTTAAACGCATGTTTTATTGGTGTTCTATTACATTTGAAAAAAGGACCAAAATGACCCTAAAAATAGGAGATAGAGATAATATATTCCAAGAAAAGAACCGGCATCAAATTTTACTGAATACATGTCTTAACATTATTAACCTCAGAACTGGATTTAATACGTTATTTTTGACTTACGTTATTTTTTACCTTTGAAAAAATTTGAAAAACTTCAGTGGGCCATAAAAAAGAACTCGAATTAAGTTTTCAAAACCCTTCGGGAGTTTTTTTTCTACTGTAGGTTTACTTTAATTTTTTTTCGGTTCCGTCCAAGATTTAAAATCGTGTTGCACAATGTTATCAGATCAAAGCATATTAGATCAAATCGATTTTTACTGGGTAACGGACTCCTGAGCCAATATTTAAATTTGTTGCGATCTTAAATATAACAAAGTGTCAGTGGCAGTTATAAAAATCTAAAATACTTTAAACATTATAACTTTAATCTACTTTCACTATATTCATGAATTTTATGAAAAAAAGTAATTGACGCTTTGCATCGAATATCTTACCAGCCGTGACTGTCATGATTGTCGGCTACGTTAAAAAAAAAACCCCATCACTTTATCTTTATTTTACGAGTATATGAGTTTAAGTTTTTATCTAGTGTTGGCCAAATTTTAATATGCTCTTTGATGTACTTGGTTATGCCGTAAAGCTTAGTTTTGTTCGATTCTCTGTATTTTGTTTTTTTATATTTTTGTAAGGAAAAAAGCAAAATTTGGTTGTAAACACTGGTAGTGGTAGCAGTGATTTGTGAATGGTTTATGTAAAAAGAACGCGCACGTCATACGCAAATTGACCCCATTTATCAGTACAACGACAAAATTCAACATAGGAAGAATATGCATTGGAGTGTCCTTTATTTTGAAAATGTTAGAAATGTTGAGACGGTACCAGCTCTTTTTTTTCTTTTGAATTAAAAATAACTGAGGAAAAATTTTACGCCCCTACGACCACGCCTTCCCTACGCGACGAGGCCTAAAAATCATTTTTCCAAACAAATCAAAAATTTTTTTGTTATTAATTATAATATTAATTGGTTAGCTTATTGACGACAAAAAATTTGATTTTGGTGGGATCAGGCTTTCAGCTCTAAAAAATTTTTCGAAATTAGAGCCGTTGGGGTCCTACGGTTAACGTTTTTAAAAAATATTTTTATACCCTCCACTTAGTGATAGAGGGTATATATAAGTTTGTCATTCCGTTTGTAACTCATCGAAATATCGATCTGGGACCCCATAAAGTATATATATTCATGATGCCCGATCGATTTTAAGACATTCTAGCGATGTCCGTCTGTCCGTCTGTCCGTCTGTCTGTCTGTTGAAAATGCTGTCGCGGACAAAATATTGCACAGAGATGACTGAAACTTAACATATTTATTGGAAGTTCTCCCGAGAAGTTTGGTATTGCATTTGAGCGATATCGGTTCAGCGGTTCAGAAGTTATGAACGAAAATGTAAGCACACCTCCAAAATTTCAGTACATTTAACATAACCTAAAAATACAAAATGCTTTAATTCGGCTTCTGGTTGACATATGTGAACATAATTGAACACCAGATAGTACTTAAACAAGTACGAACATATTTTTTGACAAAAAAAGGAAAAAATCGCGGATTTTTTTACCAAATTTTTTTTTCGCGGAAATTTTTTTTTTCAAAAAATTTTTTTTCAAAAGTAATTTCCTTTTAATTAAAGTTTTTTGCAATAATCTTTTTGAAATTGTGGAGGGTATCACTACATTCGGCAAGGCCGAATTTAACTTTTTTACTTGTTTTTTTTAGTTTTGACTAGCAACGGTTTTAGTTGCTATGTTGCCTTAAATGATATACATTCATAAAAAAATATTATTTCCCAGCAAAACTTTGGTAATGGTAGTGCATATAACTTATTTGTAGCATTATTTTATGATGATTTGTTCCACAACGTATTATTTTCAAGTGAAAATTAATGCATTACTAATAATTTCCTCGTAATGCATGATTATTGGACAAAATGTATTTCATATTTGTTATTTCTAAACATTAAATAATGGATAACTTATATTTGGCTACATTATGTATTATTTCAAGGTTTTAAATAATGCATCATTTATAATTGGATGCATAATGCATTTCAATAACATAAAAAAAAAATATTTTATAAAAAATTGCATAAGTTTAAACTAGAGATGGGTTCACGACAGGAATTTTCTAATGACACACACTCACGAGCTTATTTTATCTACTTACACTCACTTACAATCACGTGAGTAAATTTAATACAAAATTACTTTTTCACTACTCGTAACAACTTATATATTACACTCACAGCAAAATACGGTTGTCTCAACCGTAAAAGGTTCCAACCTCCGATTGAGGTTGCGGCAACCGGTAAATATACGGTTGTAGCAACCGACAATTTACAGTTGTGGCAACCGACAAATGCCGGTTGCAGCAACCTCAAATAACGGCATTTGCCGGTTATGGCAACCGTATTGCCGGTTGTCGCAACCATAGCTGTGTTTAATATATTTTCGATATTATGCCAAACTACAAAATAAAATACCAATTATAAGACACGTTTTTTAAATTTTTTTTTGCTTTTTTTATTGTTTGAAAAAAATATAGTTATATAAATGACTTAATACTAAAAATAATAAACTTAATGTAACATTTTTATGTGGTTTTAATTCGTTTACTAAAAATCCGATACAAAGAATTCTTCTTCTCAAAATCTGGAACTTTTTCTTTAGGAAAAATATTTCAGAATCTGGGACTTTTTCTATGAGAAAAATAACTCAGAATCTGAAAATTTTTCTATAGAATAAATCTGAATCTTTTCTGTAATAAAAATGTCCTGGAAAAAGTCACAGATTTTGAGACAGTCACAGATTCTGAGACAGTCTTTCTATAGAAAAAGTTTCAGATTCTGAGACAGTTTTACTATAGAAAAAGTCTCAGATTCTGAGACAGTTTTTCTATAGAAAAAGCCTTAGATTCTGAGACAGTTTTTCTATAGAAAAAGCCTCAGATTCTGAGACAGTTTTTCTGTAGAAAAAGTCTCAGATTCTGAGACAGTTTTTCTGTAGAAAAAGTCTCAGATTCTGAGACAGTTTTTCTATAGAAAAAGACTCAGATTCTGAGACATTTTTTTTATAGAAAAAGTCTCAGATTCTGAGACATTTTTTCTATAGAAAAAGTCTCAGATTCTGTGACATTTTTTCTATAGAAAAAGTCTCAGATTCTGTGACATTTTTTCTATAGAAAAAGTCTCAGATTCTGAGACATTTTTTCTATAGAAAAAGTCTTAGATTCTGAGACATTTTTTCTATAGAAAAAGTCTCAGATTCTGAGACATTCTTTCTATACAAAAAATCTCATATTCTGAGACATTTTTTCTATACAAAAAATCTCAGATTCTGAGACATTTTTTCTATAGCAAAAGTCTCAGATTCTGAGACATTATTTCAAAAGTTTCAGACTCTGAGACATTTTTTCTCTAGAAAAAGTCTCAGATTCTGAGACATTTTTTCTATAGAAAAAGTCTCAGATTCTGAGACATTTTTTTTATAGAAAAAGACTCAGATCCTGAGACATTTTTTCAGTAGAAAAAGTTTCAGATTCTGAGTCATTTTTTCTATAGAAAAAGTCTCAGATTCTGAGTCATTTTTTCTATAGAAAAAGTCTCAGATTCTGAGACATTTTTTCTATACAAAAAATCTCAGATTCTGAGTCATTTTTTCTATACAAAAAATCTCAGATTCTGAGACATTTTTTTTATAGAAAAAGTCTCAGATTCTGAGACATTTTTTCTATACAAAAAATCTCAGATTCTGAGACATTTTTTCTCTAGAAAAAGTCTCAGATTCTGAGACATTTTTTCTATAGAAAAAGTCTCAGATTCTGAGACATTTTTTTTTATAGAAAAAGACTCAGATTCTGAGACATTTTTTCTATAGAAAAAGTTTCAGATTCTGAGTCATTTTTTCTATAGAAAAGGTCTCAGATTCTGAGACATTTTTTCTATAGAAAAAGTCTCAGATTCTGAGACATTTTTTCTATAAAAAAGTCTCAGATTCTGAGACATTTTTTCTATACAAAAAATCTCAGATTCTGAGACATTTTTTCTATACAAAAAATCTCAGATTCTGAGACATTTTTTCTATACAAAAAATCTCAGATTCTGAGACATTTTTTTTATAGAAAAAGTCTCAGATTCTGAGACATTTTTTCTATAGAAAAAGTCTCAGATTCTGAGACATTTTTTCTCTAGAAAAAGTCTCAGATTCTGAGACATTTTTTCTATAGAAAAAGTCTCAGATTCTGAGACATTTTTTTTATAGAAAAAGACTCAGATTCTGAGACATTTTTTCTATAGAAAAAGTTTCAGATTCTGAGTCATTTTTTCTATAGAAAAAGTCTCAGATTCTGAGACATTTTTTCTATAGAAAAAGTCTCAGATTCTGAGACATTTTTTCTATAAAAAAACTCTCAGATTCTGAGACATTTTTTCTATACAAAAAATCTCAGATTCTGAGACATTTTTTCTATACAAAAAATCTCAGATTCTGAGACATTTTTTCTATACAAAAAATCTTAGATTCTGAGACATTTTTTTTATAGAAAAAGTCTCAGATTCTGAGACATTTTTTCTATAGAAAAAGTCTCAGATTCTGAGACATTTTTTCTATAGAAAAAGTCTCAGATTCTGAGACATTTTTTCTATAGAAAAGTCTCAGATTCTGAGACATTTTGGCTATAGAAAAAGTGTCAGATTCTGAGACATTTTTTCTATAGAAAAAGTCTCAGATTCTGAGACATTTTTTCTATAGAAAAAGTCTCAGATTCTGAGACAGTTTTTCTATAGAAAAAGTCTCAGATTCTGAGACAGTTTTTCTATAGAAAAAGTCTCAGATTCTGAGACAGTTTTTCTATAGAAAAAGTCTCAGATTCTGAGACAGTTTTTCTATAGAAAAAGTCTCAGATTCTGAGACAGTTTTTCTATAGAAAAAGTCTCAGATTCTGAGACAGTTTTTCTATAGAAAAAGTCTCAGATTCTGAGACAGTTTTTCTATAGAAAAAGTCTCAGATTCTGAGACAGTTTTTCTATAGAAAAAGTCTCAGATTCTGAGACAGTTTTTCTATAGAAAAAGTCTCAGATTCTGAGACAGTTTTTCTATAGAAAAAGTCTCAGATTCTGAGACAGTTTTTCTATAGAAAAAGTCTCAGATTCTGAGACAGTTTTTCTATAGAAAAAGTCTCAGATTCTGAGACAGTTTTTCTATAGAAAAAGTCTCAGATTCTGAGACAGTTTTTCTATAGAAAAAGTCTCAGATTCTGAGACAGTTTTTCTATAGAAAAAGTCTCAGATTCTGAGACAGTTTTTCTATAGAAAAAGTCTCAGATTCTGAGACAGTTTTTCTATAGAAAAAGTCTCAGATTCTGAGACAGTTTTTCTATAGAAAAAGTCTCAGATTCTGAGACAGTTTTTCTATAGAAAAAGTCTCAGATTCTGAGACAGTTTTTCTATAGAAAAAGTCTCAGATTCTGAGACAGTTTTTCTATAGAAAAAGTCTCAGATTCTGAGACAAATTTTCTATAGAAAAAGTCTCAGATTCTGACAAAGATTTTCTATAGATAAAGTCTCAGAGTCTGAGACAGTTTTTCTATAAAAAAAAGTCTTAGATTCTGTGACATTTTTTCTATTGAAGAATGTCACAGAATCTGAGTAATTTTTTCTGTAGATTACCTGTTAAAATATGTCAAGATATTTGTTTAGCAAGATAAAAATTGTTTACATCTTTATACTAAACGCAATGCATTTTACGAACGTATTTCTATCACAAAAGGGAGCTGTTTCTTATCTCCTCGATCACCATTTTCTTAAAAAAAACTCCTTGATGTATTAATGGACGTTGTACCAGCTTGATGTCTTCCCTTGATCCGTGTTTATTTGTTGACTTACAAAATCGCTGGATTTCAACAAAAAAAAAAAAAAAAAACGTTTCACTATCGCAATTTCTCTTCTTAAATGACAATTACTTACATATTTTCGCGTTATCCGTACATTTGTTGAGCTCTGACGAAAATATTTTAATATTTTCAGATTTTATAATTTATTTTTTGTTAATTTTTATTTGTAATTTGGTTTTTAATTTTATGACGTTTAAAATTTTTGTTTAATTTGCAGTTGCCATAACCAGGGTTGGAAGTTGTAGCAACTGTTAAAATTATCAGTTGTGGCAACCGGCAAATGCCGTTATTTACGGTTGCTGCAACCGGGGTTTGCAGTTGTAGCAACTTTTTTTTTAATTTTGTGGCAACTGGCACAAAAATATTTTAAAAAAGTTATTACAACCTCAATTTACGGTTGCTGCAACCGCGTACGGTTGGGACAACCGCAAGCCGGTTACGACAACCGTATTGCGGTTGTGGCAACCTCCTTCCAACCGATTTTTTATGTGAGTGTACCTTCTGGTATGCTATATTATTTCATTTCTCGTAACCTATAAAATATCATATATTTTACACCTTACTCGTTTTCTTCGTTATTCTTTGTGATAATGTGGATGCATTACTTTGAGTCTCATCGCCTGTTAAAATCATCAATGCTGCAATGTATAAAATAAAAGATCCTATACCTTATTTTATACCTTATTTGGTAATCTAAGTCTTGCTGGGTTGTATCTGTGACATCTGTATCGTGTTCTAAAAAAGGATACAAAATGCATTTTTGATGTTTTTCGATACACGATAAAGATGTCACAGATATGAATAATATTTTTTTTGAATATATATCATTAACAGCAGCATACCAACTAAAACCGTTGCTTGTTAAAATTAAAAAATATTTTTTAAAATTTTTTTACCGTAGGACCCCAACGGCTCTAATTTTTTTTTCGAAAAAGATAAAGATGTTACGGATATGAATAATATTTTTTTTAAAATATATATCATTAAAAGCAACATAAAAAATAAAACCGTTGCTTGTCAAAACTTAAAAAAAAAAATATTTTTTAAATTTTTTTCACCGTAGGACCCCAACGGCTCTATTTTTTTTTTTTTTTTTTAATTTTTTGAGCTGAAAGCCTTATCTAGGGTTTCTAAATTCCCGGACTTTTTCAATTCCCGGGAAATCGTTTAAAAAAAATCGTATTCCCGGGAATTCCCGGGAATTTTTTAATTAAAACAAATTTTGAACTTTACCATATAAAAATTGTTATATTACAAATTATGGTCGTATTTTCCAATTTAAAACCATTTTAGATGTATTATTTTGTAAAGTAGTTTTACTAACCTCTAAAATATACGTAGAAAGTTCATAAAATCTATTTTTTGTAGAAATATTTAACCTTATTATAGTTTTAGTATTTGCATTGACGTATTTCCACTCCATGCAAAATTGTTCACAATTCGGAAATACCCGATTTTGATTCAAATGCGGTATTGATAACTTTTTGGAAATTTTTTCTAATTTTGACTACGCCGACCATTGGATAATTATATTTTAAAGATATATTTGAATAGTTCATGCGAATAAAGACGAATAGACCATTTGTAGAATTTTACAGGGGACAATAAAAACGCAGGAAACGGTTAAAAAATAATATTTTTGTCAACTTTTTGGTATTAGCTTAAAGATTTAGGTCACATCTACCTATATACAAAATTTTAGTAAGGTATTCGAAAGAGAACTTGCCAAAAATTGGACTTAAATTTTTTGCTTAAATGGAAAAAGGGCGAATATCCAAAAAAATGTATTGAAATTTGAATTAAAATGTGTTATTTTGCAGCAGATTTTGACTACATTTTCATGAGACTTGCAAAACTTAACGAACTATGGTTGGTATTTGTTTGTAACACTTTAAGGACTTCAAGGATACACTTTTTAAGGATTGCCAGGACATGCAAAAAAAAAAATTTTTTGTTAATTTTTGAGAAAGATTATTCTAGCTCAAGGTCATATTTCTTTTACTAATCGTTACGATGATACTGTCAAAGTAACAATTTTCAAGAAACTTTTTATAAAGTTGTTTGTTTTAAATTGATTGGTTTGGTCATTTTGCAAGACTTACTCGACACGTGTTTCGGAATTCGTCAAATTCCATTATCAAGAGTATATACCAAATTGACAATCGTTTTGTGGCAAAACATAAAGACTTATATTCGTATGTAAATAGTCATAACGAGAAATGTACTAAATACACAACATAATACAGCTCTAAATTTCAAACGAAAAGTCAAAACCAAACCATCACTATTTAATTCAAACATACCTTCATATATACAGCTTGTATTACATGCTAGTATATACATACAGACAGTAGATTTCTTACGCGAGTAAGATATTCACTGCTTTTGTTGTATTCCTTCTTATTCATGATATGAACAGAAGTGAGGCGTGCTATCCTTTTGTTTAAATTCTGTTTTAATTTTTAAATTAATAAAAATTATTTATTAATTTAAAAATTAAAACAGAATTTAAACAAAAGGATAGCACGCCTCACTTCTGTTCATATTATGAATAAGAAGGAATACAACAAAAGCAGTGAATATCTTACTCGCGTAAGAAATCTACTGTCTGTATGTATATACTAGCATGTAATACAAGCTGTATATATGAAGGTATGTTTGAATTAAATAGTGATGGTTTGGTTTTGACTTTTCGTTTGAAATTTAGAGCTGTATTATGTTGTGTATTTAGTACATTTCTCGTTATGACTATTTACATACGAATATAAGTCTTTATGTTTTGCCACAAAACGATTGTCAATTTGGTAAATACTCTTGATAATGGAATTTGACGAATTCCGAAACACGTGTCGAGTAAGTCTTGCAAAATGACCAAACCAATCAATTTAAAACAAACAACTTTATAAAAAGTTTCTTGAAAATTGTTACTTTGACAGTATCATCGTAACGATTAGTAAAAGAAATATGACCTTGAGCTAGAATAATCTTTCTCAAAAATAGAATTTTAAAGGTCGAATAATAAATAATTTTTATTAATTTAAAAATTAAAACAGAATTTTTTGTTAATTTTTTTTTAATATTCCTGCCATTTGATGCAGTAGTAATTCTTTATGACACTAAATACATTTTTAGGAATTATAATATTAACCCTTGACTGCATATTACGACGTAACATAAAAGGACATGAACAAATTTTTGTTTTTTATTCCTGACATTGGATGCAGTATTAACACTTAATGTTTGTATGTGCTAAGATTGTTTTTTTTTTTGTGTACAATTTCAAATTTTAGCTAATATCAATTTTAAGCACGCAGCTAAATAATTTTTATATAATATTTTGTTAAGGATGGATATTCGCCCTTTTTGCTTTCCACACTTTAAAGTCTTATAACTCAAGAACGGTAAAATTTTTTGCCAATATAATAAGTGTGGTTTGTTCCTCGTAATGTTCTTTTAACACATTGTTACCGAAAGTAAAATTTTTGTATGTTTTTGTGTTGTATTTAATCAAAATTGTGCGTTAGTTTACTCCCAATTTAAACAAAAATATAAAAATTACGAATTATTGCACTTTCAAAGTAATTTTTTTAGCCTTAAAATTCAAAATTTCCCCAAAATTTCTGCATAGGATTGTAGGGCTCTGCTAATAAAAGGCATTTATGCAAAAAAACGTGTTTGCGAAAAAGTGATCTATTCGTCCTTATTCGCATGAACTATTCATTTATTTGAATTTTCGAATTATTAAAATTAATTGGCTTAAGGCATTCGGGCCAAAATGAGAACACCAATGTACTTTATAGTCATTGTAACGACGTATTTTCACTGGTTGCTGGGATAGAACTCACGGCGGCCAAGGTTCGTTATAACAAAATTTTTTTCACGGACGATATATATCAGGCTTTTACTTCATATATGAAATTTTAAGCTAAAAACCAGGTTTGTTATATATTTTTTAAAATATCGATATTTTTGTTTAAGCACTATAAAGATTGCTGTTCTGAATATGAAATACTAAATTTCGTAAAGAATAAATCATTGGAATTTTAGATTAAGAAAACTTTTGCCAATTTGCAACCAACATTTGAAGTGAAATTTAGTTTGATTCCGTATTTTGTCACACAATCTATTAAAGAAAAATAATTATTAGGCCTAAATAATATGCAAGCTGGAGCATATCCTAACTAGTTTTTCTTTAAAAATTTTAATTCTTTCAAAGTTTTAATGTAATTTTTATTAAATCATTTAAGATTGTGTTAAAAATGTGTAAATTAAATAAATTTTTATTAAAAAATTAGCGACGAATTCCCGAAATTTCCCGAAGAAAAAATCCCGGGATTTTAAGAAAAATATTTCCCGGGAATTCCCGGGAAATTTTTCCCGAATAGAAACCCTAGCCTTATCCCTCCAAAATCAAATTTTTTGTCGTGAACAAGCTAACAAAAAAAAAAAAATTTTTGGTTTGTATGGAAAAATGGTTTTTAGGGCCCCGCTCTTTATGGCCCCGTCGCGTAGGGAAGGCGTGGTCGCAGGGGCGTAACATTTTTCCTTAGTTATTTTTAAGTCAAATGGAAAAAAATGAGCGGGTACCGTTTCAACATTTCAAATATTTCCAAAATAAGGGACCCCGTAATATATATATACATTGTATTATACAATAGGATGGGCCAATTTTACACTTTTTTCTCTGATCGGAAATGGCTACTTTGAAAAAGTTGCCCACCATAACAAAAACATATCAAAAAATCTTTTTCAATTTGGCCAACAGGTTCTGTTAGTCCTTTGAGGTTTAAGTCTGGCATTCATTTTTTTTTACAAAAAAATATTTTTTTTTTTGCAAAAAAATATTTTTTTTTTCATAGAAAACTTTTATTTTTTGGATTGATGTTAAAAAATGAATATAATTTATAAAAAAATTGAAAACATTTTTTTTTAAATAAAAATAAAATAGCATTTAACCCATTTCTTACCAGCATGTTGGAACACACGTTTAAAATTTGTTTAAGTAAATGCAAAACATTCAATAATATTAATAAATACCACTACTCAACACGGTTTTTGCACAGACATTTTCAATACATTTTCTAAAGTATTTTGGCCCCCTTAACCGAATCTGTAATCAGAAAAGTTGTATCAATTCGCATTCTCGAGATATAGGCATTGTCATTTTATGTGGACCAAGCCCTCAAAACAGAAAAAATTTTAATATTGGAAAGGTGTATGTTAAATTTATTCATATTTTTTTTATTCGAATTCCCAATAAAATTACCTAACTTTTGCATACATTTTACATTATAAGGAAGTTCAAAATGTAATTTTTTTAGTTATGTTCTTTTAAGTAATCGAATTAAGAAAGGAACTTCCTGTTAAAAGCAGATGTACAAAGAAGTCACTCCAATAAAGAGATCCTGGGGCTAAAGTCCAAAATCCATTGAAGATATCCAGAAATATTTGCAAAATAAGTCAAAATTTTGAACATAATTTTCATATTGTTTTTCATAAACTTTTGTCGTTCCAATTTTTATGATTTTTTGTTAAAATTAAAAAAAAAAAATAAATAATAAAACACATTTCCCAAATATATTTTTTATCCTAAACACGAATCTGACCTCAGAAAAATCGCATCAAATCGCCTTCTCGAGATATAGACATTTTCAATTTTTGTGGACCAAGCCCTGAAAACCGATAAATTTCTTAATATTGGAAAAGTGTACATTGAAAAAAATAAAAAAAATATTTGAGTAAATTTTTAATAAAAATTTATTAAATGCTTGAAAAAAATTTGAGAAAATTTTTAATTGACGCAATTAAAAATTTATTCAAAATATATCAATTTATTTTTTTAAAAAGTTTTGAAAAAGTTTTAAATTTTTTTACAAAAAAAAAAAACAAAAAACTAGTTTTTTTCAAACTTTACCAAACATATTTATGTCTCAAAAACATAGGAAAATTTTATAAAGACGATTACAAACTTTCATTTACATATGGGGCATTCCATGCCAAATCACTCACTTTTAGGCCCGACCCCCTTCGATTAATTTTATTTTTGGATATGTTTTAGTACGTATTAAATGCAACTTGCAGCCAAATTTTCAGCCTTTTATACCAAGGTGGTGTTGAGTAATCAATTTTTCAAAATGGCGATTTTTTCCAAAAAATGAAAAAATTTAAATTTTCAATCAATTTTGACCAGTAAAAATATAGATATATTAAAAAAAGATGGACAACATTTTGTTGGTAGTTAAATGTAGTTTTAGAAAAAAAATATGAAAAAATTATTCGAAGTAATTATCACTTGTTTTTTACAGACAAGGGAAAAGTGTAAAACTTAAAACTCTTCAATGAAAAAAAACCAAAAGTATTTTTTTCCAAAAAATTTAATTCAATTTTTAAATAAATTTCCTACAATTTTTATATAAAACTCGGTACCGAGTTTTAAAAATAAAACTCCGAAATAAAAAGAGTTTTATTTTAATTCAATTAATTTTATTTTAAGTTAACAAAAAATGTTTTTGGTTTTTAACATTTTTGTGTAAAATAGTTGATAATATGATAAAACATGACCTCACGAAATAGTAAAATTAGTTGAAACTAAATTCATCTTATTTAAATTTATTAATATTCCTAGTAGAACTCTTATTTGTGAAAAAAAAAACTTTCTATTAAAGAAATATTGCACTAAAAAAGTGTTCTCTTAATATATTGTTGGTTTTTTGCATAAAAATATTTTTGCAAAAATCGCGTAAAAACTTTAAAAAATAAAAAATGAACACTCTGCAAAATTAAATGTATGAACACTCTGCAAATGTATGAATGATTTTGCCCTCCTAATTCCAAATCTGCTTTAAATATTTCTAGCGTTTACCGTTTTTAAGATATTCGCGTTTGAAGATTTGAATAACCGCTTATTTAGTACTTTCTGTAGTTCCACTCTTACTTATTCGAAAATTGGAACCAGAAAATTTTATGGGTAGCAATAGACCTCGTGAACTCAGATTATTTCGATCCATATTCAAAATATTCAAGACTGGAAATAAATACTGTAAGCAATTATAAGCATCAATGACAACTAGTGAAAAAAGTAATGGATGCAGATGCACCGTGTCTTTAATATCTAAGAACTGGCAAATTTTGAGCAAAAGGTTCAACATGTGTAACTGTTCCAAAACCAATAAAACGAAGATTTAAATAATATTATTTTTCTTAAGGGGGGTTTAAAGAAAAAATAAACAGCCTTCATGTGATTTTTTAAGCAGCGATAAAAAATATATACGCAATATTTTTTAATTCTGTTTTTTGATTTGAAAAATAATTTATTGTAATATTTTTAAAATTTCATAACACAAAATTTGATGAACTGAAATTTCCACTTAATTGTAGAATGTTTTTTTTAAGGACAAAATCGCCTGCAGTTGTACAGCTAAAAGTACTGGACCGATTTTGATGAAATATTTTTAATTTGTAGATTATTAAATTCTCTAGTACTTATTCGTGGAAATTTTTTAAAATTTTGACCTTATTATGTTTTTTGAAAAAAGAAAAGTAAATTTTTGAAGTTTATATTAGCATAATTTCAGCATAAACCAATATTTTTCAAAAATACGGTAAGTACCAGAGAATTATTACTCTACAAATAAAAAAAAATCATCAAAATCGGTTCAGTAGTTTTTGCTGTACATCTGCATCCGATTTTCTCTTTAAAAAAGAAATAAGTAGCAACCCTGGAAATTCTTGTTGACCAATTTTTGTGTAAGTTTTAAAAATATTACAATTCATCTTGCAAATAAAAAAACAGAATTAAAAAATATTGCGTATTGATATTTTTATAGCTGTTTAAAAATTGCTCACGTTAAGACTATTTTTTCCTTTATACCCCCCTTAAACCTAATGAAAATATTTAAGATGAGATACATTATTTTTATCTAAACTCTACTATACATATATTCATATTATTTTCAAAAATAATACCAAAATAAATTTCTTTTTATTTTTAAGGTGAAATAAAACTCTTTTTTTTGAGAGAGTTTTATTTTTGAAATTATAAAACTCCAAAATTTTTAAGAGTTTTATTTTTTGAAATTATAAAACACCAACATTTTTAAGAGTTTTATTTCAAAACAAAATTAAATTTGAATAATTTAAACATTATTTTAATAAAGTACGGAGTTTTTCCTTGTCTGGTTTTTTATCGTATAAAAATTAAAATCGACTTTTTGAAAAAGTCCGAAACCTTCGATTTTTTTTTAAAAATGTCAAAAAATTCTACTCTAAATTACGCAACTTTTAAGTCATAATTCGAGATGTGATCGTAATTCGTTCTATTTTCATTCAAATTTTGAAAATTGCACTTTTTTTTTTTGACTCTGGTTTATTTTATATGGTGCTCCAAAAAAAATAATTTGGTAAATATTGACCGTAACTTCCCCTAGATATATTAACTTGGGTGTAAAAATACGTCTCAGAAAATTTTAGGATGATCGGACATGGGTAAGGCGTGCCGCATCGGCTTTGAAGTTTGAAAATCGGATTACAAGGGAAAATATGCATTTTTTTCTGTTTTCTTAATTTTTTTGGTATTTTAAGTTAATTTTGAATTCAAATGGTTACAGAATTGAAATGTAGAGTAAAATGTCTCTCTATTAAGGTCATAAAAACCGAAATCGGTTTAAAATCAGCCAAGTTATTACAACTTCCCCAGGCATCTAACGTGTGGCAGACAACTTGATTAATCAATACAATCCGATTTTTGAAATTCTTTGAAATTTTCTACTGTAATAACATTTTTTTATTCTTCAAGTTCAAATGTTATTAGATGAGAAGTATTTTTCATATTGTGTTTTGCTAACATTTTTAAAATTAGTGCTAAAAATGCCTGCATTTTCCACACCCTTTTGAAATCTCTATTTTAAAAAAAAAATTTTTTTTTTTGTTTTAAAATTTGGAAAAGTCAAAAAAATATTACACTGAAACATAAATAATGAAAAAATGTTATTACAGTAGAAAATTTCAATAAATTTAAAAAAAGGGCCTCGTATTTTTTAATCAAGTTGTATGGCACACGCTAGATGCCTGGGGAAGTTGTAATAACTTGGCTGATTTTCAACCGATTTTAGTTTTTAGTACCTTATTAGAAAGGCATTTTACTCCACATCATAATTCTGTAATCACTTGAATTAAAACTTAACTTAAAATACCAAAGAAATTGCGAAAACAGAAAAAAATTCATATTTTTCCTTGTAATCCGTTTTTTAAACTTCAAGGACCATGCTAAGCGCCTTACACATGTCCGATCGTCCCAAATTTTTATGAGACGTATATTTACCTCCAAATGAATATATTTAGGGTAAGTTAGGGTCAGTATCTACCATTTTTTTTTTTTGGAGCTCCATATAAAATAAATCAGAGCCAAAACATAAAAGGTGCAATTTTAAAAATTAAAAAAAAAAATAGAAAGAATTGTGATCACATCTCGAGTTATGGCTTAAAAGTTGCATAATTTAGAGTAGAATTCTTATAGTTTTTTACAAAAAAATCGAAGGTTTCGGACTTTTTCAAAAAGTCGATTTTAATTTTTAAACGTCAAAAAATAAGTGATAATTACTTCGAATAATTTTTTCACATTTTTTTTCTAAAACTACATTTAAATACCAACAAAACGTTGTCCAACTTTTTTTAAAATATCTATATTTTTTACTGGTCAAAATTGATTGAAAATTTAAATTTTTTCATTTTTTGGAAAAAATTGCCATTTTGAAAAATTGATTACTCAACACCACCTTTGTATAAAAGGCTGAAAATTTGGCTGCAAGTTGCATTTAATACGTACTAAAACATATCCAAAAATAAAATTAATCGAATGGGGTCGGGCCTAAAAGTGAGTGATTTGGCATGGAATGCCCCATATACAAAAAACTATAAACTAAATGAGAATTCTAAAAACTATGAGATTTAAAAAAAAAATTAAGAAAACTGTTAAATTTTTAATAAATAATTTACTTAAATTGTTTTTAAAATTTTTAAGTAAATTTTAAATTGCGTCCATTAATAAATTACTCAATTTTTGTTTTTAAATTTAAACAAGTGATTACTTAAATTTGTTTCAACATATTTTTTTCTGTGTGTATTAGGGTGCGCCAAAAATGTCAACTTTCGATTTTATACCGTCACTCCCCCTAGAAATATTCGTTTTGGTATCAAAATATACTATGCAAAAAATTATGGCGATCGCTTGAGGGGAAAGGGTGCCTCAAACGCCTTGAAAATGGAGAAATATGTCAAATTTGACCATTAGATAAAAAAAAAATTTTTTTTTTTGTTGTTATTCAATTTTGCCAAAAAAAAATTTCTTGTATTAGGTTTAATAAGAACTACTTACAAAAAAAATATAAGCTCTCCACTACATCGCTTACCCATTTTAACTTGCGATACAAAAAAGGGCAGTTATTTTTAGGGGTACCCAAAAGTAACATTTTTACATTTTTGAAAATTTTATTAAAAAAAAATTTTAAAAATTAAAATCTCTCTCCACCAGTTTTTTATATATATTATAAAGATAAAAAATGTGAAATATTATAAATATCCGTTCGGCAGTTTTTCTTTTATAGCGACTTGAAGTTAGCGGATTTCAAGGAAAATTGATTTTTTGCTGTATTTTCTTTAATTTTGAACTAATTATTACGTTTTAAACAAAATTGATGAAATTGGCTTTGCAACTGATTTAATTGGATCATAAATTTTAGTAAGTATATAATTTTTGCAGGACAGCATTAACCCTTGTAAACCCGGGTCGAAGATGACCCACAGGGCAAATATTCCCCATTGTATGCCGGCTTTTATATTTTTATTAAATATAATAAAATTAATCTGTAAAAATAAATGTTTTAGTCCAAGTTTATTTAAATCTACATGTGAAAAAACAATGTTTTTAAATTATAGCGCATTTTTTATATACGGTGGGTGACAATACAATGAAACTTTTCTAAAGTAGATCCAATTTGTTAAAAAAAAATTAAACGTTATTATTTTAAAGTGAGTATTATTTATAAAAATGTTATTAATGTAATTTATAAAGCTTTAATTTAAGTTAAATAGCGTGCAGATTGAGCAAATATTAAATCAAATACGCGTGTCGCGCTGGAAAATGAAATTATTTATACACATTTTTTTTAGAAAATTATTTAAGAATATTTTGAAGTCGATTTTTTCTAAATTCAAAGAAAAAAAAGAAAAAATTATCCATTAGCTTTTCTTTAGTCATCAACTAATTTTTTCAACAATCCAAACAAAAAATTAAATTTTTTAAATAAAGTAGAAGAAATCATGAATGCTTAATGTGTTTGATACAATCAAAAAATATTTCATCATATTTATGAAAAGCTTCATTAAATATACAAAAACTTCATAAAAAGGATTAAATTCTTTAATTGCATACACGATGAATAGCTAAAACTATTTCCATTTACTAATTTCATGATAAAAAAAAATAGCTTAAAGAATAATATTTCCAAAGTGGGACATAATTGACCCGGGTTTACATGGGTTAAAGCTAAACTGTAAAAATTACTAACTAACTAAAATTTATGATCCAATTTAATTACTTGCAAAGCCAATATCGTCAATTTCGTTTACAACGTAGTAATAAGTTCAAAATTAAAGAAAATACAGCAAAAAATCAATTTTCCTTGAAATCCGCTAACTTCAAGTCGCTATAAAAGAAAAACTGCCGAACGGATATTTATAATATTTCACATTTTTTATCTTTATAATATATATAAAAAACTGGTGGAGAGCGATTTTAATTTTTAATTTTTTTTTTTAATAAAATTTTCAAATATGTAAAAATGTTACTTTTGGGTACCCCTAAAAATAACTGCCCTTTTTTGTATCGCAAGTTAAAATAGGTCAGCGATGTAGTGGAAAGCTTATATTTTTTTTGTAAGTAGTTCTTATTAAACCTAATACAAAAAAAATTTTTTTTGGCGAAATTGAATAAAAAAAAAAATAAAAATTTTTTTCATCTAATGGTCAAATTTGACATATTTCTCCATTTTCAAGGCGTTTGAGGCACCCTTTCCCCTCAAGCGATCGCCATAATTTTTTGCATAGTGTATTTTGATATAAAAACGAATATTTTTGGGGGGAGTGCCGATCTCTAGCATGATTTTTTTTTTTACCCATACAACTTTGGCGCACCCTAGTGTGTATGTTAAAGTTATTAAAATTTTTTTCCGAACTTCAAATAAAATAACCTTACTTTTGCACGAAATCCGGACTCGATACTATCAAAGATACCTTCAGGACATGTAAGGAAGTTAAAAATGTCCGTTTTGCGTATAAATCCTTATAACTATCTAAATTTCGCAAGAAATTTCCCGTTTATTGCTGATATGTAAAGAAGACACTTAAATAAAGAGAAGGTGGGGCTAAATCACTACCAATTTTTGATAGTGATAATTTTTAAACCACACAAATTAGTGAAAATAAGAAAAATTACTGAAAAAAGAAAATTATTGAAAAAAAAGAGAAAGAGAAAATTTTCAACATTAATTTTAGGACTGCGAAAATTTTTTGAAAATTTTCTTTTTTTAAATCTTTTTTAATAATTCTTTACTCGAAAACGAAAAAAAAAAAATGTGTCTGTGAATCAGAAAATTTACAATTTTTTTTTTGTAAATCAACTAGATCAATTTTTGTAAAATAACAGTTTTGTTTGTAAAACATCGTAATAAAAACTTTGTTGTAAAATTAAAGTTTTTTTTTTAGTAAATGACCTTTCAAAATAGTAGAATACAATTACGAAAATAAATTTGTAAAATTACCAATAAAACTGTAGTTCTCGTTTGAGCAAAGTACAATAATTTTTGTTAAAAACAAGGAAAATTGTTAAATATTGGTAGAACGGGATTACAATGCATTTTACCGGGCGTTTTACAAGTTTTTTTTTGAGTGTAGATTTATTTAATTTCTTTTCTCTTTTTTTCTCTTTTGTACACTAACAGTATTACCTACTTTTCTAAAGAATTCTGATGAATGTGAATTTGGAAAATCCCAGAAACGATCGTTGTTTCATTTCTGAAAGTTAACAGATTTTTAAAAACCAAAAAAATTCTATAGTTGTGATATAAGAATATCCTAATAATGAAAGCGGAGTAACCGTAAGCACTTCCTTGTAATATTAACTCGCAATTGGGAACGAGAAAATTCTTTCGAACTATAATAAACTCTTTTCGATTGCACAATTAATAGGTTGAACAATTAACAATTTTTGAATAGGTTCGTTCCAGAACGTTATCGCGGGTGCCCGCGGGTACCCAAACCAGCCCGAAAAGCGTTCCCGTACGCAAAAATTGTGTAAATGAGAGAGTTTTTGAGAGAATAAATTACCCAGCAAAAAATAAACGAAGTGGTTCAAAAAGAATTACTAGTTTCACTACATACAAAGTAGCGATAGGTGCCGAGCTTCATATTCCGTAGGAAGTACTTTTAAAATCACTTCCAAAAATGCTACAAAATAACAATAAAAACATCTTTCACCAGTTCTTTGCTTAATGATTTTGAAGTACCTATTTCATATGTTTTTAGGAATCAAATCAGAACAACATATGAACTTATTTTTCAACTGAAACAATTAGAATGAGGGTGATACACGAAGTATGCAATTTTTTCTACGTCCAGCTTCAAATAGATTTAGGTTTTGCAAAAATGGTGACAAAATTTGGTAATAGCATTTCATTTCTCTTTATTTAGAGCTTAAAAAATCGCAAAGACGAAAATCGAATATTGATAAATTTTTCAAATTTCATATCTTATATCAAAAAAAGTTGGTCCTAAATTAAATAAATACATTTACGAACTAAAGCGGATGTTGCTGCATCACATTATTAAAGATTACTTAAGCTTTTTAGGAAATTGAGGCTTGTGGTCAAAACAAACTTGTGAATCAATTCGCCGTGAATTTTTATAGTTTTGTGATCTCTATAATTACTCCTTTTTTTAATTAGAAGTATATACATATGTTAGATTACACCGCTCTACAAGACAATGCGTATTGGGTTTTGATAACTGAATTAGGTAGCATTTGGTGCGCTGATTCCAAATCTGCAACCCAATTTTTTCCATCACATCAGGATTTTGAGTTATTCGCGGTTAAGGGGGCCAAAAAGTGCCTTTTTGACCATTTTTGGAAGCCAATAAAATATGAACGCGACATACGAACGACTTTATATTAAGCTCATTATAAAGCTTGGAATTTTATCTTCAAAATAAAATAAAAATATTCCGAAATTTTAATTTTAAAAATGGTAAAAAAATAATTTTTTTATAACACCTTTTTATATATATTTTATTGTTTTTAATAACAAAGTGTTTTCAAATTGACATAAAAAAATATACCAACGAACAAAGTTTTTTAAAATAAAATGCATTAAATAATAAATACCAAAAAATATGGAAATATAATGAAAAACGAAACATTATTAAAGTATATCCGATTTAAATAGATTTGGTGGATGGCTTTCTAAATAATATAAGCAGATACATTAGAATGGAATGGTTAATTAACTTTTTATTACAAATTAATTGACAGTCAATTTTCTTCAATTTGTATTGTTTTATAAATTACAATGGCAATGTATTTCAATTTAGTAAATAGTTAAAATTTAATTACTCTATAAGCAAAGGGACAAAATAGAATCAGAGGAAAAATTTCATTCTACCAACTGTGACTTTTTCGTAAACAAATATTTTTAAAATGTAATAACGAACTATTTGCGTTTGTTGACAAAAATTTAAAAATGTTGAAAGTATAAAATTATAGACTAATATTTGGACAAAAATTTTGAAGAAATATTCAGAAACAGTTTAGTCGATTTTTAATTCTAAAAAGACATTGGTAATTCGAAAAATCTCAATTGTAATTAATTTTTGTGTTTAACATCAGCATCGGAAGACGCAAAATCCCAAGACGGATGCCAAAAAGTTCGCAAAATTTCCTAATTTTTGAGCCCATTTGGTCAAAAACTTTGAACATAAATTTATGTCAAAAAACTATATTTTTCCAACTTGGACCGCTTCTTGCAAACTGCAGTTCCACTACGTAAATTTTCCCACAATCAGCTCTTTAGTGGCTAGCGTTAGGCAAATATTCCGACACAAAATTCAAAAGTTTATAATTTTCGGGACGCCAAATATACATAATATTTTTTCATTACCTGAATTTAAAAAAACTTTGTTTGTTGGTTTTCATATGTTTATTAAAAAAATACTTTGCGTTAAACAATATATATTTTCAAAATGGAGTTTTTTGTTTATGATTTTTTTACCATGTTGGAAAATTAAATTTCCAAATAATATTATCCTATCTTAAAGATTAAATTCCAAATTATACGATAAACTTAAAACGAAGTCAATAGCATGTCGCGTTCTTATTTTATTCGTTATTAAAAAGGGCCAAAAAACCCATTTTTCAACATTTTAACCGCGATTTACACAAAATCTAGATGTGATAGAAAAATTTGGGTTTCAGATTTGGATTCAGTGCATCAAATATTATACCTTTTAGTTTCAATAATTCAAAACGCAGCGACAAACCTTACATTTGTAGAGCTGTGTTATCAATGAAATTAATTTTTCTATTACGCAAGGTTTTTAAGATATTCGCGTTTTAATATTGAAATATTTCGGTCTCCTCTGTAACGTATTCTTAAGTTGCTTAAACACAATAGAACTCGATTTAGTAAAAATAAGGCATCTCAAGGCACCAAATCTGGCATCCAAATTTTTCTATCGCGTACCGTTTTTGAAATATTGGCGTTTGAAAAACTCAAATTCTACTGTTACGCACTTATATTCTTTATAAATCACACAAAAATTTTCAAACGCGAATATCTCAAAAACAGAACATGCTTGAAAATTGTGGATTGCAGTTTTGGAATCAGGAAGTCCATTTTATATGAAATCAAGTCCTATTTCGTGGAAGCAACGTAAGAACACGTGACAGTGGACCCCTAAAAGTGCTTTTTTACTTTTTAACAGCGAATATCTCAAAAAATGTACGTGCTAGAAAAATTTGGACGGTAGATTTGGAAGCAGGAGACCAAAATCTATAAAGACCAGTTAGAAATTTCACAGGGAGGTTTTTGCTGTCGAACAGCGTTTTTAGTGTTAATATTAAAAAAAATACTCTTTCAATCAATCTTACAAAAATAAGTGAAAAAAGAACTTCTAATTTAGAAGTTCTAAATCACCAAATAAAAATGACATAATCACACCCAAAATGCCAAGAAATATGTACTTCTAAAGAAGTGATGAAAAAAGTGCTTCCAAAAGGTCAAGTTATATTAACATCCGGATCACTACTTTAGAAGTTGTGATAAAAACACTAGTGATATATGTTATACTTAAGTGTCTATCTTTCGCCACTGAAAAGTGGCGATAAAAAGAACATACTTTGTGTGTCACGCCCATATTAAATTCATCAATGTTTCAGTTGAAGAAGAAGTACATCTGGTTCATAAGTTGTGGTGAATTTTGTAGTGAATGGTAAGCTCTTTTTTTGCTGGGTAGTTTCTCATTTTACCGAACTTACCCGCACTTTTTTTTCGGGTAAATTGGTAACAGCCAGATGTTGGAAAAACATCTGTTTTTTTTGTGAAGCTAAATTGGAAATTTAAATAAAATAAAGAACTATACCAAGGAAATGTGTTATTTCAATACAAAAAAAGATAATTTGTTATTAAAATAAAATTTTACAATTTGTTTTATTGTTTAAAGTAATTTTTCTTACGAAAATATTTTAGCGTTATTGGTTTGTTTACATTTTTTATTATTTTGGGCTTGAAATGTGGTTTTCTGCGTTCCCGTACTTTTTTGGATTTTTGTGGTAACGTGAGAGGTTTTTTGATTTTTTCTCATTTTACCGAACTTAACCCGGAAAGTTCTGGAGCACACCTAATATTTGTAATAAAAATTAAACAAATTTAGAACCACTACTGTGTGAAAAAAAAAATAAGGAATGATTTTAACCTTTAAGAACGAAAATAAACATTGACCGATTTGAAAAAGATTTAAAAGTTATGTTATGCCACTTTCCCAGGGTAGCCGTTCGCGAACAGAGAAAAAAGTGTAAAAAGACCCAGCCTATTACAAAATCCTACACACAAAAATATACATATTCTAAAAAATATCAAAAAAAAAAAAAATATATGCACACATAGGATATGTTTTTGCAGTATACAAAAAACAAACTCCACAAAATAAAAACAACAGCGAAAAACATCATATAACAAAAATGTATACACCATTGTCGAAAAGGATAGAGATCTTTCCTTTTTAAACAATACTTCTATTTAAGGATTTATTATAGTAAATATAATTTTTTGATAATTTAAGAAAATATGTCGCAAGCAGACAAGGAAAAACTCCGTACTTTATTAAAATAATGTTTAAATTATTCAAATTTAATTTTGTTTTGAAATAAAACTCTTAAAAATGTTGGTGTTTTATAATTTCAAAAAATAAAACTTTTCAAAATTTTGGAGTTTTATAATTTCAAAAATAAAACTCTCTCAAAAAAAAGAGTTTTATTTTACCTTAAAAATAGAAAGAAATTTATTTTGGTATTATTTTTGAAAATAATATGAATCTATATATATAAAAGAGTAATGTGACTGACTGACTGACTGACTGACATACTCATTCATCATCGCCCAGCCCAAACCGCTGAAGCTAGAGACTTGAAATTTGGACTGTAGGTCCACCTCCCGGAATATAGATCCACTAAGGCTGGATTTTTGCCAGTGTTGATTCTAAGGGGACAAAAGGGGTAAAAAACTGTACTTTTGGTACTTTTTATATCTCCTGAAATAATGGTCATAGAGACTTGAAATTTGGACTGTAGGTCCACCTCCCGGAATATAGATCCACTAAGGCTGGATTTTTGCCAGTGTTGATTCTAAGGGGACAAAAAGGGGGAAAAAAGCTGTACTTTTGGTACTTTTTATATCTCCTGAAATAATGGTCATAGAGACTTTAAATTTGGACTGTATGTTCACCTCCCGGAATACAGATCCAGTAAGGCCGGATTTTTGCCAGTGTTGATTCTAAGGGGACTAAAAGGTAAAAACTGTACTTTTGGTACTTTTTATATATTCTGAAATAATGGCCACAGAGACTTGAAATTTGGACTGTATGTTCAACTCCTGGAATATAGATCCAGTACGGCCGGATTTTTGCCAATGTTGATTCTAAAGGGGTAAAAAGGGTAAAAAACTGTACTTTTGGTACTTTTTATATCTCTTGAAATAATGGTCACAGAAACTTGAAATTTAAACTGTATGTTCACATCCCGGAATATAGATCCAGTAAGGCTGGATTTTTGCCAATGTTGATTCTAAGGGGGTAAAAAGGGTAAAAAAATTTACCTTTGGTACCTTTTATATTTCCTTAAAAATGGTCCTAGACACTTGAAATTTTGAATGTGGGTTCAGCTCCCGGAATATAAATCTGCTAAGGCTGGATTTTGCCAATGTTAATTCTTAAGGGTAAAAAGGGTAAAAAACTGTACTTATGGTACCTTTTATATTTTCTTAAATAATGGTCCTAAAAACTTAAAATTTGCAATGTAGGTTCACCTCCCGGAAAAAATATTCACCAAGGCTGGGTTTTTGCCAATGTTGACTCTACGGGGGTAAAATGGAAAAAAGTGCACTTTTGGTACTTTTTTAATTTACTGAAATAATTGTACCTTTTTGTAAAAAGTGCCTTTTATAAAAAGTACCTTTTATAAAAAGTACCTTTTATAAAAAGTACCTTTTATAAAAAGTACCTTTTATAAAAAGTACCTTTTATAAAAAGTACCTTTTATAAAAAGTACCTTTTATAAAAAGTACCTTTTATAAAAAGTACCTTTTATAAAAAGTACCTTTTACAAAAAGTACCTTTTATAAAAAGTACCTTTTATAAAAAGTACCTTTTATAAAAAGTACCTTTTATAAAAAGTACCTTTTATAAAAAGTACCTTTTATAAAAAGTACCTTTTATAAAAAGTACCTTTTATAAAAAGTACCTTTTATAAAAAGTACCTTTTATTAAAAGTACCTTTTATAAAAAGTACCTTTTATAAAAAGTACCTTTTTTAAAAAGTACCTTTTAAAAAGTACCTTTTAAAAAAGTACATTTTAAAAAAGTACCTTTTATAAAAAGTACCTTTTATCAAAAGCACCTTTTACAAAAAGTACCTTTTATAAAAAGTACCTTTTATAAAAAGTACCTTTTATAAAAAGTACCTTTTATAAAAAGTACCTTTTATAAAAAGTACCTTTTATAAAAAGTACCTTTTATAAAAAGTACCTTTAATAAAAAGTACCTTTTATAAAAAGTACCTTTTATAAAAAGTACCTTTTATAAAAAGTACCTTTTATAAAAAGTACCTTTTATAAAAAGTACCTTTTATAAAAAGTATCTTTTATAAAAAGTACCTTTTATAAAAAGTACTTTTTATAAAAATTACCTTTTATAAAAAGTACCTTTTATAAAAAGTACCTTTTATAAAAAGTACCTTTTATAAAAAGTACCTTTTATAAAAAGTACCTTTTATAAAAAGTACCTTTTATAAAAAGTACCTTTTATAAAAAGTACCTTTTATAAAAAGTACCTTTTATAAAAAGTACCTTTTATAAAAAGTACCTTTTATAAAAAGTACCTTTTATAAAAAGTACCTTTTACAAAAAGTACCTTTTATAAAAAGTACCTTTTATAAAAAGTACTTTTTATAAAAAGTACCTTTTATAAAAGTACCTTTTATAAAAAGTACCTTTTATAAAAAGTACCTTTTATAAAAAGTACCTTCTATAAAAAGTACGTTTTGTTAAAAGTACCGAAACTACACTTTTTGGTACTTTTTTATTTCCTGAAATAATAATAAACATAGAAACTTGAAATTGGAAAAGGTTCGCCTCTCGGAAAATAAAGGGATTAAAAGGAATAAAAAAGTGTACTTATTTATTTCCTGATATAATGGTCCCAGAAACTTAAAATTTGGAATGTAATTTGGAATATAAAAACCTTTGGTGAAAAAAGAGATTGGGAAAAGTTCTTTTTGGAAATTCCGTTTTTTAACGGGGATACAAAGTACTTTTAATATTTGCTGAAACAATGATCCTAGATAATTGAAATATGGATTGTAGGATCCTTTGGCGAAGAAAAAACATTCTGGAAGAGGTACTTTTTTTAAATTCCGTTTCTAATGGGGGTAATTAAGTGTACTTTTGGTACTTTTTTTGCTCCTATAATAATGACCTTAGAAGATGGAGATGGAATTGGAAATGAAATGGCGAAGAACGGGGAACAATATGAAATAGATAGAGCAGGGAACAATATGGAATGATTGTTTCAACTCAAATTTTTGGTGTTTAGCTTTTTTTACTCCATATTTTTTTATTCCAATTTATTTTTCCACTGAAATATTTATTCACTCAAAATTCAAAATCCCGACATAAGGGCTCGAAAATTCTCATTATATTTTTCCCCGGAACGAACATGATAACGTACCAGCAAAGGTATTCAAATTTTATTGTTTAAATTATTCCTTGAAATATTTTTTTATGGAAGACTTAAACGTCCACAAGTAAATAAAACAAAGACAACGTAGGGGAATTTTTTTGAAATCGATAGAATAATCCTGATCCTTCTATATTCCGGTATTCAATACAACCGGTAACGAAGTACCGGGATTGTAAGCTAGTATATGTATAGTAGAGTTTAGATAAAAATAATGTATCTCATCTTAAATATTTTCATTAGGTTTAAGGAGGTATAAAGGAAAAAATTAGTCTTAAAGTGAGCAATTTTTAAACAGCTATAAAAATATTAATACGCAATATTTTTTAATTCTGTTTTTTTATTTGCAAGATGAATTATTGTAATATTTTTAAAAATTTATTACACAAAATTTGTTCAACAAGAATTTCCAGGGTTGCCACTCATTTCTTATTTTTTAAAGAGAAAATTGGATGCAGTTGTACAGCAAAAACTACTGAACCGATTTTGATGAATTTTTTATATTTGTAGATTATAAAATTTTCTAGTACCTACTAGCCATTTTTGAAAAATATTGATTTTTGTTGAAATTATGCTAATATAAACTTAAAAAATGTACTTTTCTTCTTTCAAAAAAACATAATTAGGTAAAAATTTTAAAAAATATCCACGATAAGTACTAGAGAATTTAATAATCTACAAATCAAAAATATTTCATCAAAATCGGTACAGTACTTTTGTACAATGAACTGAAAAATCAGTTCATCAAATTTTGTGTTATGAAATTTTAAAAATATTGCAATAAATTATTTTTCAAATCCTAAAACAGAATTAAAAAATATTGCATTTTTATTTGTTATCGCTGCTTAAAAAATCACATAAAGGCTGTTTATTTTTTCTTTAAACCCCCCTTAAGAAAATTAATATTATTTAAATCTTCGTTTTATTGGTTTTGGAAGAGTTACACATGCTGAACCTTTTGCTCAAAATTAGCGAGTTGTTAGATATTAAAGACATGGTGCGTCTGTATCCATTACTTTTCTCACTAGTGGTCATTGATGCTTAAATTTGTTTACAGTATTTATTTCCAGTCTCGAGTATTTCGAAAATGGATCGAAATAATCTGGGTTCACGAGGTCTATTACTACCCATAAAATTTTCTGGTTCCAATTTTCAAATAAGTAAGAGTGGAACTACAGAAAGTAATTTAGTATTCGAATCTTCAAACGCGAATATCTTAAAAACTGTAAACGCATATTTAAAGCAGATTTATAATTAGGAGGGCAAAATCTATTTAGTTTATACATTTAATTTTGCAGTAATTTTTTTTATTTTTTAAAGTTTATACGCGATTTTTGCAAAAATATTTTTTATGCAAAAAACCAACAAAATATTAAGAGAACACTTTTTTAGTGCAATATTTCGTTAATAGAAAGTTTTTGTTCACAAATAAGGGTTCTATTAGGAGTATTAATAAATTTAAATAAGATGAATTTAGTTTCAACTAATTTTACTATTTCGTGAGGTCATATTTTTATCATATTATCAACTATTTTACATAAAAATGTTAAAAACCAAAAATATTTTTTGTTTACTTAAAATAAAATTAATTGTATGAAAATAAAACTCTTTTTATTTCGGAGTTTTATTTTTAAAACTCGGTACCGAGTTTTATTTTAAAATTGTAGGAAATTTATTTAAAAATTGAATTAAATTTTTTTGGAAAAAATACTTTTGGTTTTTTTTCATTGAAGAGTTTTAAGTTTTACACTTTTCCCTTGTCTGGTCGCAAGCAGTTGCTGAGTGACAGGAGAAGGATAAAAACGAATAATGGCCAGAAAATATCACAAATTTTGAAACTTTTATTTATAGAAAATAATGTCTCAGAATCTGAGACTTTTCATTAGAAAAATTTCTCAAAATCTGAAACTGATTAATTGGAACAATATCTCCGAACATGAGTTTTGTTTGTATAAAAAATGGTTTTTCTATAAAAAAATGTCTTAAAATCAAATTTATAAAAAAATTTAATTATAAAAAAAAAATTATTTTTTTCAGAAATGGAGAATTTTTTGCCGCAAAAATTTCTCAAAATCTGACAATTTTTTTTTTGAAAAAATGTCCTCGAATTTGAAAAATTTTTTAAACAATACTTCTCAAATAGGTTTTTGTCATTTTTATTAATTATAAGTCAAGAAAATACACCGCAAGATGTCAAAAATTTCTCTAAATCTGAAACTGTATTATTAGAACAATATCTCAGAATCTGAGATTTGTTTGTAGAAAATATTTTTTCGAAATTAAGACTTTTCTATAAAACAATGTTAAAGAATCTGAAATTTTTCTCAGATTTAAAGATTTTCTCTATAAAAAAAAGGTCTCAAAATCAAATTTATAAAAAAATTCAAAATTTCTGATTTATAGAAAAAATATCTGAGAAAAACTTTCTTAGAATTTAAGACTTGTTTTATTTAAAATTTTTTTCAGAATTTGAAAACTTTTTTATCGAAAAAATTTCTCTGAATCTGAGACTTGTTTATTGGAAAAGTGTCGCAGAAACAAATTTCTCAGAATCTGATTTTTTTTTTTTTGATAAAAAAAGTGTATCCGAATTTTAGAGTTTTTTTATAAAAAAAAAGTTTTAGAATCAGTGTCTTTTTTTATAGAAAAAAATGTTTTAGAATCTCATAAGTTAAAAATGTTTCAGCATAAGATTTTTTGTAGGAAAAGTGTCACAGTATCTCAGAATTTGAAATTTTTTTCTTTAGAAAAAATGTTTTAGAATCTGAGACTTTTTGTAAAATGTCTCAGAATCTAGGGGTTTTTTTATAAAAAAATGGGATTCTGAGACTTTTTCTATCGGAAATTTTTAATTTTTTTTCTATAGAAAAAATGTTTAAGAATCTAAAACTTTTTGTAAAATGCTTCAGAGTCTAAGGGGTTTTTTATAAAAAAAAAAATGGAATTCTGAGACATTTTCTATAGGACAAATATCACAGAAAAAAAATTTTCTAAAGAAAAAAAAAAAAAAATCACAGAATATGATACTTTTTCTATAGGAAAATATCATAGAATGTGCGTTTTTTTATAAACAAATATTTTGAATCAAAGAGTATAAATTATTTTTTATAAGAAAAAAATATGTACAAAATTTGACAATGGTATTTTTTTTATCGAAAAGATTTCTCTAAATCTGAAATATTTTTTCTATAGAAAATGTTTCAAATTATGAAAAAGTTTTTCTATAAAAAAAGGTGCCAGATTCTGTGATATTTTTCTTTTTTTTTTGGAAAAAGTCTCTAACTCTGAGACTTTTTCTCTATTAAAAATATCACACAACCTGACAACTTGTCTATCTGAAAAATATCACGGAATCTTACACTTTTTCTACAGCAAAAATTTCATACAATCTGTTATTATTTCATAAAAAATTGTCTTAGAATCTGGTACATTTTCAATTTGAAAATCGTCTAAAATTCTTATCCTTTTTTTAATAAATGTCTCAGAATTTGAGAATTTTTCAAACAGGAAAATGCCTTAGAATTTGAGATTTTTTTATAAAGGATCGTTTTGAAAACCTCAAATTTAAAATCTTTCTTGTAAGATATTTTAATTAGATCCTTTGGTCAGTAGTCCCGGTATTCCCGGTTCTAAACAAAGTCTCGATACTTCCAGGAATACCTGGGTTTCCGGTTTATAACTATATTATCGGTATTTCCGAGACTACCGGTATGTATATACATTAGACTGGCATTTTTGTGTATAGCAAAATTTTTTCTTGTCAGATTTTCAAAAAGCTCGGGCATTTTTTTATTCTACTAGGCCTAAACCTCGTATGGTACCAATTTTAGGTCAATCGGATTAAATTAACCCGTGGCGCCCGGCGGTCAAAATCTTGGATTTTTGAAAAATTAAAAAAAAAAAAAAAATAAAAAAAAAAATTAAAAAAAATATATCTTTCGACACATCATATTTGTTAATTTTGATGTGCTGAGCACGAATATCAAAAAAAAAAAATTAAAATCGGTCGAATAGTTTTCGAGATATCGCTATTTGAAATTCGCAAAAAATTGCGGTTTTTTCCTACGTTCAAGAAATTTTTTAAAAAAAGTCTCAAACTTTCATTCCGCCGACTTTTTTGCAGACCTTAAGACAATCTTTCATTTAAAACTAATTTAAGCCAAATTCGATCATTTTATCCCGTGGCGCCCTTCGATCAACGATTTGGACTTTTGGAAAATTTCCACCAAAATTTTGGATTTTTGAAAATGAAAAAATAAAAAATAAATATTTTGCGATACATTATTTTTATTGATTTTAGCATGCTGAATAGGAATATTAAAAAATTATAAAATCGGTCGAACGGTTTTCGAGATATCGCCATTTAAAATTTGTCAAACAATTGCAAAATGGGGGGTTTTTTCCTACGTTTCAGAATTTTCTTTTAAAAAACTCTAAAAATTTCCTTATTTAAACCCTTTATAGAGCTTTATTCAATCTTTCATTTAAGCTTAATTGCAGCCAAATCCGATCATTTTAACACGTGGCATTCGATCAAAGTTTAGGGTTTTTGGTAAAAAGTTTCTAAAAAGCCGAAACTTTGATCGACGGGCGCCGCGGCTTAAAATGATCGGATTTGGCTCAAATTAGTTTTAAATGAAAGATTGGCTCAAGCTCTACAAAAGGGTTGACGGAATGAAATTTTGAGACATTTTTAAAAATTTCTTCAACGTAGGAAAAAACAGCCATTTTTTACAAATTTGAAATGGCGATTTCTCGAAAACCGATCCAGCGATTTTAATTTTTTTTTGATATTCGTGCTCAGCGCATCGAAATTAACAAATGTGATGTGTCGAAAGATAAAAATTTTTTTAATTTTATTTTTAAAAATTTTTCAAAAATCCAAAACTTTGACCGCCAGGCGACACGGGTTAATTTAATCCGATTGACGTCAAATTTTTACCACATTAGTTTTAAACCTAGGAAAATAAAAATTTGACCGGACACTTGGGAAAATCGAAAGATGACAAAAAAATGCCAGTCTAATGTACATACATATCAATTATTTCTTTTTCTTTACAATACAAAATACAAAATATGTCAAAACACCATTTCCATTTCTTTTAAAAATATTAAATAATTTTACTAACACCACTAAATATTTCTAAAATACTGATTAAAAGGGTTTAATTAATTAATTAAAATATTTTGTGTTATAGTATTTTTCTGTTTTTTTGAGAACCGGTACCAGGATCAGAACCGGAAATTTGTCTAGAACCCCGTAAACAGGTACTAGAACCGGGAATACTGAGAACAGGGAAATGGGCTATATTTTTTTAGTGTTTATAAAAGTCAGTATACTTTAGTAATACAGTTTTATGTTTAAAAAATAACAAGAAGAAGATACAAAATCTACCACATACACAACAGCTAACAAACATCACAATTAACCAACACTGGCAGGGACATATATAGCCAAATAAAATAGAAAGACAGCAGCAGCAAAAAAAAAAAAAAAAAAACAGTTTCCAAATGTAAGCGCAACATAGTTAACTTAAATCTTGTAACCAAATCCAAACAAAACAAAAAAATATTTAAGCAACAAACCAATCTTGTATCCTTTTTAAATGTTTTTCCTTGTGGTAATTTTTGAGGGATTTTGTTTATGAGTTACAGTAATAAACCAATTATTATGAAAGCGAAGTAAGTACATTTTTTTAATGTGAGCGACTTATATACTATTAAGTATATATTGAAGTCTTTATTCATGATAAATATTTATCACTACAAACAAATAAATTAGAAATTATAAAATAATTATTCGAAAGTTCATTTTGTTGAACATACACTCAAAAAAAAAAAGTTTGTAAATTTACAAGTAAAAGGTCTTGTAATTCTATTTTACTAATATTTTTGTCATTTTACAAAAATTGTTGTATATTTAATAAAACGAAAACTACAGTTTGCTTTGTAATTTTACTATTATATGTTGGTAAATTTATTTTACAAATTTTTTAGGTAAATTTACAAAAAAGCGAATTATTTTACAAATTAAAAAAATATTACAAGGTGTTTTTTTACACAAGAAAACTGTAATTGTACAACATAATTTTACTTGATGTTATTTAGTCTTTTTACCAAAAAAATGTTTAATTACAAACATTTTTTTTAAGATCGTTTACAAGGTTTTCAGTTTGAAATGTATGTATTGAAAAGTACAAAATTCCAATATAATTTTACAAAACTTATTTTATTACTAGAATTAATGTTGTTTTACAAAAGAAAAATTAATTATTCAACAATAGGACAATAGTTCAGATTTTTTTTTTGCGTTTTGGAGTAAAAAATTTAGTTAAAAATATTTTTTTATAAATAATTTTTACACCATTTTTTTTGGTAATTTGCGTTAAGTAAAATACCACAATTTTTATGTGTTTCTACTATATAATTGTTCTAGTTTTATTTTTGTATTTTTACCATTTTTTTTTTGGTGATTTTACCATATTTTTTTGGTAATTTTTTTTAAATTTGGTACCTAAAATGTCAATAGAAAGCTGCCAATTATGAAAAATCAAGTTTTTCTTATTTTAACTGGTACTTAAACATCCAATCTACAATATCCAATTTTTTTCCCGATTTTTCAAAAATACTTGTGAAAAAAAATAAAAATTAAAAAAAAAATTGTTATTTTTTGACTAATTTTTCCTGAAAATATTAGAAATTTCTTGTGTAGCCTCCTTCGCAATTCTCATATTTTCTACTTAAGAAAAACAAAATGTCAAAAAAAAATAAAAAAGTGCAGTGTTATACATTAAAAAGTTTGTTAAAAGTGCTCAAGTAAAAAAAAAATCTTTTCAGGTTGTTGAAGTGCTACTCCAGCTGCCGAAGAAGGAAAAATAAGATGCACCAATGGAAAAAACCTTTAAATTTACAAAACCAATATGTAAATAAACCAATTTTTTTGTAAATTTACAAAACAAATATGAAAATTTAAAAAACAAAATTGTATACTTACGAAAAAAGTTGTAATTTTACAAAAATGAAATAGAAAATACAAAAACAATATAAATTTACAAATTTTATTGTTAAACTACTGTTTTTACGGCAAAAAAATAAGGAAAAATGGTACATATACAATAAAAATTTTAAATTTACCACTTTTTATTGTAAATATACAAGTTTTTTGCATAAAAAACAGTAGTTTAACCAAATAATTTGTTAATCTACAATTTATTTTTTTATACTTTCTATTTTTCCTTGTAAAATAACAACCTTTTTCTGTAAGTTTACAATTTTGTTTTGTAAATTTACCAAATTTTTTGCAAATTTACAAAAAAAATGTTCACCTCGAAGATGATATTTTACAAAAAAAAATGTAAATTTACATTTTCTTTTGTTAAATCAATTTACAAATTATCCCCGTAACTTTACGGGGATTCTTGCTAGTACATATTTTACAAAACCTTCCCCGTAAAATCACGGGGATTTTATGTCATTTTACAAACTTTTTTTTTTTGAGTGTAGGGCAAGTGCTTTGGCTTTGGCTTGGTTCCATGTTATGTTTACTATTTCACATTCTCGTTGAGTAGTTCGTTGCCAGGTGTTTCGAGGTCGACCGACTCGGCGTTGACCTTGGGGATTCCAGTCTAAGGCAGATCTAGCAATATCATCTCTTTGTCTCCGAAGTATATGGCCTTTCCAGGACCATATACGTTTGCAAAATTCTGCTGCTACTGGTTGACAATTGGATAGCGTAAGTAGTTGTTCGTTTGTTACCAAGTTGGGCCAAAATATTCCAAGAACTTGCTTTAGACAACGATTAACAAAAGTTTGAAGTTTTCTTATTTATTGTTGTGAAGTACTCCAAGTAGTACAGAGACTTATAGAAAAGCTTATTTTATTTGTATACATTCTACGAAGTGATAGGAGAAATATTAATATTTTTTTTTTTTTGAAAAATTTTTAGAGTAAGCACCCCACCAGCCTCAAATTTTCACTCATTTGATTGCAACACACTTAATGTGTGTCAGATTAAAATTAGCCATTTAAATGAAACTTTTGAACAAATTAAATATCGGAATTACTTCTCTTTGTGTTGAATAAATTCACCATCATTCGTGTTGTATTCATTTGGCAGAAATTTAATCAATCTTAACTTTTAACAGAGTTGTATTTTTCCCATTGTTAACAATTAGTAGGACTTTTCAAGTCTTTAAAAATGTCCGTTATATTTGAATTTTTGTTTCATATTTTTAATTCTTAGAAATATTACTAAATTGCAATGTACCTTATGAGTTGTGTAGTAGGGATGCCAAACGGGAAATCCCGAATCCCGAAATCCCGGGATTTTTCGGGATTAACAAATCCCGAATCCCGGGATTTATTTTTTTCAATCCCGGGATTTTTCGGGATTTTCCGGGATTGACAAATCCCGAAAAATCCCGGGATTTCGGGATGTTTTTGTTAAATTTCGTAATCAAAATTGACTATTTCTTCAGTATTTGTTTTACAATTTAAACAAAATTGATATTGTTTGAAAGGTCTTTGAGATACCTTTCAAATGAGGCATGTTGGGCTTAAATTCTCTTGCTCTTTGGGAGGTAAATCACATTTTTAGGGCGGATTACTCAATACACAGTTTTTATGAAACAGTTAAATTTCGCCGTGAGTTATTCTATAACGGATCTTTTAGTGTTCCAGCTGTAGAGCGTTATAAGTTAGGAAATTGAATATATCTCTCCGATCCAATTTTTGTTAGAAACAGCAGCGAAAAAAATTGAACAGGGGTGTGTTTTGCGACGGCGTCGGGGTCAGACACTGGGGACAACTTACCCTTGCCAAATATGCTAACAACTTTATTAATAAAATTTTTTATTTATTTAAAGAAATTTTTTATTAATTTTCAAAGACCCTGTAACTTAAAACTTTGACATCAAAATAAATGTTTAAAAAAGTTACGTTTTTCAGAAGTTAATTTAAATCCAAATAGGGAAAATTGTTTCCCAATGTCTGCTTTTGCCCTTTAACGAACTAATGACCATAAGAAATAAACTGCAGGGTCTAGCTCTTTTGGTTTGGACTGACCCAGATGCCGTTAAGTGGCTGAAGAATATTGACATCAATATCTAATTCTTATCTACATTCTTTTTCATCAAAATATGCTTAACTTTGTTGTAGAATCTGTTAAACTCGTAATGCTTATATTTCTAAAATTAAAATCGTTTTGTATCAGTGCAATACGATAAATAAGTAATTAAATATTAAATTATATATATTTTTTTTAAATATAATGTTAAAGGTTTAATTTTAATAAATCCCGAAATCCCAAAAAATCCCAAAATCCCGAAAAATCCCGGGATTACGATTTCAAAATCCCGAATCCCGGGATTTGGAAATGTCAATCCCGTTTGGCATCCCTATTGTGTAGTAATTGTGTTTATATATCCGAAAGCTGTCGATATCTCCACTTAGCCTGTGTTGACACTTGATTTTGTTCAGATTTTCTCATTGTACAACAATAATTATTTCTCAGAAATAATTAATGTGGACTCAAACCGAACTAAATAAGAGTTCAGTTTTTGAATAATTTAAAAATATATATTGATTAAAAAAAAGTAAAAAAAAAATTTTATATTACATGAATATACATGAATATACAAATTTTACATGAATGTAAAATTTTTTGGATATTCGTGTTTAACACAAAAAAAATTTAAATTTAATGTTTTGGAATATTTTTATTTTTTTTATTTTTTCTAAGATCCAAAATTGTAATCACTAACGCCTGGGGAAAATCCAATTTTATACAAAAAATTATCAGTCTTGAATACACACTAGGGTGCTCCAAAAAAATGAAGTTGTTAAATATTGACCGTAACTCCCCTTAGAAATATGCATTTGGGTGTAAAAATATGTTTCACAAAATTATAGGGTAATCGGATGTGGTTAAAGCGTGCCGCATCGGCCCTGAAGTTTGAAAAACAGATTACAAGGGGAAAATATGACTTTTTTGTAATTTTTTTCGATATTTTGAGTTAAGTTTGAATTCAAATGATCACTGGAATATGATTAAGAGTTAATTCAAACAACTTTAGCATTTATTTAAAATCAGTTAGCAAAACACAATATTATAAATACTCATCATCTAAGTACATTGGAGCTTGGAGAATTAAAAAAATGTTGTTACAGTAGATAATTTCCATAAATTTAAAAAATGGGGTTCGAATTCCTTGATAAAGTCGTCTGACACACGTTAGTTGCCTGGGGAAGTTGTTATAACTTGGCTGATTTTCAACCGATTTTAATTTTTTATAAATTATTAGATACACTCAAAAAAATACGTTAGTAGATTTACAAATTTTTTTTGCTAATGCTAGTTAGCTAACTTTTAGCAAATTTTTAGTTAAGATTAGCATGTTAGCAAAAAATTCTTGTAAACTTCATTTAGCACATTAGCAATTTTAAACAAACTTTGAACTAATTTCTTTTGCTAAATTTGAAATTGAGTTGACTACATTTTTACAAGATTTTTTGCTAATATTGGCAAAATAAATGGTAAATTTTTTTTTATTTTCAGAAAACTTTAAATGGCGCTATCTCGGAAACTAAGCTTCTCGAACTCTCCATAGTATCGCCGGTTCTCTTCACATGTGTGGACCCTAATGTGTACTAACTTTGGATCCAAAAAAGTGAGCATTCCCGAAAATTTTAAAATGCTCATATCTCGGTAAATATTGCCGACACGACAAAAAGTCCAAAATTATTTTTGTAGCTCTCAATACGTAGAACAAGACCATAAAATAACCAAAAGATCTCCGAGTAATATTTTTGAAGTTATCGAGTTTTTTAATTCTCAAAACCCCAGTGGTCCCCTAAAATCACGTATCTCAAAAACTAAGCAAGATAGAGCGAAACGGACAAAAATTGTGGATCAAAAACTATGACGATTTTTAAGGAACCCAACTAGGTCTTGGCCCATCGGGGTCTGGACCTATCAATTCCGAACCCAATGGGGTCCTCAAATGTGTGTGAACTAATTGTAAGTTGAAATTAAAAAAATTTCAATTAACTAATTTTTGGCAAAACGTTTTTGCTAACTTTACCAAAAAAATTGTGGGTTCAAAATCAGTTTTCTTGTAGGTTTACAAGCTTTTTTTGCTAACATTACAGTTTTTTTTTTGAGTGTAGGTAATTTGCTCTATATCACAATTCGTTAATCATTTGAATTCAAATTTAACTCAAAATATCCAAAAAATTGAGAAAATGACAAAAAAGTCATATTTTTTCCATGTAATCCGTTTTTTAAACTTCAGGGCCGATGCGGTACGCCTTACCCACATCCGATTACCCTTTAATTTTGTGAAACATATTTTTACACTCAAATGCAAATTTCTAGGAGGAGTTACGGTCAATATTTATCAACTTAATTTTTTTGGAGCACCCTAATACACACATTCATAGAAATTGAAATTTTTTACGTTAAATATCTAAATACACATACTGGCATACTTTTATAAGTGCATATGTATGTATTTAAATAAATATATATCTTTTATGATAAAAACACATTCATAAAAAAATGTTAACAAAACAAAAAATTTAGAAAAAAATGTTTATATAAATTTAAATACGCCAGTTTTTATATACGTATATATTTATATTTTTATATACATATGTGTGTATATGAGTAAATAAAGCTAAACCCAAAACAATAAACTTGTTTAGCTGTTTTGTACACAAAAAAAAACCTTGTAAAATTACTATAAAAAGTGTCTCGTAATCCCATTTTATTAATATTTAACAGTTTTTCTTGTTTTTGACTAAAACATTTTGTGTTTTGGTCAATCGAAATTTAAATTTTTTCTTTGTAATTTTAAAAATTGTTAATTTTACAAAACGATAAATCCTTGTTAGTTTTATCCCGCCAAAAAAGATTGTTAATTTACAATTTTATTGGTAAAATGCTTCTAAATAAAAAAAAGCTTGAAATTTTTACTGGGAATAGAAAGTATCAAATAACTTAGAAAATTCACAAGAATTCCTTGCAAGTTTTAACGCGTCAAAAAAGTTGTAAATTTACAATTTTATTGGTAAAAAGCTAAAAGGATAACAAAAAAGGTTGTAATTTTTACTAGCAATTCTAGGATGCAAAAAATAAAAAAATACAAGCTTTTCCAATCAATGTTTTTTTGGAGTGTAATAATAAAAACATACAAAACCGACAACAATAAAGTAGTCATATATCCAGTAAATCAACCTAGAAAAGGTCAATTGGGGCCAAATGAGAATAAAGTGTTTGAAGTAACACCAGTGTACTGTTTCAAATAAAATATATGCTCATGTCAAATACATAAACAAAAAATTATATGTAGTATATGGAGCACTCTATGGGAAATCGCTCACTTTCGAACACAAATCCATTCGATTTTGATTTTAAATGCAACTTGCACACAACTTTAATACCAAATTTTATTCCAAGTTAGTTTTAATTGATCAATTTCTCAAAATGGCGATTAAAAAAAAAAAATTAAGAAATTAAAATTTTCAATAAATTTTGATCAGTAAAAAATATACACAGAAAAAAAAAGTTCATACTTGGAATAATTTTTTTCATAAATAGTATGAATCCAACATGACTTTTTTTTCCCAAACTTTTTTAATACTATTTATGAATTTGGTCATACATAGTATGAACAACTTCATGTTGAACTTTTTTTATATTTGCTTTAATTTTTTGCAATTAATGTACATTTTAAGCAAACAGAAGATAATACGTGGATATTTTAATGTAAACCTGCGATTTTATTATTAAAAAACAATTTTTGTAACTACAAATACAAACATAAAATTCACATAACTTTTAGCTAAAAGCACATAATAAATGCGATATTCTTGATAAATTCCTTTTTACCACGTTTTTGATAGATGAACGACACTGCTTCTTTTGATTCCGCGCAAATACGTGATGGTTTTTTGAAGACTTGAATTCCGCAATCAAATAAAAGAATCGTAAAAATTTCTGGAAAAAATTTAATTTGAAAAGATCAAAAGATGCTAAATTTGTAAAATATATTATCACATAAATGTTACATACCTTTCATTCGCCAATATATGCAATTTTATGCCAAAATTCTCTTTTTCTTCAAACAAAACAAACAATTCTGACAATTTTTATTTTAAAATAACTTTGTTTTTTTTTTTTATTTTTTTAGAAATTGAAATGTTATTAAAAATTCATAAATATTATTAATTTAATCATTTATAGTATGAACCGAAATCAATGAAAGCAATTCATACTATTTATGTACAAAATTTGTTCTGTGTACATATCTTGAAAAAAGTTGGACAACATTTTTTTCGTATTTAAATGAAGTTTTAGAAAAATTCAAATGGTTAGAGAATTGTTGTTTAAAGTAAAATAACTCTCTACACCATTTCCCAATGTATTTTAAAATTGCCTAAATGTATATTAAAATTGTCCAAATTAATTTTAAAATTGTCCAAATTTATTTTAAAATTGTCCAAATATATTTTAAATTTATCCAAATGTTTATTAAAATTGTCCAAATTTAACAATTTTAAAATGTATTTGTACAATTTTAAAATACATTTCGCCAATTTTAAAATACATTTGGACAATTCTAAAATCCAGTTGGACAATTTTAAAATATATTTGGACAATTTTAAAATATATTTAGACAATTTTAAAATACATTTGGACAATTTTAAATTGCAATTGGATACGGTGTAGTAAAGACCTGAAGGCTTAAATCAGCTGAAATCAGAAAAGTTATTACAACTTCTCGAGGCATCTAATGTGTGGCAGACAACTTAAGTGGCAGACCTCATTTTTTAAATTTATTGCTACTTCAGGTAAAGCGCGGTATAACGCATGATATAATGTTAGACCCATTCGTTATATCGGGAGGTTCGTAATATCCCGAAGGTTTTTTTAACTTTTTATTAAAATAACAAAGCTAACGGTGAATTCTTAACACTTTAAACATAAAAGTATGTTCTTGTTCAAGAGGTAATCAAAATAAATTACCAGAAAGCTAAAGTACGGTATTTTTTGGTTTCTGGAAACTACTGATTTCAAAAAATCCTTTGTAGCGAGTTTAGACCTATCAACTTTTTTAATTTTAACTATTTTTTGTATTTTTTATATCCATCGTTTATTTTATAAAGCAGCACATGTTTTAATCATTCGTTTTATAAGGTAATCAGTGTTTGAATGTTGGTCATTCGTTATATCGAGCGTAACATGTTTGAAAGCGTTGTTAAATGAGGTAGTTAATGTTAAAATTTTTGCAGTTCGTTATGTCGAATATTCGTTTTAGCGAGATTCCTTTAACCGGGCTTTACCTGTATCTATTAAATTTCTATTATTTTTCTTCTAGTTCCAATGTAATAATAGGCGCGGATCCAGCACTTGGGTTTGGAAGGTGAACATTTTTTTTATCCAAAAATTTTTTTTGCAGGGACCTGAGGGGCATTGAAATATAATAAAACAATTTTCCAATAGAAAATATATCAGATTTTAGACATGTTTATTTCAAACAAGTTTTCTGATTTCAAAATTTTTTGATTCATTTGCTTAAAGAAAAAGTTTAAAAGTCATTATCCCAATAGAAAAATAGAAAAATTCTAGGGTTCTGAAGCATTTTGCTACAGAAAAGCTTTTAGAATTCTTAAAATTCTTGCTTAAAAAAAACTGAATCAGTTACATTTTCATATCGAAAATTCTTAGACAATTTTCCCACCAAAAAATATCTATATATAGAAAAAAAATTGCATATAGAAGAAATCTAAGATTTATCGACTTTTTTCCCATAGAAAACATCTTAGGTTCTGAAATATTTTTTTTCTATTCTATTTTTCTACAGAAAAAGATTAGAACAATTGAAAACTTTAATGATTTTTAAAAATTTTTGAGGCAATTTCCTAGATCCTGAGATTTTTTTTTTATAGAAAAAGTAAAGTTTTTTGATACACCTTCCCTTAGAAAAAGTCTAAAATTCTCAAAACTTTTTTAAGACATATTTTCTATTGAAAAGTCTAAGAACTTAAGAAATATTTTTTCTACAAAGAGTCTGAGACATTATATGGCACTTTTTTTTATTTTTGTATGGGTCACCCGGAATATATATTAAGCACTGTGAAATAATAACACGTGATTTTCTTCAATTTTTTTCATTAAGGTTTAGGGATCGCTAACGGCCCCTAAACTTTGGGTCTTAAAAATAAAATTTTTTACGCAATCACAAAAAATACAAGTGAGAGTGTTAAATTCGGCTGTGCCGAATCTATAATACCCTCCAACATATAAAAAAAAATTAAAAAAAAAAATTGCAGGGGCGTTTTTTTTGGGGGGGGGGGGGGGTCAGTAGGAGTCATTGGGGGACACATAAACCCATGCGGTAAATGTTTACAAATACATTTATTATGCTTTTTCAGCTTAAGTAATACAATTTTATCATTATTTAAAAACATTTTTAATATCCACGCCCACAAAAGGTGGGCGGGAAAAAAAAAAAATTTTATTTCCTAGGTCCAAGTGCAGGACCTTGAACTTTTTCTGACATCAAATTATTTCATTTGCTTAGCAAAAATACAAAAAAACCTGTGAAAATATGGCGTTTTTCAGAGGTTAGTTAAGTTCTATAAGGCGGAACTTTTTTCCCCCTGGTCCGATTTTGCCCATTTACGAACTTAAACTGCCTAGGACCAAAAGACATATTCCTGCCAAACCTAACGAGTCTATCTCTTTAATTTTGGACTGCATCGTGTCTTATACAGACGGACGGACGGACGGACATACGGACATTCTAGAAAAGTCTTAGAATCGATCATGGATCAATAATATATATACTTTATGGGGTCCCCGACCGATATTTCGATGCGTTACAAACGGAATGACAAAGTGAGTATACCCCCATACTGTAGTTGGAGGGTATAAAAAATCATATATTAATAATATTAAAAATTTATAATTTTTTTCAACAGAAATGAATTTGTTTGTGTGTTTACTAATATTTGAGAAATTTGTCATATAAAAACGTCTCCTCCAGTTATCGTAGGGTGCTAAAAAAAATACGATACGATGCCCTCTTTCATTTTTGGAGGTACGTTGACCTGTGGCGAAGCAAAAGGAATATTATAATAAATAATATAATAATAATTTGATCCAATGATCAGTTTTTATTTATTCTTCCAATTTTTATTTACAACTCATTTTAAATAATTTTAACCTAACCGAGAACTGATAACAATGACCGTCGTCTCGTTGTAGCGAAATCGACCAAGGGTTTTGGTGGGAATCGAACCCACGACCCCCTGTTTCATAGGCTAGCACGCTACCAACTAGCCTACAGGGCCCCCCAAAACGAATATTTGGCCACCCTAATGATTACGCGTTTTGCGTGTACTACTACACAAATTGTGTGTATTGAATCTGAAACTCAGAATCTAAAACATTTATTTTGCAGAACTCCGAGATATTTTTAATAGAAAAAAAATCAAATTATGAGGCATATTTTCTGAAGAAAAAGGTCGGACTCTGAGGCCTATAATCATAAGAAACTATCTCAGAATCTGAGACGTTTATTTTACAAAAATGCCTGTGAAGTTTGTACTCTTGCCCAAAACATTAAATCATGATAATGTTTTGCGTAAATGTAAAATGTAAAGCACGAATGCAAGCCAAATCTGCTAATGCAAAAGAACAAGCAAAATTAGAATACCGCCAATCTGCTCGAAAAGTAAATTATATGGTACGGGCCGACCGTGAAAAATATTTTAACAATATAGCGGAACAAGCCGAAAAAGCATCAAATACAGGCAATCTACGCGGAGTTTACTCTGCTATAAAACAGATGAGTGGCAACAACATCCGAGTTACTATGTCATTAAAAGCAAATGATGGTTCAGATCTAACAACAACTGAGCAACAGTTAGAACGGTGGCGCGAACATTTCTCATCACAGCCTTCAACTATAAAAAATACCAACCACGATGAGCCGGTCATGCTTTCTACACGACGCAATCCAAGAAGAGATATTTCAACTGTTCCTCCGACTTGTTCTGAAGTTGCGGCGGCACTAAACAAGCTTAAAACTTGTAAATCGCCTGGTCCCGATAACATACCTGCAGAACTATTAAAATATGGTTCCCATACATTAGCAGAAGTTCTCACCCCACTGATAAGAACTGCTTGGCTCAACAACCAAATTCCTGCAGAATGGAAAGAAGGTGTCGTAGTCACAATTCCAAAAAAGGGTGACCTAACTCAGTGTAAAAACTGGCGTGGTAAGTATTACTGTGCTTAACTCAATAGGGAAAGTGATGGCAACTTTAATACAACAGCGGATTTCACCAGTTGTTGAGCAAATTGTGCGTAATGAACAAGCTGGTTTTAGGCCTGGACGATCATGTGTCGTTCACGTCAATACTCTACGCATAATTATTGAACAATCGGCAGAGTACAACACACCCCTATACCAGCTTTTCGTAGATTTTGAACTTGCTTTTGATACAGTAACCCGAAGCTCTATGTGGTCTGTCACCCTAATACGCGAGCTGTACAAAGACGCCGAATGCAAGGTCCGATTCAACGGAAGAGAAAGCCAACCGTACACAAACGTTACAGGCGTTAGACAAGGGTGTATCCTTTTCCCTACATTATTCATTCTTCTGTTAGACTGTGTTATGGAAAAAACCAATATGGAGGTTCCTACCGGCATTCGGTGGAACACGATGGAGTACCTAATTGACATAGACTACGCCTACGACATATGTCATGTGGCCCACCGCTTTGTAGATATTGAAGCAAAGATTAATAGACTCTCCGAAAATGCCAAAAACGTAGGATTGAGAATTAACTTCAAAAAATCAAAGCTGATGCGTATTGGTACCAATATTTCGTCACCACTTATTGTTGATGGTACGATTATGAAAGATGTTGAATCATTCAATTATCTGGGATGTAAAATTGCGAAAGACGGTGGCTCTGCAGCCGATATTGGTGACCGAATCAACAAGGCCCGTGGTGCGTTCCTAAAATTGTACAAAATTTGGCGCGCTAACAACATTTCACAGAAAACGAAGTTACGGATATTCAATTGTAGCGTTAAATCTGTCCTACTATATGGCTGCACTACATGGAGCCTTACAAAACTGACCTTGAAGAAAATTCAAACGTTCGTGAATCGGTGCCTGAGACAGATATTAAACAAAGTTTGATGAAAAAAAATTTATGAAAAAAAAAGTTTGATAAAAAAAAAAAATTATAAAAAAAAAATTTAAAAAAAAAATTGATGAAAACAAAAAAAAATTTATGAAAAAATTAATGAAAAAAAAAAAAATTTATGAAAAAAAAATTGATAAAAAAAAATGATGAAAAACAAAGTATGACGAAAAAAAAAGTTGAAGACGAACTCGATAATTTAATAAATAATATACAATCAGCAGCCTTTAGAAGTACACCAAATAACATCAGAACTGTAAAGCATTTTTGTTCCGAAGAAATAAGAAACCTCATTAAAGAAAAACGAAAAGCTCGAAAAAAGTGGCAAACAAACCGAACTTCAGAAAACAAAAAAAGGTAAATAAGTTAACCAACAAACTCAAACGTGTGCTTAAAAATAAAGAAGACACTGAACTTGCCAATCGGTTAAGAAACTTAACTGCAACAAAAGATACACTAAGAAAATTATGTCATTAACTGTTTGTAGGTTATTTTAAAAAGTAATCAGTAAAGTTATTTTAAAAGAAAAATCATTAATTTTATTATGGACTTCATATTTTCTACTGTTTCTGTAGTTTAAAAAAAATAATTTACTGTATTAAAAACGAATTTTCTGTTACATTTAATTTCGGCAGTAAAAAATTTCTTCTATAGTTTTACTGTTTTTCAATACAAAATAACTGAATATTCACTAGTTTTTTAATGTTTTGGTTAGTCATTAAATTAACATTTAAAATCGACTGTATTGTGTTTTTATTTTAAAAGAAAAAACACTGGAATGGTTTTTAAATGAAAGTTTTAAGTGAATATTCACTGGAATTTACCAACATAATTTTTTGAGTGTACAGATTATTCCCTTTGGAAAACTACAAAAAAAGTCTGTAATTCATCTGTAACTACTTCTCCAATCAAATTAGATAATGGTGCTTGGGCAAAAAACGCTATCGATAAGGCAAACCTGTTTGCTGACTATATGGAAGAAACTTTTAAACCACATCCTAGACTCTCAAACGATGAAAATATGGTTGGGTCTTGTCTTAACGATAACACCGTAATTCCATTTGTAACCCTTAATGAGCTAAAGAATGTTATTAAACATGATATCAAAAATTTTAAAGCACCTGGGTACGACCTTATAAGTGGAAAGATACTTAAAGAACTACCAGAAAAAGGAATTAAAAAATTTTTATACGTAATAAACGCTTCAATTCGACTCAAATACGTCCCAAGTCAATGGAAAGTAGCTGAAGTATTAATGATTCTTAAACCAGGAAAACAACCAATTGATAAAAAATCGTATAGACCGATTTCTTTACTAACTACAATGTCGAAAGTCTTCGAAAAAGTTATCCTTAAAAGACTTAACCCGGTGTTAGAGGAGAGGCATCTTATTCCTACTCATCAATTTGGATTTAGATCGAAACACTCTACAATAGAACAGGTACACAGAGTGACCAACGTTGTAGAAAAAGCTTTACATGATAAACATATATGTTCTGGAGTATTTATTGATGTGGCACAAGCCTTTGACAAGGTTTGGCACGATGGCTTAAACTTTAAACTACAAAGAGATCTACCTAAACCATACAGTGAAATATTGAAATCATATATTTCAGAAAGATTTTTTCGTATAAAACATAAAGATGAATATTCCAGCTTAAGAAAAATTGAAGCCGGAGTTCCTCAAGGCAGTGTGCTAGGTCCTACTCTATATATTTTGTATACTAGAGATATTCCATCCACACCTGGTACAAGTATTGCAACCTTCGCTGATGATGCTGTGCTATTAGTCACTGGACCCAACATCAGAGAAAACACATACAAATAACATCTTATGTTGGACAAAAAAATGGAGAATTAAGCTAAATGAATCAAAATCGACCCATATAAATTTTACTAATAGAAATATAGTGAATCTACCCATATATATGAACAACAACTTATTGTTAGTCCCATATGCTAATACAGCCAAATATCTTGGCTTCACGCTAGATGCAAAACTGAAATGGAAGGAGCATGTTAAGAAAAAAATTGAAGAATTAAAGATTAATCTAAGAAAGATGTACTGGCTTTTTAGTCCTTACTCAGAAATATCGATGCAGAACAAACTACTACTTTACCAGAAATCCTTAAACCAAAATGGACGTATGGCATCCAAATCTGGGGCTGTACAGCGAAGTCTAATATTAAAATTATACAAACCTTCCAAAATAAGATCCTTCGGCTGATAACAAATAGTCCATGGTATATCAGAAATGATGATATTCACAGAGATTTAAATATACTTAACGTAAACGATGTGATCAAGATATATGCAAAAAAACATGCGCAAAAACTACTAAATCACGAGAATGAAGATCTTCGAGAAGTGATTCTAAATCCCTTGCAGCATAGAAGATTAAAGAGAACTTTGCCAACGGATTTGTATCTGGCGAATGACTAAATTTTCTACAAAATGTATTCTTGCTTAAATGTTGGGTATAACCAATGGGTTTTATCCTAACTAACCGTGATTATTTATTGAAATGTATATTACTAGATGAGCCTTAATTGTACTCAGTTGTAATAAATAAACTTTGAAAAAAAAAAAAAAAACTTTTTATTTACCAGCTGGTGAAAAATGGTTTTATTCACCATGAGGTGAATTATTATCCATGTTACAAACCCAAGTTATTAAAATTTTTGGTTTTAAGAAAATGACAATAGTAATTCTTGTTTTCTTTTTCATTAATTGTTAGCTTATATAGTCAAACTGAGGTGGCGTCCTGCAACTTTTTTAAAATTAGACATTAGCCTAAAAACATTATAATGTTAAAAATTTTTAGATTCTGAAATATTTTTGCAATGGGAAAAGTTGCGTATTCTATTTGTATCTATAACTTTTAAATTTTTTTATTATTCTTTGTTTCTTTTTTTATTGTTTTCCTAAAAAACCTCCTACAAATCTATTAAATTAACCGTTGGATTTTTTTTGTGGTTACGGTTTCCGTTAAATAGTACGGTTTACCGCGGTTACGATAAAAACCGCAAACCCTATACTCAATGAATGCAAAAAAAAATATATATTAAATTTTTTTTTTCCAAATTTTTAAATTTCAAAAAAAGGTTTTTTGAGAGAACCCGCCCAAAATCATGTAATTTTTTTGGTATAATGCTTAAATGGGTTAATTATACCGAAAAATCTTAAAATTTCATTTCTATGTATTTAAGATCAAAAATAATACAAAAATAATTTGTTATTACTTTTAATAAAAAAAAACTTTTAATTACACTGTGCTACAGTGAAAAAATACTTCTGATGTGACATGGTATAGGTTGTTGGTTTTGTCGAGTAGATAACAAAAATGCCCATTATACTTGCCAGACACCCTCAAATTTTTGAGTTATTGTCAAAAAACGTTTTTTTGGGATTTTGCTCACTAAACCTTTCGTAATTCAGAAAATTTTCAACCGATTTTAAATTTTTTAGCTGTTTTGGATAGAAGAATGATAGGGATTTCCATGTGTGTGAATTGGTCTACACATATAAGAAATATATCTATTGATTTTTTTTATAATATCTAAATTTTTTGCAATTTTTTGAGTTTATCGATTTTTTTCTGCTATAGTTCGTTTAACAACCTTTATATTTATGAACGCATTTAAAAAAAAAAAAAAATAATTCTGAATACGATGAGCATTATCCTGAAAAAATCAGATAAGAATTGACAGAGTTGTTATAATTTTTTCTAAAAAAGAAAATTAAGGCAAAAAAAATAAATTTATCATAAGAGGTCATGTACAATATTTGTAAAGGTTTTTGGCGCGCTGAAACCTCTATCGCGTCAGGTTTTTGAGATATTCAATATAAATTGATTTATCAAAAACTTTATAAGATAGCGCAATTTAAATGTCAAATTCGAGTTCAGTGGGCCAAAAACCTTTAAAATAATGAACCTTTAAAATAATTTTTTAGTAAAAATTAATTAATTAAATTGTCAATTAATTAATTAAATTTTCTTTAAGAATACGTGTGTAAACATAAATATTGTTGAACGAACTATAGCAGAAAAAAATCGATAAACTCAAAAAATTAAAAAAAAAATAACAAAAAAATTAGATATTGTTGAAAAAATCAATACATATCTTTCTTATATGAGGCATTCCACACCAAATGTCTAGCGAAAAAAAACACGTGTACCATAAAGTTCTGAATAGCTTGTATGGATAGCCCTATATGGAACTTTTTTTCTATTTTTTAATTTTTTTTTTTAAGTTTAGATGTTTGTCCATCCACACAAAAAAAAATCAGAAATGTGTTTTTCTTTTTTTTCGAAAAAATCGCATTTTCTCGAAAAAAGCGAAAAATAAATTTCTGATTTTTTTTTGTGTGGATGGACAAACATCTAAACTAAAAATAAAAAATAAAAAAAAAGTGGCCGGATTTTTGATAAATTGACTTTTTTAAAAAATGGAAAATTTCAGAACGGGTTCTGAAAATTTTTCAAGGAAAAAAAAATTATTCGATAGCCCATACGAAACTATATAAAAATGTAAATTTTTAAGATTGTAGTGCATTCCGTTTTAATGTGATAAATATTTTATCAAGGCAACTCGCACAAATTTGACCATTTTTCCAATATTTGACCATGCCTTCTAAGCCCAGTTTTTGAAAAATTGCAAAACCGAAAACGCAATTTTCTTAGTTCCATATAGGGCTATCCAAACAACCTATTCAGAAATTTACGGGACATATAGTTTTCTGTAGCGGGACATTTGGTGTGGAATGCCTCATATGTATGGACCAATTCACACACATAAAAACCCTCAGAAATTTCCCTAAACAACGTTTTTTGACAATAACTTTAAAATTTTAGGGTGTCTGGCAAGTTTGATGGGCATTTTTGTGATCTTTTCGACGAGACCTACAATCTTTACTACCTCATTTCAAAAGTATGTATATTCGATTTGGGTTTTTTGTAGCACAATATTATTTTTAAAGTCCTTTTTTGCAAAAATCCTAATTTTGAGGCTCAAAGTGGGGACAGAATATAAACTCTGATTGGAGTGATATTTTGAATGTGAATTACCCTTAGGGGACCGACACTTTTAGCGGGTCTTAGAACTTGATCAGAGAAAAAACCTCAACAACAAGCCACCTCAGTGAACACTAGAGTTGTCAACCGATTAAGAATAATTCGATTAGTCGATCAAACAAAGCCAAACTCTTTTTCGATTAATTTAAAAATTACGATTTTCAAATAACGAATAAATCGATTAATTTATGTCAATTAATCGAACAATTTTTTTTTATACCCTCCAACTACAGTATTGAAATATCGGTTTAGCACCCCATAAAGTAAATATATTTTTGATCAGTGATCGATTATAAGACATTCAAGCGATGTCCGTTTGTCCATCCGTCTGTAAAGGGCACGATACAATCCAAAATAAAAGAGCTATACTCCTTTAGTTGAGCACGTTTATGTCTTCTGGTCATAGGTTGGTGAAGTTCCGAGACAAAATCGGACGAGGAGAAAAATGTTCCCCCTTAAAGAACTAAAACACCACCAGAAAAACAATATTTTTTTAAAAAAAAATGTTTCTACTTATATTTGTTCAACAAATGAAATATTTCTATGCCATATGAAGTTCATTAACCTACATTTGGACCCAGATGATTAGGAAATGATTTTTTTCGGCTTGCCCACATTTAAGGGCGTGGTTATATGAAATAATACAAAATAATGACACAGGTGTGTCTTTTTAGGCATAAATATCGTAATAAATAAATTTGTAATCATTTATGTGAAGTGGGAAAAGGTGTCCTCCAACGTCCCCTGCCGAATCCCCCCAACTTAAGAAACTTTAAACGTAATAAAAATATTTTTTTATAGCCACTTTTTTTATTCGTTATTCTCATCGATTAATCGAATAATTTTTTAGATTTAATCGTTTGATCGAACGAACAAAAACAATTATTTGAATTATTCAAATAAAGTTAAAAGTCGAATAATTGACAACTCTAGTGATCACTCATACTAGAGTTTGCAAAACGATTAAAATCGTAATCGTAATCGCGATTAATCGGACCAATTAATCGTAATCGTAATCGACAAAAAAATCATGCGATTACGATTAATCATTTTATATTAAATACACTGTTTTTATTACGATTTTAAAATATATTATATTGGCCTACGATTAATTTAACTTATTTGCAATTTCTTTTTTCTTGTAAAAGCAATTAAAATTTAAAGTAAAATTTAAATTTTCATCTTGGTAACCCCACAATTTTGTTTTAAAAATAATCCAAAAGGATTTGGCTGGATTTGGTCAAAAAATTCAGCCATGAAGTTTTATCAAAAAACGCAATTTTTTCTCTGGTTGCAGACTGACGACGCTCTTTCTAAATTTCCTTATAAATTTTCATACAATCAGCTCCTCAGTGGCCATTGTCAGGTATTCTGACACGAAATTCGAAAGATTATAATTTTCGGTACGCCCAAATATATTCACATAAAAGTATTTTTTGTGGATTATTATTTTTTTTTTTTAACACTCAAAATCTTTTGTAGGCAAAAACAAATGAAAAACACACTTAAAACCAGTGAATAAACAATTGAAAACCATCCCAGTAATTATTCATTTGTTTTAACAAACATCAACATTTATTTTTTACTGTTGACAAAATTTTCTAAAATAAATACCATTAAACATTAAAAAATTACTTTTTTTTCATTCTTTTTTACCAACAAATTCGAAAAAAATAACCAACGAAAACATTAAAAATTAATGATAGTTCTGTTATTTTCACCAACAAATTTCAAAAAAATAACCTACGAAAACAATAAAAATTAATGATTTCGTAGGTAATTTTTTACAATTTTTTATTGAAGTATTTTTTTAAAAAATTTTAATAAAATTTTTGGGGAATCGATCCCGCAATCAACTACATTCTAGCCAGACACTCTACCCATCGTGCCAAAGTCACTTGATACAAACATGTTTTTATATTTCTATAAATAATTTTTTGATTTTTTTTTTACAAAAAATAACTGACTTGTAGGTAAAAACTAATGATATTTCATTAAAAAAAACCAACAATTTAAAAAAAAATTACTTACACAAATCATTAAAAATTTAAAGAATAATCAGTAGTTTTTACTTACAGAACAAAAATAAATGACTTTAAAAATTAAATGTTAATGAAAGTCTTTACTTTTTGGTGTGTTATTTTTGAAACAAAGGACTGAAATAGTCATTAATAAAAACTGAACATCAAACAAATGTTTTTTCTTTTAAAAACGACTAAACGGAAAACTTTTTAAATAAACTACAAACAGTTAATGACATAATTTTTTGAGTGAACCAAAGGATCCTTCATTACAAATATCAAAAGTCTAATAAAATATGAAAAGGACAAAAAGTACACTTTTTACCTATTTTACGACCCTAAGAAATTAAATTTACAACAAGTACTTTTTTTAGACGGTTTTTTTTTACCAAAGGATCCTGTATGCCAAACTTTACCACTTTTTGTCCCCTTAACAATTTATCACAAATCCGGCCACATTTTTTTAATTTTTTTTTTTTTTAGTTTAGATGTTTGTCTAAAATTTAGAAGGGCATTTTTCGTATTTACGAGAAAATCGCATTTAAATATTGGATTTCAGAAAAATTCTATAATACTCTTGTATTTATTGTGTCAACACCGCGTACGAGTAACGACTATTTGCGAAATTAATGAATTTTCGTTACTCATACGCGGTGTTGACACAATAAAATACAATAGAATTACAGAATTTTTATGAAATCTAATATTCAAAAGCTATTTTCTCGAAAAATAAGAAAAATGCCCTCCTAAATTTTTTTGTGTGAATAGACAAACATCTAAACTTAAAAAAATATGGACGGATTTTTGATAAATTGACTTTTTTAAAAAATTAAAACTTTCAGAACGGTTTCTGAAAATTTTCCAAAATAAAAAATTTTAAAAATTTTAAATTTAAAAATGTTAATTTTTGCGATTGTGGTGCATTTCGTAAATTTGATAAATATTTAATCAAGGGAACTCGACACAATTTTGACAATTTTTCCAATATAAGTATAACCACACAGAACAAATTTTGTACATAAATAGTATGAATTGCTTTCATTGATTATAATTCATGCTAAGCATACACTCATGATCATAATAATAGGTACACCACCTGAACTATTTTTGAAATGCCAATAACTGTCAAATTAAGATATTTTTTAATGAGCAAATGTGTTTTTTGTTTAGTATTCGATGCGGCAAAGATATTATATATCAAAGCATGGCAAGTCCATCTTTATTTATTGTTTGCCAGTTAACAGTTTATAAAAAGTGCTTCCAGCAGGTGATCATAATAATAGGTACACTCGAAATTTTTCCTATTTTTTTCAATTTAAAGGTCATATTTTGCAATTATTTATATCGATTCAAATAATTTGGTAAAAATACTTGAAAAATACAAATAATTATCCAATAATAAGTGTCCATTTTGTTAGAAAATGACTAGAAAAAAGCACTGTTTATCTGATGAACGGACCATAGCTGAAAACTTAAAAAAATCTGAAAAATCTATATCAAAATGCTTTGGCCGGTACGTGAACTTCGTTCAAAATACCTTAAAAATGGAAAAAAAATTTAGAAACACGTGTTAGATCATATTAAAGATCCCCGGTTGCTGATTGCCATATCATTGCTATTTCAAGAAAGGGCCCATCGAAGTCCTCAATAGCTGTTTTTGCCGAAATTACAAGTGTAAAAGGCGAACCAACTGTTCACCAACGTCTCCAGTAGGTTAAATTACCCAGCCAAATAGCACGAAAAGTCCTTCTGATGTGTAAGAAGAATAAAAGATAAGGTTAAATGTAGGCAAGGAATACTTGCTCTAGAGCGGAATTTAAGGCGATGTTTCCCCTACTGAAATTGGAAGCAAAAAATATTCTTTGAACACTTTAACCCTTTACATGCACGTTTTAGGAGACCTATATAAGAGCATTTTAAAAGAACACTAAAGTGGCCGCTGGAATGACCTCTTAAAATGAACAATAAAGGCTTAATATGTTCTAAAAAAAAGAACCGCCTGAACAAGTATTCCTTGCCTATATTTAACCCCATCTCATATTCTTCTGATGCATCAGTACGACACTTCTCGCTATTTGGCTGAAAAAATTAGCCTGCTGTAGAGTCGGTAAACAGTTGTCGCGCTTATTACGCTTGAAATTTCGGCTGAAATAGCTTTGTGGAACTTGGATGGGACCTTTTTTTAAAAGCGAAACGATATGGCAACCAGTGGTTGGGGATGTTTTATATGATCTAACACGTGTTTCTAAATTTTTTTTCGTTTTTAAGGTATTTTGAACGAAGTTCACGGACCGGCCCAAGCATTTTGATATAGATTTTCCAGATTTTTTTAAGTTTTTATTGTCTATTATCCGTTCATCAGAAGATCAGTGCTTTTTTCTAGTCATTTTCTAACAAAATGGACACTTATTATTGGACAATTAATTTTATTTTTCTAGTATTTTTACCAAATTATTTTAATCGATATAAATAATTGCAAAATATGACCTTTAAATTGAAAAAAATAGGAAAAATTTCGAGTGTACCTATTATTATGATCACCTGCTGGAAGCACTTTTTATAAACTGTTAACTGGCAAACAATAAATAAAGATGGACTTGCTATGCTTTGATATATAATATCTTTGCCGCATCGAATACTAAAAAAAAACACATTTGCTCATTAAAAAATATCTTAATTTTACAGTTATTGGCATTTCAAAAATAGTTCAGGTGGTGTACCTATTATTATGATCATGAGTGTAAATAAATTTATACTATTTATGAATATATTGAAAATATTTCAATTTCTAAATAAATACAAAAACGTAGTTAGTTTGAAAATAAAAATATTTGTCAAAGATTTTTTCGTCTGTTTTTTTTTTTGAAGAAAGAATAATTTGCACTCAAATTGACTATTTTTGGCGAAAAAAGGTATGTAAAATGTGTGTATTAATTTATTTAAAAATATCAGCATCTTTTTGATACAGATGTATACTATTTTTTCCAGAAATTTGGGGATTCTGTTGAATTTGATTGTTTATTTGAATGCGGATTTTAATTCATCAAAAACTCATCTCTTAGTACCGCCGAAATTGAAGGGGTTCAATAATAACAAAATTGCGGACTGAAGAATATGTGTCATTAAGTTTGTTTGAAGTTTAATTTTATTTATATATATTTTATCTTTGTATTTAGAAAAGACGTTTCGTTAATTAATAAAACAGCAGCTACCCAAATATCCGCGAGTTATACTTTTTGAGTAAATTTAATATTCGGTACACAAAATTAAAGCAAATCCTAAAAAAAAATCCAACATGAATTTTTTTATTCCATGTATGACCAAATTCATAAATAGTATGTAAAAAGTTTGGGAAAAAAAAGTCATGTTGGATTCATACTATTTATGAATAAATTTATTCCAAGTATGAACTTTTTTTTTCTGTGCACGCCTCATTAGCCCAGTTTTTAAAAAATTGAAAAACCAAAAACGCAATTTTCTTAGTTTAATATAGGGCTATCCATACCACATATTCAGACATTCATGGGACATATGTTTTTTTCGCAGGACATTTGGTGTGGAAAGATAATTTTATGACATAAAATATTTATTTTGTATTTTTGTACAGTCTGAAGTGTAAATTTTAAAATAGTTTTTTTTTTTTAAATATACTATTGCAGTTATATTTATTTAAAAAACTCGATTAATCGATAATCGCGATTAAGGGCTATTTTTTTAATCGTAATCGCGATTATGAAATATCTCGATTATTTGCAAACTCTAACTCATACTGTGTGTATTGGTGGGTATTAAACTAAAATAAAAAAAATATACATAAAAACAGTCAGCCTTGGATATCTTCTATGCATTCTTCTTGACATTCAAATTCAAACTCAAACATAAAACTTGAACTGGAAACCTTTTAATAAAATTTCAAATATCTCGTGCCATTGAAATTGCTAAAAAATCAATGTAACGCTTTTATTATATTTTTTTTTATAAATTATTATATCTTGGAAACACAAACATGTTTTAATTACTAAAAAAATCTATAAAATTCCTATGAAATTTACTTAACAATTCATGTTAAGTTTGAAAATGTTTTGTTTTTTAATACATTTTACAATCTTTCAATTTTAATAGGTTTATGTTTTGTGTTGTTTGCTAACATTGAAAGTACTTTTGTTAAAAAAAAAAAACATATTTTTTTTTCATTATTCTCTGTCTAATAATTAACCATAAACTAAATAAAATTCCATGAAAAACTTTTCAGCTTGTTAAAACAAAAATGTGTTAAAATAAAAAAAAATAAAAAAAAAAAAAAAAAAAAACTTTTTACATGGCATTATTGAAAAAGTTTTTTAGAGGCTCATCTCTTTTTTAGAGGCTTACAACACAAGAGCATGTATGTAGCATGTAGATTTTAGTTAACAGTTTCTATTACATGTTTTTTCATATAAATGTATTTTTTTTTTTTGTTTTTGGTTTTTGTTTAAGTTTTAGTCATAAGCCTTTTTGGTATTTTCGTAATATTTTTATTTAACATGTAAAAGTACTAAAGCACACATATTTACAATATGAGATTATGATTTATGTATGTAATGAATTCTTGTACGTGTAGTATGATGTATTCATTAAATACTATTCAATGTTATTTTTACTAAGGCATATGAGTAATTTTGATGTAATCTAATTGTATCAGTAAGGTATTAGAACATTAGCGTGGCGTATGAGCATTATTTAATTATTTGTCAGTCATACGCAGTGGTTAATACTTTTAGATTATACAGTGTGCCAGAAAAAAATACCTGGGATGCGATACTTATTTCCTTGTAGGTGTTGTCGAGTACAATAAGACTCTGTCCTTGAAATTTGCGAAACACATCTAAAATCTTGAGTTACGGGTAAAAAACCGATTTTAGTAAGTTTTACACTTAAAAGTCAGTAACTTTATTGAATACTAGCGTGCGCAGAGTATTTTGTTGCCCGTAAATACAGAAAAACTTTATAATGATAATAAATGACCCATTTTTGGAAATTTTCGCTATGGAATCTTAAGCCTTTACAAAAACTGTGCTTATGATGATCACAACACTAATAATAAAACACCAAATACATTAGCTTATATAATAAATACTACGGCAACTTTAAGACGGTCTTATGTTATCAAAAATAAACGATTGATTTATTAATTTGAGAAAAAAAATTGAGTATATAAAACTTTCGAGTCAAAATTTTAATGAAAAAATTTTGTAAAAATATGAACAAATATGTATGAATGAAACAAAAAAATTACTGAAAAATTAATTGATAAACAAATTTTAGTACAAAAAAAAATTTTGTAAAAAAATTACAAAAAAAAAAACTTGAAAACATTTTCATTTTAATTTGTTCCCAGTTTCATTCCATTTCGTACCCTGTTCTATTCCATTTGGTTCCCTGCTCCATTCAATTTCGTTCAATGTGGTGTTCATTCCTTTTCGAATAGTATCCCTTAAGGAACAAAAGAGTTTCAAGGGATTAGATCATTAAATTAAAAAGAATCATTTTGCCCCTTATTTTGTTTCAGACAATTTAAAAAGTACCCATTTAACTCCTTAGGAATCAGAATTTAAAAAAAAATTCTTTTGGGAACGTTTTTTTTCGCTAGACATTTTCGCTACATTCCAAATCTCAAGTTTCCAGTACCATTAAAATAATATGAAATAATATGAAAAGTACCAAAGTGCTCGTTTTTACTCCCTTAGAATCGAAATTTCGAAAAAAGTACATTTTACAGATTTCTTTTCTGTTGTTGGATCCTACATTCCTAATTTTAAGTTTTTAAGACCTCTATTTAAGAAAATATAAACAGTACCAAAAAGTAATTTTTGGGGGGATTTTTTCCCGTTAGATGATGCTACATTCAAAATTTCAAGTTAATATGCTCATTATTAAAGAATATATAATTCCCTTTTTATACCCTCCACTCTGGTGATAGAGGGTATATATAAGTTTGTCATTCCGTTTGTAACACATCGAAATATTGGTCTAGGACCCCATAAAGTATATATATTCATGATCCTCGATCGATTTTAAGTCGATCTAGCGATGTCCGTCCGTCCGTCCGTCCGTCCGTCCGTCCGTCCGTCTGTCTGTCTGTCTGTCCGTCCGTAGAAAACACGCTAACTTTTGAAAGGCTTTACAGAGGCTGCTGAAGTTTGGCATATATGTTTGTCATTCGGCTGGTCAGGTTGGTATTGCATTTCAGCCAAATCGGTCCAGTGGTTCAAAAGTTATGAGTAAAAAGGTAAGGGTACCTCTTAATTTTTTGGGTATTTCACACAACAAAAATGGTATAACTTGACATCTGTTCAATGAATATAACCGAAACTTGGTATATGTTGTTATTTTGTCATTTCTAACCCACACACAAAATGTGGGCGGAAGTGGACAATGGGGCGTGGCACCTGTAGTGTTGCCCAAAATTTTTAAAATGCTTTATCTCAAGTAATAGTAAATATATTTGAGCAAAATTTAATATTGGTACATATTTTATTGTTCTCTAAGTTTTTCTGATCATTTTGGTATTAAATATGGCAAAATCGGTCAAGGAGTTAAGAAGTTATATGAGTTTTAATAAATTCCACGTGTCTTAATTTTTTTGTTATTTGATTGCATTTGTATTATCGTTGTTATTGTAGTGTAGTCAAAAAAAACCCGCTATTTTTTTTTTTTTTTTGTTTTTGTATGTCAATATATTGAGGTGAGTTTCAATATAAACAACGCCATTTTATTGTTGATGTTGTTGCAGTTTTTGTCATACAGTAAAGATGATGATGGTTGTTGTTGTTTAACTTATTACTAAAAATGAGTTACCAAATGTTTGTTTGTTTACACGTGGTTTCATTTTCTTTTATATGGTTGTGATTGTTTATGCTGAAATTTCGAACGCGGCAACAAAAACATTTGTACAAAAAGAAGCATACAAATTATTTGTGTTTATTTTAAAATTGTGAATGTAAAAAGTTAATTAAAGTTATTTTGTGCAAATTATTTACGAAAAGTGCGCCCACGATATGAAAAGAAAAATTGGTGGCAAATGCTTGACGTTTAGTAAAATGCCAAATTTGCCAAATACCCAACTAAAAATGGCAAATTTAATCGTCACTGTGAAAACCCTAATTATTTTTATTCTATGTATGCCTTGGTTAATATTGTGGAGGGTATTCATAGATTCGGCCAAGTTGAATTTAAATTTTCTACTTGTTTTAATTAATTTCCTTAGGAATCAGAATTTCCAAAAGTTATTCTTTTGGGAATATTTTATTTCGCTAGACAATCTTACATTCCAAATTTCCATTATAATTATTTCAGAAAATATAAAAGGTACCATAGTACTCGTTTTTATCCCCTTAGATCGGAATCGGAATTTGCAAAAAGTAAATTTTTCATAGTTTTTTTCTGTTGTTGGATCCTACATTCCAAATTTTAAGCTAATTAAACCATTATTTAAGTATATATGTAAAAAGTACCAAAATACCTTTTTTAACCGTTTTACCCCCATAGAATCATTATTTCAAAAAACCCAGCCTTAGTGGATCTATATTCCGGGAGATGCAGCCACATTCCAAATTTCAAATCTCTAGCTTCATTGGTTTGTGGAACTATAAAAAGAATCAACATTTCCAAAACCCAAGCCTTAGTGGACCTATTTTCTGGGAGGTGCATCTATATTCAAATTTCAAGTCTCTAGCTTCAGTGGTTTGTGGAAATACAAAAAGTACCAAAATACCTTTTTATCCCTATTCCCTAGAATCAACCTTTCCAAAAACTCAGCCTTAAAGGATCTATACTTCGGGAGGCGCACCTCCATTCCAAATTTCAAGTCCCCATTTCGTTTCCTGTTTTATTCCATTTGATTCCCTGTTCCATTCCGATTGGTCCCATGTGGCTTTCATTCCGTTCCGAACATGCGCTTACATGCGCTAAAAAAACAAAAAAATCTAAATTTAAAGTTTCCAGGACCATTATTTCAGGAATTACAATAAGTACCAAATTACACTTTTTTACCCCCCTTAGAATCGGAATTTCGAAAATGTACTTTTTCAAATTTTTTCCCGTTGTTGGAACTAACATTTTAAAATTTTTTTGTAGGACCTTAATTTCAAAAAATTTAGAAAGTACCAAAGTAAATTTTTTTACAACTTTTTACCCTTAGGAGTCCGAATTTCCAGAAAGTACTTTTTTTGGGAATGTTTTTCCGTAAGAGGATCCTACATTCTAATTTTCAAATTAATAGGATTTTTTTTTTTAGAAAAAGTAAAGAGTACCAAAGTGCTCGCTTTTTACCCCCCTTAGAATCCGTATTTCGAAAAAGTACTTTTTCATAATTTTTTTCATTGTTGGAAACAACAATGCAAATTTAAATTTTTTTGTAGGACTTTAATTTAAAAAAATATAAAAAGTACCAAAGTACAATTTTTTACCCCTTTTTACCCTTAGGAATCCGAATTTCCAGAAAGTACTTTTTTTGAGAATGTCTTTCCGTTAGAGGATCCTACATTTCAATTTTCGAATTAATAGGATTTTTTTTCAGAAAAAATAAAAAGTACAAAAGTACTCGTTTTTTACCCCCCTAAGAAACGGAATTTCGAAGAAGTACGTTTTCAGAATTTTTTCCGTTGTTGGAACCACCATTGCAAATTTTAATATTTTTGTAAGACCTTAATTTCAAAAAATGTAAAAAGTACAATTTTTCACCTTTTAACCCATAGGAATCCGAATTTCCAGAATGTTCTTTTTTTGGGAATGTTTTTCTGTTAAATTTAAAATTTCAAATTAATTAAATTTTTTTTAGAAAAAATAAAAAGTACCAAAGTACTCGCTTTTTCCCCCTTTTCAACCCTTCGTTTTTACCCCTTAAAATCAACATTTCCAAAAACCCAGCCTTAGCGGATATGTATTCCAGGAGGTGAAACTACAATCCAAATTTCCAGACTTTAGCTTCAGTGGTTTGGGCTGTGGGATGATGCGTGATTAGTATGTCAGTCATCAGTCATCAGTCAGTCACGCAACTACTTTATATATATAGATTAACCGATTTTGAATTTCTCGGCGGTTTTAGAAAGAAAAAACTAAGACCTTTCAAAAACATCATATTTAAGTAATATTGGAACAAGGCTAATTCGGGTACGCTGAATTCAATGGTGCTAGCTGTTTTTAAAGTTAGAGCACGTATTCGCGATTTAAAATTGTAAAGATAAAGTAATACAAACTTAAAACTTTTATGTTTTTAGGATAATTTTTTAAATATAAATTTAGAAAATACATTCTTTTTTTCGCGAAAAAAATTCCGCAAAAAAAAAATAATTCTGCGAAAAAAATATTTTTTTTCGAAAAAATGTTGTGCCTGTAATGTATCGTTGCTGGCATACTTCTCAGTGTTCTACCATACAGAGTTGACGTTAGTGTTAACTTTCTATCTCAAGGTCATTATTTCCTTTAGTAATTAAAACTATGATATTCTCATAGAATAATTTTCAAGAAAATTATTTTTCTGTTTTAAATTTATATTATGTTGATAACACTGCGGAACACTAAAAAATAAACAAGAGTTACGACCATCATTTCTATATATTTTGGACATGCTGATTCGAATGGCGTACTCCGTTTTTCGATGTATGGTACAGCTTTCTTGCAAAATGTCGTTAAAGATTTGCTGATTTCGAGCCAGTTTTTTAACAACAAAATTTGCAAAGTAAATGGTTTATAAATTTTATGACATGGAAAACAAAGATATGACTTGTAGCAACATTTCTTATGCAAATTTGGTTTAAAGCTTTTCAATTTTAAATCGCGAATTTCTTAATTTTTTAAGGTGTTCGCGAAATTAACAGCCAAATTGGTCTTTGATAAAAAACTAGCTTTTAATGAATCAAAAATGCATCCCTAACAATGCGAATAGTGGACAAAAAACAGCTATGTTATATGGACCATCATGATGAAAATCGCGAAAAACCGTTTTTTTGTATATGCCAGCATCACTTTACGAGATGATTTAAGGTTCCATCTTTTAGTATATAATGTGGGAACCTTAAACAATGAACTGACCAAAAATTCGGCCAAAAAAGTTTTCATTTGCAAAAGTTATCTTAACAAAAACTATTATTTCAGTGTTTGCGATACAATAATTATAGTTTTTGTTAAGATAACTTTTGCAAATGAAAACTTTTTTGGACAAATTTTGGGCTTCTTGAAATTCAAGAAGCATGAAGTAGCAAATGTTATTAAAAAACTTGTCTTAAATAAAGCTCCAGGTTATGACCTCATTACAAGTAAAGTTTTACAGGAATTGCCCAACGAAGGATTAGTATACATCACTTGCATATATAATGCCTGCCTTACCCAAAACTTTGTTCCACCTCAATGGAAAGTTGCCCAAATTACTATGATTCAAAAACCTGGCAAAAGCCCTCATGATGTCACATCATATCGTCCAATTAGTTTACTCCCAATTCCATCTAAAGTACTGGAAATCCTTTTTATAAATAGGTTAATGCCTATTATTGAATCAAAATCACTGATTCCAATGCAGTTTGGGTTCAGAAAAAAACATGGTACAATTGAGCAGGTTCATAGGCTCGTTGAGAAGATATAGGATGCTCTGGAGAACAAAAAATAAAGCACTGCTGCTTTTCTTGATATTTCTCAAGCATTTGATAAAGTATGGCATGATGGTCTTCTATACAAAATCAAAAAGCACCTCCCAGTAAACTATTATACATTTATTCGGTCTTACCTCTCGGATCGCTTCTTTTTTATAAAAGAAGAAGATGAAATGAGCAGTTTACATGTTTTCAATGCCGGAGTCCCACAAGGCAGTGTTATGGGGCCAACTCTGTATCTTTTGCATACCGCAGATTTACCAAACACTGATGGAGTTCTTATAGGCACCTTTGCCGATGACACTGCAGCTCTTGCTGTTCATGCAGATCCTGCAGTTGCAAGTAATATTTTACAAAAATGTGTAGATAACATTTCTCTATGGCTTAAAGATTGGCGCATAAAATCAAATGAAGATAAATCAGTTCAGGTCACTTTTACTTTAAGAAATGGGACTTGCCCACCAGTTTATCTTAATGAAAAGGAAATTTCCCAAAAAGAAGATGTCAAGTACCTTGGCATTCACCTGGACAAAAAGCTCTTATGGAGAAAACACATTCTGACCAAAAAGAAAGCCCTTGACTTACAAGTCAGAAAAATGTCTTATCTGATTGGCTCTCAATCGAAACTTCTCTCGAAAATAAGCTTTTGATATACAAATGCATACTAAAACCAATTTGGACTTACGGCATCCAATTGTGGGGTACTGCAGCAAATTCCAATTTGGAAATTCTATAGCGATTCCAATCGAAAATCCTTAGACAACTAACAACAGCTCCTTGGTACAAATCAAATAACCAGCTTCACAGAGAACTTAAAATTCCGACAGTAATCGAAGAAATAAAAAATCAATTGATGTCCTATCAAACAAGAGTTCAAAACTATCCAAATCCTCTAGCGTCAACTTTTAATGGCAAACACAACTACTTTTACCCGACTTCGGAGAAGAGCTCCCCAGGACCTACTTAGATGAACCCCTTAAAATGGCCCAGAGTATACTAAGGAATTATTTTTATACATATCTTATTTTTTTTAGTTTTAAGTTATTTGTGGGATGATCACTGGATCATCACCACGTCATAGTCAAATAATTTAAAGTCACTTGTAATGATTAATATCAACTTATGATTGATTGCATTAATAAATGAATTAAAAAAAATAAATAAAATTTTGACGTTTAAAGGTGGTGTTAGTTTTACAAATGGTATCTGGGAAAGCTGGAAGTTTTGTTTACTTTTTATTTTTCGTTTAATTTTGCTGGTTGCTTTTAGTCCCAATTCACAACATGCAATTTTAATTGTGGCAATTTTTGTGTTTCTCTTTTGAACTTGCCGTTTATGTTCACACATTGGCAATTCTGTTCGGCAATTCCAAAAAGAAATGTGAAAATACTCTACAGATTGAGAGTTGAATGAAAAAACAAAACGAATTGCCAGTACGAGCAAGTTTTTTTCCCCTTTCTATTCGTCTCACCTCTCTCTCCTACAGTGACACAACAATAATTTTCATTCAAAATTTTAAAATTTTTTAATTTTTATTTTTTGTTATTCCCAAATCGTTCCCAAATACTTTCCAAAAAAAAGATTGCCATTTATTGATAACGACTTCGTTAATACTGACACTACTATTCACGACTTACCCCTGTATTCGACTCTACTCCCATTGGGAATTATCGTACACACAGAAAACAAATTTGCTAATTTCCAACTGAAATTCAGTTGTTGCAACACAAAATCGGTGGATGCATTTTAATTAAGGTTGAAACAACTAAATATCGGTAGTTACAACAAAATGTTGTTATTACAACCAGGGTTTGTTTTGCTGCTGGCAGTAGTCAAAAATTGCATAGAATATAATAATTTTCTAGTATTACTACAGAAAATATTAGAATACTAAAGCAATTCTTTTTTTTTTTTTTTTTTTTTTTTTTAAACCATTTATTGAAAATTATATTATACATATTCACAATAATTTATTAATTTAAAGTTAAGAGATCAATCTGTACAATTTTTCACCTTAAATATTTAAATACCAAGTAATCTATATATATAAAGTAGTTGCGTGACTGACTGATGACTGACTGACTGACATACTAATCACGCATCATCCCACAGCCCAAACCACTGAAGCTAGAGTCTTGAAATTTGGATTGTAGTTTCACCTCCTGGAATACATATCCGCTAAGGCCGGGTTTTTGGAAATGTTGATTTTAAGGGGTTAAAACGAAGGGTTGAAAAAGGAGAAAAAGCGAGTACTTTGGTACTTTTTATTTTTTCTGAAAAAATTCAATTAATTTGAAATTTTAAATTTAGGATCCTCTAACGGAAAAACATTTCCAAAAAAAGAACTTTCTGGAAATTCGGATTCCTAAGGGTTAAAAGGGTAAAAAATGGTACTTTGGTACTTTTTATATTTTTTGAAATTAAGGTCCTACAAAAATATTAAAATTTGCAATGGTGGTTCCAACAACGGAAAAAATTCTGAAAACGTACTTTTTCGAAATTCCGATTCTAAGGGGGGTAAAAAAGAGAGTACTTTGGCACTTTTTATTTTTTCTAAAAAAAAATCCTATTAATTCGAAAATTGGAATGTAGGATCCTCTAACGGAAAAACATTCCCAAAAAAAAGTACTTTCTGGAAATTCGGATTCCTAAGGGTAAAAAGGGGTAAAAAATTGTACTTTGGTACTTTTAATATTTTTTTAAATTAAAGTCCTACAAAAAAATTAAAATTTGCATTGTTGTTTCCAACAATGAAAAAACTTATGAAAAAGTACTTTTTCGAAATACCGATTCTAAGAGGGGTAAAAAGCGAGCACTTTGGTACTTTTTACTTTTTCTGAAAAAAAAAAAAAATCCTATTATTTGAAAATTGGAATGTAGGATCCTCCAACGGAAAAACATTCCCCAAAAAAGTACTTTCTGGAAATTCGGACTCCTAAGGGTAAAAAGCAGTAAAAAAATTTATTTTGGTACTTTCTAAATTTTTTGAAATTAAGGTCCTACAAAAAAATTTAAAAATGTTAGATTTTAGTTTTGCAATAATGGACAGCCAAATGTGCATGGCTGAAAGTTGAACATGTAGAAACAATGGTAAGTGCAAATATAATAAATCATGGAAAGCAACATTGATCAAAAGTTAATATTGGCGAATTCCGCGGTGTTTTTCAGTTTTCGCTTTTTTGTAAGGCACATTTAGGCTGCTTATAGAAATTGGTCGGTAAGAGGTGCGTTTGGTAGTATTTTTAATGCTTTATCTTACATTAATTCACACCCGAAAAAAATTAACGTTTAAGCAGTTTTTCGGTGGTTTTAAATTTTTGATACTTTTAAATTAAATGCTTATATAAAATCTTACATCTATATATATAAAAATGGATGTATGTATGTATGTGTGTATGTATGTTCCGTATGGACTCGAAAACGGCTGGACCGATCTTGATGAAATTTTCAAGGAATATTTAGAATAGCCTGGGGAGTAACACTGTGCGGTCAGATTTTTGATTTTCTGATTGTGGGCGGAGGGGCGTGGCAAAATCAAATTTTTACATTCTACCAGTAATGACATCTTTATATAAACAAAACGGATGGACCGATTTTGATGAAATTTAGTAAAAAGATAGTACTAACCGAGTACTAACTATATGCCAAATTAGAGCGTGAGCGGATAAATGAGCGTAAAATGCCATGCTTTTTAGCCTGTGGGCGCAGGTGTGGGCAACATCGAATTTTAACATTGCACCACTAATGACATCTATATATAAAAAAACGGATGGACCGATTTGGTGAAATTTGAACCAACGATAGTACTAACCAAGTACTAACTATGTGCCAAATTAGAGCGTGATCGGACAAATGGGCGTAAAATGACATGCCCCTCTGTTATTCGATTTTAATTTAATTTTCAGCACTGATAGTGTTAACCGAGTGCGGGACTATAGGAAACGATTGGAAAAAGGGGCGTAAAATGACACGCCCCTTTGTACTATACTGGACGTTGTCTGCTGGATGTTGTCTTCCTGTTTCGCAATCACGCAAAAACAGCTGAACCGATCCTCTTGACATTTTCACTACAAACAGTGCTAACCAAGTGTATATGTAGGCCCTTTGCACTATACTTACCACGATTTAACAAAGAGGCGTATATTGCCACGCCCCTTTGTTTTATACTGTACGTTATATCTGTCTGTTTTGAAATCACGTAAAAACGGATAAGCCAAATCTGTCACCACTGATAGAACTAACCGAGCGGGAACTGTAGGTCATATGTAGAACGCGATTCAGCAAAAGGGTATAAAATGTCACTCCGTTTTTCATAAATAAAAAGTTATTTCCTCCTCTTTCGCAATCACACAAAAACGGCAAAACTGATGTCAATGGAATTTGCAGCACAGATAGTACTAATCGAGGATGCAGCATGGAACTTTAGACCGTCATGATTCGATAAAAATGCATTAAATGGCATGCCCCTTTGTACTATAATTAACGTTATGTCTGTCTGTTTCGAAATCACGCAAAAACGGCTGAACAGATTTTGCTGATATTTCTTTATAGATTGTGCTAACCGAGGGAGGAATCAAAGGTTACTAGCTGGACCCGGACTTGTACATACATATTTCTTTTGAAAAACTTTGAAAAATCGCGCGATTTTTTTTTTAATTTTTTGTTAAAATCTCTTGTAAAAATTTTTCGCCTGTGGCGCTTTCTTCACATCTATATGCTTTTAGTTAAAAAAAAATTAAATAATTAACTTAAATAACGCGGAAATAAAATTTAAGTAGGTTTTTATAATACCAAAAGACCAACGGACCTCAGAGTCCATGTGTGCTGACGTAAAGCGTAAGCAACCACTTAAAACATATACCAAAATGAAATTAACATTTCAAATAATCTATCCAAGTTCCTTCCTACTTTTTGTTTTGTCACTTCAGATTTTTGTTTTGTTGTATGAGAAATCACATAAAAAAAATAATAAAAAATTTATTTTGTGGAGAGGGTGGGTTTAATGTTTGTTATCCTTAAGTCCGACCTAAGGCCGGCTACGCAGAAAAACTTTAAAGCAAAAAAAAAAAATCCACAGAGATTTAGTACACATATTAATAAATGCATGCCAATTGTTAAAAGTCTTATTTTAAATACGACGGGGATTATGTGGAAATAATTTATAAATTTTTATTAAATTTGGGGCCATTATTCATTCTGCAAAATAACCCCAAATCAAGAAATGAAAAATGACCCTAATAATTTTGGGGTCATATTAAAATGAAAAATGGCCCCAAAAGTAATATGAAAAATTACCCCAAATATCTAGGAAAAATGACCCCAAATTTTCGTGTTGTTGTACTCCATATAAAAATTTGGGGCCATTTTTCATTTTCGTTTTGGGGCCATTTTGCATTGGGGTCATTTTTCATGGTGCCTCAAACTTAATCAAATTTGATATTATTTTATCAAAAATAATAGAATTTGATATAATCGTATAATATTCGATCCGCCAATTTTCGGATCAAAATTAATATGGATTTACATAAAAGCATATCTGTTCATATAAAATTAAATATTGCGTCATATAACTTTTTTTACTCGGGTTGTTTTTATGCAATTAGATCTAATTAGATCCACCAATATATAGCAATGTCTGGTCAAAACTCGGATGAAATCAAATCATATTTTATACAAGTTGATCTTTTTTAATGCAAAAACATCCACCATTATTCGGATCAAATTGCGTATAAATATATATTGTGTTACATATCATTATATATTGTATCATGTAAAAATTTTTACTCGGGACTTTACAGTTATATTTTTTTGAGTGTATAAATAGGTTCGTAGACCCCATAAATTATACCGCAATACTGCTGTTGGAGGGTATAAATAGCTCTCGTAATATATATGTATACAAAAATATAATCTTTTTTGAAGGGAAAAGTTAATAAAAAAACCCATTGAAATATGAGGAAAAAAAAAAAAATCGTTTAAAAAGTAAAAAAAATTATAAGTTCAACTTATAAAAATAGAGAGTTGATGTGGGAATAGCTAGAGTATCGGCAGCGATTTGCGAAATTTTCATATAAAATTAGAAGTTTATCACTTACTAATTTTATGTTGGACATAGAGTGTAGTGTTGATGTCGAAAAATGATTTGGAAGATTGTATATCATTTTGAGAAGTTTGTTTTGACAAACTTGTAGTTTCTTTAAATGACACTTAGAGGCAGTATACCACACAGGAGCCGCATAAAACAAAATGGCATGAAAAACTGCTTTTAATAATAGAAGCTTGTTATCGATGCTCAATTCTGAATGTTTATTAATTAACGGGTACATAACTTTTTTTGTAAAGTTAATTTTATGTATTATATAGCTTATATGATCGTTAAAAAGCAATTTTGTATCTAGTACAACACCCAAATATTTAACTTTTGTTTCCCAGGGGACCCTAGTATTTCCAACCGTAATATTAGATTGGGGAACGAAACACTCCTTTCTTCTCCTAGTAAAAAATATAGATTGCGTTTTGGAAGGGTTTATCATGATTTTCCATTTGTTGAAAAAGTCGACTACTATTTTTACTGAAATTTCCAAGTTATTAATGATTTCTTCTGCTAAAATGTCAGTGCTTAAAATGGCAGTATCATCTGCAAATATTGAGGAATTGCAACCATCCAGGACTGGGAAGTCATAGGTAAAAATATTGTATAAAATAGGTGATAAGCACGAGCCTTGTGGACAACCAGCAGGAATATTATAAGTTTGTGAAGCACTGTTTCCAATATGAACTTTAAAAGATCTGTTCGACAAAAAACTTTTTATTATTTTTATAATAGACATATCCATGCCAATTGTCAACATTTTGTGTATAAGTGCATCGTGCCATACGGAGTCAAATGCGGCTTTAATATCCAATAGGACCATTGCAGTAGATTTTCCACAATTAAAATTACTTTTTATAATATTTTTTATTCTCACAAGAGGTTGTATGGTATTATGCTGCGCTCGAAAACCAAACTGCTGTGATGGTAAAATGTTATTATCATCAATAAAGTTAAAAATTTTTTCCTTTATAATTTTTTCTAATATTTTACTTAAGGTGTTAAGCAGACTAATGGGACGATAAGATTCTGGACAGTTACTGTCCTTACCTGGTTTGGGAATTGCAATAATCTTCGACTGCTTCCAGATTAAAGGGAAGTAGCTTTGATTTAAACACGAGTTATAAATTCGACAAAGTAACTGAAGACCCTTGAAAGGTAATTGTTTTAAACAACGATTAGAAACCCCGTCAATACCCGGTGATTTCTTTGCTTTTAGTTGTTTAATTATGGCTTTAACTGAGCTAACACTTACTATAATATTATTTGTAAGTTGACTTTGATTTTCAACCATATCAATTGAATTGCTAACAAGCCGTTTTGTATTCTGATCACTTAGGTCAGAAGAAATAGTGTGATTCAAAACAAAAGTTTGAGCCAGGATTTCTGACTTTTGATTGTTCGTTATATAAACGTTACCATTTTGTTTAAGTGATGGAATACATTTATTTTTCTTCTTAATAATTTTTGATATATTCCAAAATTTAGTAGAAGCTTTTGGCAAACTATTCAATAGATTGTTCCATTGCGAATTTCTAAACTGGAAAATTTTTTCAGATATGAGGTTATTTAGAAAAGTCATTTGAGCCTTATCTAAAACGGTCCTATGTCTTATCCATTTCCGTCGAGATTGGTTTCTCAACTTAATGAGGTGCAAAATTGGTTGTGGTAGCCTTTTTACAAAAATGTTGGATACTATCCTTTTTGGTACACTGATATCAATAGCATCTTGAACAACTTTTGTAAAAAATTCTATTAAATTATCCACGTCATCATTTCCATTTACTTCCATGTCTAAAAGCGTGTCAATATTGCTATTAATATAGTTTTTAAATGTAGCCCAGTTTGCCTTTTTGTAATCAGGTTTTAACAGATGAGAACGTGTGGTAAATAAGTCAATAAAAGTAAGCACTGGTAGGTGGTCTGAATTTAAACTATTGAGAACTTCAGCACCAGTAAGTTTATCAGGAATATTAGTAATGAAAAAGTCTAAAACAGAAGCATTTGCTGTACTACTCGCAGGAACCAGTGTTGGATTAGGCGGGTAGTTTAATGCAAAAGCATTAACTGTAATTAAATCAAAAAGTATATTACCCCAGCAATTGGCTTTTAGGCATCCCCAACTTTGATGTCGGCAATTAAAATCGCCTCCTAAGATATATTTACCTTTGATTCTAGCTAATTTCTTTAAATCTAATTTAAAATTATTTTTCTTTACGTCTAACGGACCAGCGGAGCCTCCAGGAAAGTAACAGCTATAAATATCTAAAGTTGAGTTATCGGAAAGAGTGATTTGTATGCCAATATTTTCAATAAGTTGTGTGTCAATTTCAGAAAGAAGCTCGTGTTTTATATGTTTTCTTATAAAAATTGCAACTCCCCCTCCTTTCGACCCTATTCGATCTTTTCGGTAGCTAAAAAAGTTTTGATGTTGTACAGATATGTCTTGACTTAACCAAGTCTCGCACACCAACGCTACATCTATATTTTCTCTTAATAAATAATCAAAAAATTCTTTAAGTTTTTTACGTATACCTCTAGCGTTCCAAGTTAATATTTTAATTTTGCTATCCATGTTTACGACAAAAATTTAAAGGCCAATGATGTAATAACATCAAGTTGCTCTAACTTTGTCTTACAATTTTTTAAACTATTAATGAGCTCAAAAGTAATTTCTTTAAGTTGATCAACAGAAAATAAATCATTTGAAGCAGTATTACCACCATTTGATGAGACAATATTAGCGTAGCTCAAATTACTCGATATTGGTTGATTTGGTACTATATTTTGATGATTATTAGTTGGCCTTACTTGACCAGCGTTTTGTTGAGTAATTCTAGTTGATCGATAACCGTTAGAAAAGCGTTTTCTTAGTTCAACATACGAATTTCTACTGGGACAAGAGTTATCGGTTGATTTATGTTCTCCTTGACAATTTACACATTTTACTTCTTCGGTTTTACAGTCAGATGTTTTATGTGGGCCGGAACACTTTGCGCAGAATGTTTTAACATTACAGTTATCTGAGCCGTGGCCAAACATTTGGCAGTTGTAACATTGGGTAACTTTATTTTGGCGTTTTGTTTGGTAACTCCATTTCACCCTGATATAATTGATGTTGTTATACTGCTCTCTAAGTTCCTTAAGAGTTATAGTTCCTTTTTTAAAATAAATAACATAAAGAACAATTTCTCTATTGTTTTCCATTTTTTTGAAAATCGGTTTTACATCAGTGCATTGTAGTCCTGATTTTATTAAAGTAGACTTCAGTTGTATATGATCAGTTTTATCTAAGCCAGACAATATAACTTTGTATGGCCTGTTATTTTTTGCCGTATATGTAAAATATTCCATACTATTTTCTTTCAGATATTTCACTGCTTGCTCAAAATCATACTGTATTTCACAAAATAATCTGTGCCCAATCGAAATCTTCCGGATTGCATATTTTAAAATTTTAAGATGTTTACAAATCTCATGAATTTTTTCAATATTACTTTTAACTATTGTTATAGGTGGAATTATTATTTTAGATATTTTGATAGTGGAATCATCCATATCATCATCAGCTGTTTTTTTGTCATCGATAAGTGTTTGAAGTGGGTAAAAGTAATTTGAATTATTGTTGGCATGTTTAGATGTGCCAACTGCATTATCATCTGTTCTCTTTCTCTTTTTCGAACTCATTGCTCGAATGAGAGAGAGTGTTTATAATAACACTCACTTACACAATTAATCCCTCCGAATGATGTAAACGAAAAGAATAAGCAAAAATGTTTATTGTCTTTAAGAATTGTTATTGTTAATTATAAAAATTAACCGTATTTTGAATAAGAATTTTAAACTTTGATTTTATGCGTGAACTATGTCTAACGACTACAAGAGATCAAGAGAGACTGAAGCAATTCTTTTAAATTGCTAATTTATAAATTCAAACTTGAACATATTTTCAAAATGAATATATTCAAATTTTAAAATTTCTGAAGAAAATATTTTAGCAAATTTAAAAATGAAAAAAAACTGGTGACAGCAAATTTAAAAATTTTAAAATTAAAAAAAAAAACTGGCCACAGCAAATTTTAAAATTTTAAAATTGCTATTTTAGCAAATTTCAAAACATTTAAAATGCATAAATTGTAAATTTCAAATTCCGAAAATTGCAATTTGGTAAATTTGAAAATATTTAACATGCTTGTTTAGAAAACTTAAAAACTGAATATATTACAATTTGAAAACAATACAAATTGAATACACATACATACGTACATATGTGTGTATGGAAAAAAATGAATACATAAATATTAGAAAATAAAAATGTTACACGGTTTTTGTGCAGACTTCTTGAATACATTTTCTAAAGTATTTTTGCCTCCTAAACATAAATCTGTCATCAGAATAAGTTGTATCGCCTTCTCGAGATATAGGCATTTTAGTTTTTTGTGGACCAATACCTCAAAACCAACAATTATTTTAGTATTGGAAAAATGTATTTTAAATTTTTATATGAGGGTTTCTGCGTCAACCAAGCCATCCCTCTCTCCAAAATTGGTATGAGTTTAAAATTTTTTAAAAAATTTTTAAATTACTTAAAAAATATTTACTTTTGAATGCCGAGTGACGCCTTTTAAATTTCTATTGGCTCATCCAATGTGGCGCCCAATTTGTTAAAAATATTACAGATTCGCTTAAAACTCTTTATATATGGGTTCTTGTGGTCGCTTAAAAAGAACTTGCAGTTGGATTTTTAAAATTCAAAATGGCGGACCCAACATGGCGACCAATATTTTTAAAAATAAACCGATTTGCTTGAAATATTGTATGCACTGGTTTTTTGGGTCGCTAAGGAAGAATCTGAAGTTAGATTTTCTAACTTCAAAATGGCGGATCCAACATGCCGATACTTTTTAAAAATAATTGACTTAAAACTTTTTACGCATTTTGGGTTGCTAAATTAGAATCTGAAGTAGAATTTCCCAAATTTAAAATGATGGATCCAACATGGCGACCATTTTTTTTTTTATGTAACCTGATTTGCTTGAAATTTTTCATAAACGAGTTTGGTGCATTTTTCAACACGTGACTACAATATCTTATAATTATTCTTTATTCGGCCAAAAATGTGGCAGAATATTCGCCTCGGCTTTTTAGCCGAACCGAATATTAGGTCGGATCAGGGGTGTATCCAGGATTTTATTTCGGTGGGGGCCCTATATTTTTTGTCAATTTTTTTTTTACAAAAAATTTTCATAACAGCACATGTTTTAGAATTTGTCTTGATCTTTTCCTTGAACTCAATCACAGAGTATAGAAGAATAAGAGATATTACGGATGAAACCGCACTTCTTTTGTTATTTTTTTTTTAGCCGTGAACTCCGATTATCTCGGGCTAGAACCCAGAATACTTACAAAAGGAAATTGAAAAAAAGAGAAACCCCAAATACCTTTCAAAAGGAAATCGAAGAAAAAAGTGAAACCCTAAATACATTTCAAAAGGAAATAAAGAAATATAAACGAATGCATTTAAAAGGAAAATGAAAACAAAACAAAACAATTTATCTATTCTTAAAAGAGCCCGCCTTGAGATAATCGCAGTTCTCAATTTGGGTTCCACGAAGTTTTCACTAATCGTACCGCTGTTCCTTTCTTTACTCTTTGACTGAATGTAACACAATCAGATTCTTAATTTTTTTGTAAGTTTAAAACTGTTGGGGAAAAAATTAAAATTTTTTTTAATAGGTATTTTAAAATTTTTTGAGAGACTTAAGTCTTTTTTAATGTGTGAATTGTATCAGATGCTGATACATTTTTCCAATGAAGATTATAAGAATCTGAATTTTTTTTCAAAGAAAAGTCTAAGATTCTATGACAATTTCCAGTTAAGACAGTTTTTGTTATAGAAAAAGTGAAAGACTCTAAATCATATTTCCAATGAAAAACGTTTCTCGGGGAAAAGTCACTTTAGAAAATGATTCTATAAATATATTCATAAAATACTTTTCTAAAAGAAAAGACTCCAATTGTAAGACATTTTCCCAGAATCTGAGATATTTCTAGTCTAGCACATTTTCTTAGATTCTGAAACATTCTACACAAAAAGTTTTAGATTCTGAGAAAATCTTTGACCTTTTTAAAAAGAAAACAGTATACAAAAAGTCTTACTAAAACATTTTTCCAAAAGAAAAACTCTCGGATTCTGAGAAAATTTTCCTATAGAAAAAGTCTAAGATTCTTAGACATTTTTCCTATAGAAAAAGTTTATAATTCTGAAATAATTTCCTATAGAAAGTCTCAGATTCTTTTAAAAAAAAGTCTCAGATTCTTAGACATTTTTCCTATAGAAAATGTCTCAGATTCTCAAACATTTTTTCTACAGAAAATTTCTTAGATTCTGAGACATTTTTCCAATCGAAAAAGTCTCAGATGCTTAAACACTTTTCCTATAGACAAAGTTCCAAATTCTTAGACATTTTCTTATAGAACAAGTCTCAGATTCTCAGACATTTTGCCAATAGGAAACTGTCAGATTCTGAAACATTTTTAATATAGAAAAAGACTCAGATTCTGAGACATTTTTCATAAAGAGAAAGTCTCAGATTCTGAATTATTTTTCCCATAGAAAAAGATATTTTTACAATAGAAAAGTCTCAGATTTTTAGTGTTTTTCTACACAAAAAGTCCCAGCTTGTGTCTCTGAAACATTTTTTTTAAAACATTTTTCATATAGAAAAGCCTCAGATTCTTAGATTTTTTTATAGAAAAAATCTCAGATTTTGAGACATTTTTCAGATTCAGAGACATTTTTCCTATAGAAAGTTCTCAGATTCTGAAACATTTTTCATGTAGAAAAGCCTCAGATTCTGAGAATTTTTTATAGAATTCTGAGACATTTTTCCTATAGAAAAAGTCTTAGATTCTGAGAAAAAGGCTAATATTTTAAGAAATTATTTCTATAAAAAAAGTCTTAGATTCTCAGACATTTTTCTTATAGAAAGGTTTAGATTCTGAGACATTTTTTTTAGAAGAGTGTAAGATTCCGACACATTTTTTTTTAAGAAATAGTCTTTTTCTGAGGCATTTTTCTCAAAGACAAAGTCGCATTTTAAGATTTGACTACATTTTACTTACAATTAGGTTCATTTTTTGATGAACCTAATTGTAATTGAACCTAATACGCCACTGGGTCGGATCATTTATCGCCATGTTGGATCCACCACCTTGAAGAAGAAAATCTAACTTCAGATTCTTCTTTAGCGACCCCAAAACCCAGAGCATATAAAGTTTCAAGCAAATCGGGTTATTTTTTAAAAATATTGGTCCCTATGTTAAGTCCGCCATATTGAATTTTAAAAATCCAACTGCAGGTTCTTGTTAAGCGACCCCAAAAACCCATATATAAAACGTTTTAAGCGAATCTGTAATATTTTTAAAAAATTTTGCGCCATATTGGATCAGCCATATAGAAATTCAAAAGGCGTCACTCGGCATTTAAAAGTAAATATTTTTAAGTAATTTTAAATTTTTTTAAAAATTTTAAACTCATGCCAATTTTTAACATACATTTTTCCAATACTAAAAGAATTGTTGGCTTTGAGGTATTGGCCCACAAAAAACTAAAATGCCTATATCTCGAGAAAGCGATACAACTTTTCTGATGACAGATTTGTGTTTAGGAGGCAAAAATACTTTAGAAAATATATTCTAGAAGTCTGCACAAAAACCGTGTAACATTTTTATCTTCTAATATTTATGTATTCGTTTAATAAATGTCGTTCATCAATTTTTTTTTAGTCCAAACACACATACGTATGTATGTATGTGTATTCAATTTGTATTGTTTTCAAATTGTAATATATTCAGTTTTTAAGTTTTCTAAACAAGCATGTTAAATATTTTCAAATTTACCAAATTGCAATTTTCGGAATTTGAAATTTACAATTTAAGCATTTTAAATGTTTTGAAATTTGCTAAAATAGCAATTTTAAAATTTTAAAATTTGCTGTGCCCAGTTTTTTTTTTAATTTTTAAATTTGCTGTCACCAGTTTTTTTTTCATTTTCAAATTTTTAAATTTGCTAAAATATTTTCTTCAGAAATTTTAAAATTTGAATATATTCATTTTGAAAATATGCTCAAGTTTGAATTTATAAATTAGCAATTTAAAAAAATTGCTTTAGTATTCTAATTTTTAAATTAGCAATAAAGAAAAATATTGAAGGCGTGAAATATTTGTAGTATTATATTGTTTAAAAAATTTTTTGTGTATGCTAATTGTAAACCCTGATTACAACTGTCTTTTAATTAAAACAACTATAAAATTCGTTAGCCACATCCAAATGTAGTAGCAGCAACCGAATTTTGAGTTGAAACAACTGAAAAATTCAGTTGGAAATTTATTTTTCTCTGTGTACATTTAAAGTGTTAAAATGTTCTACAAAAACGTTCTGCATCAAATTTTACTAGGAGCTGTCAAAGGTCAAAAGTTCGTAAGATGTTAGCAAAATGCTTTAAAAAGTAAAATTTTAAAGTATGTGTCATATTTTATTTAATTGTGTTACACCAAAAATACTTTACAATTTTACTTTTTTGAGCATTTTGCTATGATCACACAAACTATTGGCCTTTGAAAACTCCTAGTGAAATTTGATGCAGAACATTTTTGTAGAACATTTTAACACTTTAAATGCACGATTTAATGGTTTTCTAGGAGAGCATAAGAAATGAGGACAAAAATTACCATTGAAAATGGGCGATAGAGGGTTAATATATTCCACGTATAGAACCGCCTTTGAATTTCGCTAAAGACATGTTTAAACATTATTTAGCTTACCAGTAGATTTAATAAATTTTTCGATTTATTTCACACTAGTATTTTGGAAAAACACAATTTTTTTTATTGGCGTTTTTCACGAAAACGCGAATTGATCTAGAAACACTGGAAGACCAGTGTATTTTATTTTCAGCCTACTTTCAGAATTTTTCGGTCTGGTCCATGTGTACAATTGTGTGTCGAATTGTGTCAAATATAGAATAGCGATTTCAATAAAGAAACACCAGAAATCTTGAAAGGAAACAAAAAACAGCGCCTTTAATTGTGTCAAATAATTGTTTGCAAAATTCAGTTGTAAATTAATTAAAAAATTCCATATCTTAATATTTTGTGTTTCCATCTGGAGCATCACTTACATATTGCAATCTTCTGTGCAGCGAATCAATAATATTCAATTCTTGAGGAATCTTATATCATTATATAAATTTTATTAAATCATTTATATTTTTGAGATTCCTTTTTGCAACCTTTTTTTAAATAGGTCCAAAATTTTTTTGATTAGGGTCATATTGGCGCTTTGCTTTATTTGCAACATTTTGTATAAATATGGGTTGTCTAGATATACCTCTTTGGTCTTTACTAACTCTAAAATGTTTATCTCTTCAACTCATTTACACGATATGCATCCCCATAACATAACTGATAATTTTCAAAATTTTCCGGTATGGGCCATTTCAAAAAATTTAGCTCAAATTTTAGTCATTTTTGGAAATAGTGTCTCAGATTAATTTGAACCTTGACACATAGATAGCCCTCATAAATATGATATATGTACAATATATCGTTTTTTTACATTTGGTGTATTTAACGAATTATGGCGGGTCAAAGATTGACTTTTTAAGCAAAAGTAAGAAAAATACATCACGTTTAAAGAGCTGTAACTTCTTAACCAATGACCCGATTTTCACAAATTTAGGCTCATGTGAAAGCTGGGGTTCTTCTTTTAGAAAATATTTTTAAAATAACACAGTTTTTTTTTACAGAAATGATGCAAAAATGTAAAAACATTTTTTCTTTTCGAATATTTAAAAAAACACATCTTCGATTTTTTTTTTTTTAAATTCTGGTAAAAAATAACAATATTTTGTATAACATATTCAAAATTCAGAGTGGGATCTCCATGGGATCAAAAAATATTCTGTTTTAAGTACGAGGTTCTCATATTTTTCCCTTAGAAAATTTAAATTTCTAATGTTTTGAATGTTTTCAAAATTTTAATAGTATAATTTTCTTTGAAAATTTAAATTTTTATATTGAAGAAACATAAAATTTTAATTTTCTAAGGTAAAATTTAAGAACTTCGTACTAAAACCAGAATATTTTTTGATCCCATTGGGATCCCACTCTGAATTTTGGATATGTTGTACAAAACAGTATTGTTTATCACCAAACTTTTTTTAAAAAAAATGGAAGATGTGTTTTTTTAAATATTCGCAAAAAAAATGTTTTTGAATTTTTGCAACACTTCTAAAAAAAAACCGTATTCTTTTGAAAATATTTCCTAAAAGAAGAAGAATTAAGCTTTCATATGAGCCATTACTTGTGATAATCGAATTACTAGTTAAAAAGTTAGAGCACGTTAAACGTCATGTATTTTTCTGACTTTTGCTAAAAAAGTCGAACTTTGACCCGCGATAATTTGAAAACTACAGCAAATTTTGAAAATCCAAAAATGCAATATATCTCATATAAACGTGGATATCTATGAGCCAAATTCTCAGTGGCGTCCAAAGGCATGTTTCCGAACAGTGGGGCGAAAATTTTTGGAATTACCCGTATACATACTAGTTTTATTTTGGAGGGCTGTTACCGGCTTTCTCCTATCTTAATTTGGTCCATCGTGGTAGTGAAACATCATATTAGGAACAGTACCAGGTGATATTACCACTCTAATGTTATTTTTCAGATTTCTTGTCTACATATACTCCTGTACTAATGTGTGGATTACTGTCAATATAATTATTCCTTATACTATGTTCAGATTGCCCTCGAAACTCCGTTAAAACCTCGTATTTTCAATTTGAAAACTCACCGGTTCACAAACAACAATTTTGACACTTTTGTAGGTTTCGGAAATTATTTTTACTAACTAATTTAATTATGTCAAAGACTATCAATACTTAAAGATATGTGAAGTCTCCCTTCTTCTGTTAAACCCTCTCTTAAATTCCCTTTGCTAAGTCCGCCATCGAACTGGACGTTTGATCAAACCAAAAAAAATCCCTTAAGTTCGATATAAACAAACAAAAAATGTTGCAGTGTGGCGATTTTCAGACTAAAGCTAGCGTTTTTTTTTTATCTAGCTGTAAAAAAAGTTTTTTTTGTGGATTATCGGGAAATCCAATGACTTTTTATTTGCTGAGAATTTGTTTTAAACACTTTTAAAGGTATTTCTTAAATAATATTACCATAATAATTATAAATTGATAAATTTTTTCAAAATTTATTAAGCGCTTTTTCGATATAAAAAGTTAGCATTATTTGTCAAACCAACAATGTTAATTTAACATTATCGTATTTTCCTCGTCTAACAGTTTTCGTACCTTCTGTTAAAAAGTTCCAAAATATTAAGAGCGGGAGACAAAGAGCTTGATTATGTGGAAATTATTTTTTCACGGTTTAATATTATTTTTATTTCAAATAAATTGATATTTCGAAGAAATTTTGTAAATAAATTGATTTATTTATATTTCTATTTGGCATTTTCCCATTTCTCTATTTCTCATTGTCGCACAGTGGTAAAAATATGTAGAATTATGAAATTAAAAGATTTCGATCGTATTTAAAAAAAAAAAAAAAAAAAAAAACTCTTAAAAAAAGCTCTTAAAATTTACATTTCAAAATGTACGAAAATACAAAAATATATATTTTATGCAATAAAATTATCTTTATTGCATACGTCCAATGAATGTCTAGATAGCCCTATATTAAACTAAGACAATTGCGTTTTTTGGTTTTAAAATTTTTTTAAAAACTGGTCTAATGAGGCGTCGTTAAATATTGGAAAAATTGTCAAAATTGTGTCGAATTCCCTTAATTAAATATTTATCAAATTTACGAAATGCACCACAATTGCAAAAATCAACGTTCATGTATTTTTTTTTATGGGCTATCTGCTAGGGTGATTAGACCTGTTTTTCGAAACCGGGTTAAACCGGTTTTTTGTGTATTGCAACGGTCGTTTTTTTTAAATCTTAACTATTCGAAAACCGGTTAGACCGGTTTTTTGACTGTCGGAACCCGGTTTTTTTTTTTTGTAAGTGTAATTTGATTACTAAAAAAGATGTTCAAAAAAATCCCAACTGAATGCAAAATTAGTAAATAAATAATTTCGACTTTGTCGAATTTATAAATACCCTTGACAATGCCAACCATTTGCAAGAACATTTAATTTGATTGATTATTTTTGAAAGTTTTAAATTTTTACGTATAAAAAAAGTTAGTAAACATTTTTGGCGGCTATCAAAATTTTATTTTAAGTAATTTTTAATATTCTCTAGTTATTTTTGTTAAAAAATAAAAAAAAGTTTGAATTAAAACATTTTCCATTTAAATTTTAAAGTTTTCTAAATAATTGTCATAAAGTTCACAAAATTGCATTTTTATTCAAAAATTTTTATTTGTATTTAAAAATATTTTCATTTGTATCTGAAAGACTTCCAAATGCTTTTCAGAAAATTCCATTTTTTTAACAACTTTTTGTTTATATTTTAAAATTTTCTACATGTTTTTCAAAAATTTTCATTTTTATTTCAGAAATTTTCATTTTCGTTGCAATTTGGAAAAATGGAAACTTCTGAAATTCAATTGAAAATTTCTGAAACATAAAAAAGTTTGTGAAATATAAATGAAAATTTTAGAAATAAAATTAAAACATTTGTAAATAAAATCTAACATTTCTAAAACATATTTAGAAATTTCTGAAATGTAATTGGAAATTTCTTAAAAACAATTTGTATTTTCTGAAAAAGAATTTAAAATGGTATAGACCGATTTTGTTGAGAATAGGTATGTTCCAGAACTTTCCGGGTTAAGTTCGGTAAAATGAGAGCAAATCAAAAAACCTCTCACGATACCACCAAAATACACAAAAGTACGGGAACGCAAAAAACCACATTTCAAGCCCAAAGTAATAGAAAATGTAAACAAACCAATGACTATTTTTATAACAAATTATCTTTTTTGTATTGAAATAACACATTTCCTTGGTTTAGTTCTTTATTTTATTTAAATTTTCAAGTTAGCTTCACAAAAAAAACAGCTGTTTTTTTAACATCTGACTGTTACCAATTTACCCGAAAAAAAGTGCGGGTAAGTTCGGTAAAATGAGAAACTAATTTATTCTCTCAAAAACTCTCTAATTTACCCAATTTTTGCGTACGGGAACGCTTTTCGGTCTGGTTTGGGTACCCGCGGTAACGTTGTGGAACGAACCTAATATCTGTTTTTAAATGGCCGTGGTCGTCATTGTTTACCTTATTTTACAAAAAAACGGTTCAACCGGTTTTTTTCAGTTTAAAAAATGCTGATTTTTGAACTATTCGAAAACCGGTTTTTGAAAAAAATCGAATAATTGATCACCCTACTATCTACTAAATTTTTTTAATTTTGGAAAATATTCAGAAACCGTTCTCAAATTTTTAAATTTTAAAAAAAGTCAATTTATCAAAAATCCGGCCACATTTTTTTAAATTAAGATGTTTGTCTATTCACACAAAAAAAAAATCAGTAGGGCATTTTTCGTATTTTTCGAGAAAATTGCATTTGAATAGTAGATTTCATAAAAATTCTGTCAACACCGCGTATGAGTAACGCAAATGCATTGGTTTCGCAAATTGTCGTTACTCATACGCGGTGTTGACACAATAAAATACAAGAGAATTATAGAATTTTTCTGAAATCCAATATTCAAATGCGATTTTCTCGAAATATACGAAAAATGCCCTCCTGAATTTTTTATGTGGATAGACAAATATCTAAACTAAAAAAATTAAATAACATGTGGTCGGATTTTTGATAAATTGTTAAGGGGACAAAGAAAAAAGTACTTGTTGTAAATTTTATTCTAAGGGTCGTAAAATTGGTAAAAAAAAGTATAATTTTAGTCCTTTTCATATTTTATGAAATAACGATCCTAGACTCTTGAAATTTGTAATAAAGGATCCTTTGGTAAACAAAAAAATATTCCACAAAAATTAGTTTTATGTGAATGTATTTGGGAATACCTGCCAATGGCCACTGAAAAGCAAATTTGTGAAAATTTATACGGAAATTTAGAAAGAGCGTCTTCAGTCTGCAACAAGAGAAAAAATTACGTTTCTTTGATAAAACTTCATGTCCGATTTTCTTGACCAAATCCAGCCAAATCCTTTTGGATTATTTTTTTAATACAAAATTGTGGGGTTACTAAGATGAAAATTTAAATTTTACTTTAAATTACTTTTACAAGAAAAAAGGAAAGAGAAATTGCAAATAAGTTAAATGAATCGTAGGCCAATTTAATATATTTTGAAATCATTATAAAAACAGTAGAGTCCGACCGAAACCAGTTTTTGAAGGCCGAACCGAACCGCATATTCGGCCAAAAAATCAATATTCTGCCGGAACCGAAACTTAAAATCAAAATAATTGCCTGGCTTAAAAAAAAAATATTTTGATTTTTTTATAGAACTTAGGGCTGGTAACTTATCAAAAGCTAATCAATGATTAATACTAATCATTGTTTATTTTCATATAAGAGGGTTTTCGTGTCAACTGACACAACTTTTGAAACCGATGTCTTCCGATCGGGATGAAATTTGCACCAAGGTAAGTCCTATTGAATTGTAGTTCAGACACAATATTTCAGCGAGATCGGTCAAGAACTCTCTGAGTTAGAGGGGGTCGAAATTTGACATTTTGTCCAAAGAGGTGTATATTCTCATCCATGTAACTTCTTGCCTATTGTTTTTAGCAAAATATATTCTAAATATTTTAGAAAGCTATTTCTTCAGCCTTTCGAAAAAAAATATAAAAAAAATAAAAAAAAACTTTTTGATTTTTTTTCTTAAAAATACAAAACTTTTTTGACTTTTTCCTCAAATTGGGCCATTTTTTTTTTTTTGATTCAAAAGAAAGCTTAGGTGATTTCCTTTAAGAGCTATGGGGTCGCTTAGTGGGATGCGAGTGGGATATCTATGAAAATTTTTCTTTTTTAACTTTGGAACACAAAAAACGGTTCTTCAATTTCCAATTCCTTTGTCTGGCGTATGATTCAATTTCCTTTGTCTGGCGTATGATTCACCAAAATATTTTATTTTTTAAAATTCGCCGTTCTGATTTTTTTTTGTTATAGAAAAAGTATCGAATTCGGACTAAATTTTCAACAATTTAACGAAAATGATGCTATAAATTTGGTAATAAAAGTTTTGCTGGGCGTGCAGTACGATTCGATATATATGGGGCATTCCATGTGAAATCGGACACTTTGAAAATTTTTTTTTTTTAGATTTTCCCAATTTATTTACAGTTTTTAGTACCCTTCGAAACCCCCTTCGTGGTAAATTTTCAAATTTTTTTGATGACCCGTTCAAAAGATATCGAATTTTTAAAAATTGGTAGTTTGTTCCTTTACTCAAACTTCTTTTACTCATAACTTTTTCAATAATGGTCCAAATTAAATTTTTTTTTTTTTAAAAAATTTTGTTTTTTAGCACTCTTGTATGCGATTTTTAAGTTTTTAAATTTAAATCTCATTTTTGAAAATGTTTGTACTCTTCGATTTTTTTGAAATTTTTTTGTGTAAAACTTCTATCGATTCTACAACTTTTTTGCCCAGGAAGATCGTCGGATAACGATTATTACAATTTTTTTAAATTTTTTGGAAAAAATTTATTGTAATTTTTCAATCTTAAAATCATTTGTACTGCTCCAATGGTGCGTCATAGAGGGGTCATTTATAAGACCGACCCCCATTATTTTTTACGTTTTAACATTTTTTTGGAACAAACTAATACCCTATCTCCAATTTCTAAGGGGGCTTCCACACAAAACGACATTTTTCAAAATTTGCTCCAACCGCTCTAACTGCCCTAATAGTGCCCTTAGAGTAACAAAATGTATGACCGACCCACAATATTTTTTTAGTCCAAACATTTTCAAAAATGAGATTTAAATTTAAAAACTTAAAAATCGCATATTAGAACGCTTTTAAGAATTTTTTGGAACTTTTTTTAGAAAGTACGCAAGATAACAAAAATTTTGAAAAAAAAAATTTGATATTTGGACCATTATTGAAGAAGTTATGAGTAAAAGAAGTTTTAGTAAAGGAGCAAACTACCAATTTTTAAAAATTCGATATCTTTTGAAAGGGTCATCAAAAAAATATGAAAATTTACCACGAAGGGGTTTTCGAAGGGTACTAAAAACTGTAAACAAATTGGGAAAATCTAAAAAAAATTTTTTTCAAAGTGTCCGATTTGACATGGAATGCCCCATATGCAATTCGCAAAAAATCTGTATATGAGTATCCAGGTACTCGCTTTCATTCATTCACTTATATGAGAGATAAGTAAGAACGGTGTATTTCGCTGCATAGGTGTACTTATCACTGCTCACATCGTTTATGTAGTTGTATAAGGGTCAGTCTTAGTGAAATCAATCAAAAATAGCTAAAAATTTTCGTGACCCCCTCCGATTTTGATGAAATTTGGTTTATTTGTAACACTAAGTGATAAACTAATGCACACTTATTTTCAGCCGTCTAAGTCAACAGGGGCCGAAAATACGGAGGGTTAAAATTTCCCCCAAAATCTCCCAGTCGCGACACTTTACACCGTAAAAACTTAATATCGTTGGTTCTATTATAGCTAGAAAGCCCATTTTTGGTTTGTTTTGAAGCTCATAATATGCTCTATAAGACCTACCATAACCAAAAAATTTTCGAAAAAAAATAAGGGTTACCTCCCTTATTTTAAGGTCGTGATAAAGGGAGGAGAAAATGGGGAGGATGGTATCCCCCGATTTTTTTTTTACTTGATAATCTTATAGAGAAAGTCCTAAAGAATATATTCTAAAATTTTTAAGTTGGGACAACAATGGGATCACTCAAAATCAAAATTTTTCACAATTTTCCCTAAAATCTCCAAATCGCAATACTCTTTGAACCTTAAAAATTTAATATCATATGTGCTATTGTAGCTACAGAGTCCATTTTTGTTTGTTTTAAAGCTTATAGTACGCTCTACAATACCTACCTTAACCAAAAAATTTTAGAAAAAAAGGAAGGGTGCTCCCCTTATTTAAAGGTCGTGGCAAAGGGTGGAGGAAATGGGGGAAAAGTATCCCCCGATTTTTTTTTTTACCTGGGATTCTCAAAGTGCAGGTCCTAATGAACATAGTCTACAATTTTTATGTTGGGACAACAATGGGATCGACCAAAATCAAAATTTTTCAAAATTTTCCCCCAAAATCATCAAATCGCGACATTCTTGCGCCTCCCATTGGAGTCCCAAGATAAAAATTTCAGGATATGCTCTCTAGAACTTACTCTCTAAAAAAAAAATTAAAAAAAAAAATTGGGGGATACTATCCCCCGATTTCCCCCACCCCTTGCCACGATCTTATAATACAAAAGGCACCCCTAATTTTTTTTTATTTTTTTTTTTTTTGTAATAGTAATATTGTAGGGCATATTAAGAGCTTTAAAACAAACCAAAAATGGACTCTGTAGCTATAATAAAGTCCACGATATTAAATTTGTAATGGGCAAGAGTGTCGCGATTTGGAGATTTTGGGGGAAATTGTGAAAAATTTTGATTTTGGTCGATCTGATTGTTGTCCCAACATAAAAATTTTAGGATATGTTCATTAGGACTTGCACTTTGAGAATACCAAGTAAAAAAAAAATCGGGGGATACTTTCCCCCCATTTCCTCCACCCTTTGCCACGACCTTTAAATAAGGGGAGCACCCTTCCTTTTTTCTAAAATTTTTTGGTTAAGGTAGGTATTGTAGAGCGTACTATAAGCTTTAAAACAAACAAAAATGGACTCTGTAGCTACAATAGCACATATGATATTAAATTTTTAAGGTTCAAGAGTGTTGCGATTTGGAGATTTTAGGGGAAATTGTGAAAAATTTTGATTTTGAGTAATCCCATTGTTGTCCCAACTTAAAAATTTTAGAGTATATTCTTTAGGACTTTCTCTATAAGCTTATCAAGTAAAAAAAAAATCGGGGGATACCATCATCCCCATTTTCTCCTCCCTTTATCACGACCTTAAAATAAGGGAGGTAACCCTTATTTTTTTTCGAAAATTTTTTGGTTATGGTAGGTCTTATAGAGCATATTGTGAGCTTCAAAACAAACCAAAAATGGGCTTTCTAGCTATAATAGAACCAACGATATTAAGTTTTTACGGTGTAAAGTGTCGCGACTGGGAGATTTTGGGGGAAATTTTGACCCTCCGTATTTTCGGCCCCTGTTGACTTAGAGGGCTGAAAATTTGCATTTGTTAGTTTTTTACGTAGTGTAAGAACTTAACCAAATTTCATCAATATCGGAGGGGGTCAAGAATATTCATGATTGATTTCACTAATAATGACCCATAACACTTTTATATTCATTAACACTTTATATCTTCACCTACTGCTTTAACATTTTCTATGTATAACGGTTAGTTTAAATGTATAACATACAAAAATACCTGTTATAAATTGTTTTATATTTTTAACTGTTATAAAAATGTTAAAAATATTTTATAACATTCAGCTACAAAACTACAAAATTCTGTAATGGGTGTAAAGGTGAATCTCTTAAATTGTATCACTTTCTCTTAAATGTTAACGAAGGTCATCGATTTGCAGACTTGTGTATGCATAAATTCCCACTCTCTAATGTTCTCTTCTCTCCTGTGATACATTATTTTTTATAAAAAACCTCAACTGAGTAATGTTAAAATGTAAGAATAATATATGGTAACATTTGACATTTTAGGGAGATGCTGGAGTATAGAAATCTGTAAAGCTCTCAATACAAAAAATTATAATAGAAACCGTTAAAAAAAAACAAAGAGCTATTAGAGCATCAAACCGAACGAACTACCGACAACTACGTACATTTTTGGAAATCTGTTTAAACGAGCTTGATTTTTTTTTTTGTCTAAAGTAAGGAAAACAAAAATTACACCGCACGAGTAAAGATGAGGCACTAACAAAAACAACAGCTCTAAAAAAGCAAAAAAAAAAAAATCACCAGCCTCAATATTAATAGCAGAAGCAGCAGTAACAAACAACATACATAGTTGTGCGAAAACAAAAAAATCCCAAAAAAAAGTCGAATCGTATACGAAAAATGGCAAAAGAATTCCAGCACATCGCTGAGTCGCATGTCGAGACAGAGTCAAATGCCGTCAGTACTTAAATTACTTCACTACGAAGTGAAGCTGTCAACGGGATCGTGTATGTACACGTTACGTTAAAACAGTAAAAGATACGGAATAAAATTCCACAAAAAATACGTAAATTTTGTATTCGCTCATTCGTTTGCTACTTTCGTTTAGTTCGTTTTTACGTTTATGACGTTTGTAAATACTTATGATGATTATGATATTTAAGGCTGGCTGATAGTTATTATATTTTGTCATTGAATGCATCATATATTACGTAGAATTTGTGCAATATATAATTTTTTTTTTATTTACCATAGGTCAAAAAACTTAAAAAATAAATTATACGGCGGGTGTGTTAATATTTTAAATTCATTTTGTTTTTTGGTTTTCTATGGAAACCTTTAATATAAATAAATGTATAAATTATAATTTAATTATGAAATGAAATTAAATGAAATGAAATTTCATTAAAAAATTGTTTGAATGAAAATATTTTTAAGTGTGTGTATTTTGAGAGCGGGTAACGGATACAAAGTAATGTTTCTAAAAATTTTTGTTATGTGAAATTTTAATACTAGTGAATTTAATTTAATCTCAAATTAAGAATGAATAGAATAATTATTACTTTAGTATAAAATACTAACTATAAGAAAGCAGATCAACTATAATAACTTGACTTGCGTCTTTTTAATGTAAGTTGCACATTTGTTTAAATTGTAGCATATTAAGGTCCAATTTAATATTCAGCTCTTTAGTAATTTGTTACCAAAATGTTGGTTTAAAGCAATCTTTCGTGTTTCAAAACAAATCAGTCTTGTTAATTTTGCCAATTAATTGCCAGGAAAGCCTAAATAGTTGACTGTAAAATCTAACCTAATTGTTTTGTGAGTTAAAATTACCTAATTTCAAAATTCATTAAAACAATAAATCATTTGTTCTTAAGATTTTTTTCTTAGTATTCTTTAGTTTATTTATTTTTCAATAAAAATGTATCAAAGAACAATTGCGTTTCGTACCAATTAGCTTAATTAACGTTTTTTTTTGGATTATGGTTGGACATTTTTTGTTGTGTTTTTGATACCCTACACCACTCTGTGGGTGTTTAAGTTGAAATGGTCGCCCTACTTATGGTAACCCTAATTTTTAATGTCATTTTTACGATTGGGTAATAGACACCAAGAAGGTTTTTCTGCTTTTACTTTTTTACTTTCGTTATTAAATTCTTATTTTAAATAATACCACTGAACAATAATTTAGTTATCGTTGTAATTCTTTCATACCTTAAAGTTGTAATATTGTTCTAGCTCTTGGAGTTCACTTTTTCTAAAATTTATATTGTTAAATTTTTTATCCAAATTTGCGAATAAAAAGGAAAGTATTCGATGCTTTACTTAATTAAAAAAAAAAAAACATAATTAGTTGTTGTTTGAAAGAAATTTTATCGGAATTTTTCAGGGTATAATGAGTTTGTGCATATGTTTGTAACTACCCGAAATATTGGCCCCAAACCCACTTACAAGCATACCAATCAACCCAGTATCACTTTTTGAGTCGATTTTCCAATGTCCGTCCGTCTGTTTGTTTAAACGATTTAGGACGCAATTACCAATTATTTCCTTAAGCTTCTTTTGGTCCAAGGCCGATTCCTATTGAAGTTGAAGAAAATTGGTCAATATTTAAACCAAACCTGTAAAAAACTTGAATTAAAGTATTTTTAAGTACATATGTATGTACGAAACTTAAATATGTAAAGACTATGCATGGGTCAGTTCTTTTTGCCGTTTAAAGGTGGTGTTAGTTTTAAAAATGTCATCTGGGAAAGTTGGAAGTTTTGTTTACTTTTTATTTTTCGTTTAATTTTGCTGGTTGTTTTGATTTGATTATATTTATTTTTGACACAACAATAATATTCATTCATACCCTGCAAACAATAGGGCGATATATCTCCCAAAAGATATTGCGGCGATACGGAAATTTATCATTTCAATAAAAAATCAAATTAGTATGTTTATTATATCGCCGTTTTCTTATACGAACGATATTTTGGCGATAAACAAAAAAAAAATATTGAAAATTTTTATTTCTTTGTCAATTCAAAATAATTTATCATACAACAGGAAATCTTTGAAAGAATATAAATTTGGACGAAAACCACAAATTTGCGTTCAAAAATAAAATAAAAAATTCAGCGAATTTTGCGGATATATTTTTCAGGTGAATGCAAATGTTTTTAGTCCTGTTAACATGACCAAAATATGAAGGAAAAAAAAATGTTTAGCTTCAGAGAATCGATATAGCTGTATCGCCGGATTATCATTTTAGTGATATTCCGTCGATACATACAAATCTATTATTTTTCGTTTATACGATTATCTGGCGATATCGCCCTTTTATCGCCAAGACGAATCGTTTTCGTATCGCCGGGATTTGTTGCCTTCGGGTAACAGTTTCTTCCGAAAGGTGTATCTCCGGCTATACGAATTCGATAATTGCCGCAATAAAATTTATCGTATCGGTAATACAACCGGCAAATCGATGTCGTATCGTTTTGTTTGCAGGGTAATTTTAAAATTTTTCAATGTTTATTTTTCGTTATTCCTAAATCGTTTCCAAATACTTTACAAAACAAGTAGAAAAATTTAATTCGACTTGGTCGAATCTATGAATACCCTCCACAATGTTATCTGATAGTAATTTTCTAAAAAAAATTTAAAAAAATTGCATTACAAATTTTTTATTAGAAATATGTATAATATACATTGTATATTATTTTGAGTCAAACTTTCTTTTAATCAATCAAATTTTTTTGAGTGTACAATTTTTTTGACTGTCAACATTTTTTTGAGTCTGCCATTTCATTCAAAAAAATAATAATTTGTAAATTTTTTTTTGAGTGTAACATTTTTTTTGAGTGTAAATTTTTTTTTGAGTGTAAATTTTTTTTAGTGTACAAATTCTTTGAGTAACAAATTACTTTGTAAAATATTTTTGTTGTTTTATACCTACATATATGTAATACAAAAAAAAAACTATTTCACATATTTTCCTCTTTTTATATTACCATCCTTTTCTTTAAAAACCAAAAACAAATTAACATTCAATCATACACATACTTTATTTGATTTTTTTCCCGTTACATACAGTTACACTAACAATAACAAATATTTACTTGTCTAACAACTAAACTGCACCCCACGACAAGAAAACAAACAACAACAAGTTTTACAAAACTGGTATTTCACCATGCTATTAAAACTTGTTTAACGAGTTTTCAACAGTTTAAGGTGAAAGAAATCTGAAATTCAGTGCATTGCTTATAACTTTTGAACCACTGAACCGATTTTGCTGAAATTCAAAATCAAACAGCCTTGCGGAACAACAAATATATATGCTAAGCTTCAGTCCCCTCAGAATTGTATTTCGAAAGTTATAGTGGTTTTAATCTTGTAAATTCGAAAAATACCCTTCCCGAAATTTACTATTTTGCTCATAACTTTTGAACCACTGGACCGATTTCGCTGGATTGCAATACCAACCTGACCCGGTAAATGAAGAACATATATGTCAAACTTCAGGAGCCTCCGTAAAGTCTTTCAAAAGTTAGCGTGTTTTCAACGGACAGACAGACAGACGGACGGACGGACAGACGGACGGACGGACGGACATCGCTAGATCGACTTAAAATCGATCAAGGATCATGAATATATATACTTTATGGGGTCCTAGACCAATATTTCGATGTGTTACAAACGGAATGACAAACTTATATATACCCTCTATCACTAGAGTAGAGGGTATAAAAAGATTACCATCTATTGATAACGACTTCGTTATTACTGACACTACTATTCATGAGTTACCCCTGCATTTGTAAGTACAATTAAAAAAAAACCTTGTAAAATTACAAGAAAATCTTGTAACTTTTTTTTGTCTGCTAGGTTGTTTGTTTACAAGGAGGTTTCGTAATTTTACTAGATTTTTTGCTACCTCCTGTTTTACGAGAATTCCTAGTAATTTTACAAGCTTTTTATCAATAATTTTGTAATTTTACAAGTTTTTTACCAATAAAATTGTAAATTTACAGTTTTTTTGCTTCAATTGAAATTACAAGGAATTCTCGTGAATTTACTAGATTTTTTTTTTTTGTAAAATTATCTTGGAAATTTGAAAAATTACAAAAAAAAAAAATTGTAAAATAACAAAAAAAAAAAAAAAATGTAGATTTCGATTTGTTGAAATATTGATAAAATGGGATTATGAGGCTTTTCCTAGTAATTTGACAAAGTTTTTTTTGTGTATGTACATGAACTTATACTCGAAACTTTCTAGTATAAAAATTTTTTAGTTACCCGTGTAAAAAAATAATTAGATCAAAACATATCTCCTTTGATAAAAACATATATGGATCATATATAAATGGATGTAATCAGATCTACTCCATATATATTCACATCTGCTTCAGATATTTTTAGATCCGCAAATTGAGTCTATCTGACAATTTTACGTATATGAACATATCTGAAAATGTCTGATCATATATGCTATATGAGGCATTCCACACCAAATGTCCCGCTACAGAAAAACATGTGTCCCGTAAATTTCTGAATAGGTTGTTTGGAACTAAGAAAATTGCGTTTTTGGTTTTTCTAATTTTCAAAAACTGGGCTTAGAAAGCGTGGTCAAATATTTGAAAAATGGTCAAATTTGTGGCGCGTTTCCTTGGTTAAATATTTATCACATTAAAACGGAATGCACCACAATCTCAAAAACATTCATTCTTATACAGTTTTGTATGGGCTATCGATTAAATTTTTTTTTGGAAAATTTTCAGACCCGTTCTGAAATTTTCCATTTTTTAAAAAAGTCAATTTATCAAAAATCCAGTTACTTTTTTTTTTTTAAGTTTAAATGTTTGTCCATCCACACAAAAAAGTTCAGACACGCGTTTATCATTTTTTTTCGAGAAAATCGCATTTGAATTTGAAATTTCATAACAATTTTGTAATTTGCTTGTATTTTCTTATTTTAACGTTGCGAATGAGTAATATTAATTGCACAAATATTACTCATACGCTCTGACACTAGCATTAACACTTTATTTTAATGAAATGGACGTAAAAATCCATAAAATGAGAAAAGGGTTTTTGTATGAGTATGATTTATTGACACAATGTGTGTTCTAAAGCGTCTTAACACACAGCAAATATCGGATTAAAAATGCATTATCAGTTGTTTTTTCATAAATTAAACAAATTCCGAATCTGAAGAATTTAAACTTTAAAGAAAATGTAGAAATTTAACCAAAAAAATAAGAAGTCAAATTGCATTAAAATTTTTGTTTCAAATTCTTCAGACTATTTACGATAAGTCACCAAATAATTTATAAAAAAAAAAAAACTTTTCTTTTTTTATAAACCAAAAAACACAATATAATTTCTTGAGATCCAACACGATTTCCAGCAATCATAAGATATGTAACAGATTTTTAATTTACACGTTCAGATGTTCATACTTCACTGTCCCAACTTCTGCATGTTTACGATTATTTCAGCCGATTTTTTTGAAATTTCTTGAATAGACAAATCTGATGCTTATCCATTTACATTACATGACGTTACCGCATCATGAAAAGTGCAACTTCTGCATGTTTACGATTATTTCGGCCGATTTTTTTTAAATTTCTTGAATAGACAAATCTGCTGCTCATCCATTTACATTACATGACGTTACCGCATCACTAAAAAGTACAAAACGATTTATAAATTAATAAATATGTATGTATTTTGTAGTTTCATTTTTTTTTGTTGGTTTTAAAAAATTTACTTTGTTTTGACATTTTTGTCTTTTGAAAAAATTTCAAATTACCAAAAAATAAACATTTTTTTTTTAATGTTTGTTTTGTTTTTGTTATTTTTTTTTTTTTCATAGAAATACTCAAATAAAAACAACCAGTTTGGATAATTGACAAAAGTTTTAAGGCGCGTTTAGACGGGAGAGAAAACCTCTAGATTTAAAGTAAAACACAACTCTGTGGTAATATACTTTTGACTTTAAAAATTGTTGTGTCAAATCTCATTTCTTTAATACTTGTTTTTGGTTACCATTTTCATTATATTATTATTTGTTTTCGCACATTTACTCAATTATTTCTAGTTTGGAAACCGAATTAAAGTAAATAAAAAATATATTAGAGGTATTCAGAGTCTTGTTGCCACCCCTGGCAATGTAGCAAAAGAGTACTTCTTTCAAAAAATACATGTATTTTGAAAAGTAATTTTGAAAAGTGCTCTTTTACCACCAGTGCCAGGGCTGGCAAGCAAGACTCTGAATACCACTATTGTAATAAAATTTTATTTGACATTCCAATTTTAAAAGTTACCACAGAGATGTTTTTTACTTTAAATTTAGGGGAATTCTCTTTCGTCTAATCACGCCTTTATAGAGATTTTAAATATTAGGGTTATTCATTTAAACAACACAACATAAAAATTTTAAGCAAATTTGATATGGTTACAGATCTGATTTTATTTACTATACAGTCACGACCCGCCGAATTTTACCAGCATATTCCTTGGCTCATTTCATGAAAATATGTCCATTACGACCATTCCCGAAAACGCAAGTGTGCGAAATGGCAGCGGTTTAAAAATTTTCGGATTGGTGGTTGGTGGGTAGTAGGGTAAAATTAATAACTTCTGAACCAGGAGTCCGTTTTTGCTTTTGGGCTCGTTGGAAAGTTTATTGGGAGACCTTTCAGAATCAATAACAAAAAAATTAAAACAAAGTGAAATCGTCGAGATACAGAGCTTTTAAAAGTAAAATGTGAAAAAAATACATAAGAATTTGCACATAACCTCAATTTTCTCAGCCAGATGGCAGGTAACTAACAATAAGTTTCTTTTTCTCTTAAAAGATAGCTCTACCACTTACCTTTCCAAAATGCCCTTAATGAAGCCTAGACGTCTTTCTGAAACTAAATAATTCGTTATCCGTAGTTATCCAGAAAAAATAAAATAGAAAGTGGCAAATATGTATTGTAAGTGATTTTTATCGAATGGACTTTATAATGATAACATCCATGCGTTAAGCATTAAATTTTTATGTAATTTAATCCCATCGCTGCACATTGGGAACTTTGTATGGAAAAGGCGCGCATCGACGTTTTTTTATTATAACTCTTGAACGGATAGGAATTTCCCGACATTCTTTACCATTATAAAAACTGGAGACCTTAAGGAACTCACTCATGTGGATTGGACATTTTTCGCATTAGTACCCTACTTGTAAATTTAAGGCAAAGTTGGTTAATTTATTTATATAAAAAAATAAAATAAAGGTCAATTATTTAAAACAGTTACGGATTTTAAGTGACAATATAACAGCTTACCATTCAATACAACGTGTTTTCTTTCATATTTTTGTAAAGTATACACCCTACACTAAAATAACGTGCAATATTAACTGTTTTCTATCTATTATCATTTTCGATTTTTTTAACAAAAATAATGTGGAAAAATATCATACAAAGAAGTAACACACGGTAAATAAGCATTATTTGCAATAATTGTTAAGTTTTTTTGTAAAAAAAAAAAATATTAAAAAAACATAACTCTATAATCGGTACTTCCAACTTTTCTGTCTGTCTTATTATGGATATATTTGGATCGGACTCAATCATAAAGATTCTAAAAACATCATGCAGGTTGTTTGTTTTTGAGTTTTCTCTGTTAAAAGTTTCTTTTGTAATTTTTAAAATGTGATCTTTTTAGAGCCTGCTTCGATAATTGTCATAAAAGAAGGCAAATATTTTTTAAATGTTACTTAATTATTGCCAACAGGCAATCACAATTTTTGTATAAATAATTTTTGTATAAATAATGTCATGAGCTAGAATTGTATGCATAGTGGTACTCATGGGTCACCAACCATACTTTTCAACTGATAATATTTCAGTTCCATGTATGTGTTTTCTAAATTTAACTGAGTTAATTTTTTCATTTGCGTTGATACACAGAGGTATTATATCAACCCGTTTTATAATATCTTCTTCTATTCCAGTTATTTTGGCCGTAACTGCGGCCAAAAAAGCCTTTTAGTTACAAGCATTAGGTGAAACTCCTTTTGCCTTACAAAAGTGAGGTAGGGTATCAAAATCAATAATTATTGGAAACCGCGGTTTTCTGTTAACAATAAAGATAATTGAAGTAAAATTGTGTAATAAAACGATTAATAGTAAATTGTTTTAGAAAATATTCACTTTAAAATATTTATTTTTCGTTAATAGACCCCACTTTAAACCTCATTTCAGGGCGCAGCTGCAACTGGCTGCACAAGTTTCTACCCCAGGAGTATTGAGTAATACTTCTAGTTTATTGTACAAAAAGAATCGACATTCCCTTTCGTTCCCTACAAAAGTTGCAATCCAAAATATAAACTGCTTTTTTCTAATTTTTCAAAAATTGACACTTTTTGATGGCCTGTATTTCCTACTTAAAAAGAGTAATATTAAAAACCATCAAATGGGTAACAAAGGTACTAGTTATAGCTACAATCTCCACTTAATTTCAGGAAAATCGCAGTATTAGAAGTAGTTTTAAAAAATAAAATAAAAAAAAGTCTTAAAAAAAATATTTTTTTTTTAAATTTATGCAAAAAGTCCTTACTTTGAATTTATGTCCTGGCTAAACTTAGCGATGGATTTTCTTTCTATGAACGGTTTTCTTTCTCCTAGGGTGTCTACTTAGCGAATACGAGCATTATTTGTAAATAACTAAACATTTGTTTGGCTCTCAAATGCGCAAATAGGATCCAATGTGCGCTGTACCTTTCTCAAAAATGTCCTAAGAGGAATTATATTTATGACCGACCCCAATATTTTCTGAAAATATAATCATATGTTCAGTACCGTTTATAATCATATGTTCAGTACCGTTTGTATTAATAAATATAATTTAATTAACTTTCTATTAGCGAAAAACTAAAATAACTACAACTTTGCGATCATTTGCGAGGATCATTAAAATCTTGGATCCTAATCTGCAATAAATTTGGGTTTAGATTCCAAAAAATGTTTAATATTAACCATGTAGTGTAGGGATAATGCCACTTAAAGTCAGCCCATTTTTTTTGTGTGAAAACTTCACACAAATGTAATTATGAAAGTCGTCAAAGTGAGCGACATCTTAACCTTAACGAATTCCCTGAAAGTTTGCACAGGGATTTGTTAGGCACCAATTATACGGGGCAGCCTTGTGGAGCTCAAGATGTGAATAAAATTTTCAGTTTGGACCACCCTACAATTTTTGCCCACAAACATTTTTCTAGAACATACCCACCTTAATTATTTGCTCAAAATTTTAAAATTTTCAAATTGATTTTTTGCAATTTTTTCTGAAACACAAGTTTTTTTTTGTAAAATTGTTGTTTAAATGTTTTATTTGGAAACATTTTTGTTTAAAGCTAAGTTCACAATGTTGGAGTTACTCCACTCTCGAGCACAGATAGAAATGTTAACTGTGCAAAATGCAGGGTGGATTTCTGTCACATTGTATTTGCCAGTTTACTTAATTGTCTCATAATTTGGAAAAATTAACCCACTAGGTATTGATAACATTAGTAATTATATTTTTTAACGTTTTAAATATTTTTTTTGTCATTTAAATTTGTTTCAATATAACATTTTTTGTTTTTTTTTTTTTTATTTTTTTAAATGAGATTATTAGCGATGTCACTTTCACAGGGGTTTATTTTATCTCTGTTAGCGGTTAACTTAGGCTCCGTTTACTTCAGATTGGAACCCCAGAGTAGAACATGTTTGACTATTGAGTGGATTGAAAAAGGATAGCCAAATTTAAAAAAATATGAAAACGCAAAAGGGAAAGATACAACATTTTCCACAGATTGGAGTACTCCAACGTTGTGATTTTATTTTACAAAAAGAAAATGCTGCTCAAGTTTTGTATTTGAAAAAATATTTTTGCAACTTACTTACTTCAACTTTTTGTCAAGTAAATACAACATATTTGTGCTTGAACATTTTAAGTACAAGTCGATAACAAGCTAATCAAGTAAAATATTAATTTTAAAAAAATTAAGGATAAAAAAAAAATTTTGGTTTGCAAAAGGAAACGGTTTTTTTAGAGCTAAATTTTAACCCCCCAAAGGCATGCGTTATTTTTGTCCGATTTGGCAAAACATTTAAAGTCGTTATTAGTGCCACCCTAATGTACGTTAGGTGGCACGCCACCGCAACTTACGTATCAGTGTGTGTGTGCAAGTTTTTTTGAAGTTAATCGAATTACCTATCACCAAAAAAAGTTGTTGATGTTTAAAGTCTTGCTGAAAGCAAATTAAATTTGGCTTTCAATTCTTCCGATGTTGATGCAACGATAACGAATGAGTCTTGCGAATTTGCGATTTTTTGAGTTGTTTTTAATTATTAGGTTCGGTAAGAACTGATAAAACAGTGATACAAAATCGAACTTTCCGAATCGAAATAGAATGAAACCAAAGGCAAGTGAAAGTTGACATTTTACATAATAACACCCTCAATGAATTTTTTAGTTCAGCTCTAGATTTTTTTTTACACGAATTTAAAATTGGTGATTTTAAAGAATTTCAAGATTTTTGCAAAATTAAGCATGCGCCTTATACAGTTTTCAAGAAATTATTATAATAATTAAAATAAAAGATCACTAATTTCAAATCCACGTAGATTTTTTTTTTAATCTAAAAATTCTAAATTTACCCCAAAATCTGAATTCTTCTAGATTTTGGAGTAAAAATATCATATTCGTCGGTGCGCCAACCAGAACCGCTTTGTGTATTTAAAATTTTTTTGAAGAGTCTGCTAAATTTTGTACTTTTGCGCTGTTTTTTAAAATTCAAATTAATGTAAATAGAAAACTTGCAATATTATTTATATAAATATTTTTGAAAGAAATGTTGTTTTAAATCACTGCGAAAGGTGAAAATAAAGCTAACTTGTAAGCCTCTTCCAAAAATTGTTAAAACACATAGCTGTTTTGGTTGGCAAACCGACGATACGTAAGTAATATCCGTGGATATCTAATAAAAAAATACCACTTTAAAATAATTAAATTTGAAACAACCATTTGTATAATTCTGATTTCAGGGAGAATTTTTAAGGCTCGCTCAATTGGTGAAATCTGCATCTTCATAAAATTTAACACTGAAATTAAACCGATTTTCCATATTTCAAAAAAATCAAAAATTACAAAAAAAAAAGGTAAATTTCGATCGAAAATTACACTAGTTTACCGGTATTTACATCCACGACATATTGCATTCTTTTTTTATGTAAAATCTAAAGTTGAATCTGAAAATCCACTCCAAAGTTTCAAAAGTAAAACAGTTTTCGAGATATTACCAACATTTCCAATTTTTATCTTTTTAAAAAAGTGGTTTTACTTAAATTAAAATATCTCCGGAACAAATTAATGGATTTCAATGTTTTTGATTTTAAATTAATGGTAGTTTAGTTATCTATCAACTCCTTTTACAGCATTTTTCAATCTGATGATCGGCTTAGAAAATATGTTTTTTAAGAAAATTCGATAAAAATTGTATAAGTTACATGCATTTGAGTAAAAAAGTGAAATTCAGTTTTTATAAATTTTTAATTTAGTAACACCAGTTTACAGTTTAGTTTAGTAACACCAGTTTACAAATTTTTAAATATTGTTTGATGTACGATATTTGACATTTATTTTCCATATAAATCACCCGCTGAATCCGAAAATGAAGTCAAGAAGTCAAAAAGTAGAAAATTTTTTAAGATATTGCCAAATTCCACATTCATAAAAGTGGTTTTAAATAAATCAAAATATCTACGGACTAATTTGGAGGATTTGAATTTTTTTACTTTTAAATTAAAGCTTAATAAATACTTTATCTATTTTCTATACAATATTTTTCAACTTTTCAAATTTTACTTCAATTTAAACAAAATTTAGAAAAAAAAAATATATTATATTGTAAATTTAGCTTACAAGGGAAGTCTCCCTAGTGTCACCCGCGGATCTTTATGGAATTGGTTTTATTTTGTAGACAGAAAAAATAAAGGGACACGTATTTTTTTTTTTGGCGGCCCAAATTCATGTTTAAGGGGTAAAAAGAAGGGGGAAGACAATGCCATTTTTCAGTTTTTTTCGTTTATCTCCTATATTATGCAAAGAAACCTAGTCATGTTACATACCAAATGAAAGGTCTTTGGAAAACCTATCTGCGTGTGCTACGAACGTGTCCAAATATGCACAACTTTTCGACATATTGAGTAAAATACCAAAATTTTAGGACATTTTTGTTAATAAGTCGAAAAATATTAATTTCTTTGGCCCGTTGTTAGCATCACGAGATAGGTATTTTTAATACCTTTAATCTGATACCACACATGCCTATATTAATTTTGTATAAATAGGCGTAAATCGTAAAAAACTGAAAAAGGTAATTTTCCCCCCATACAAATCGACCCCCCCTAAAAATGAGTTTGGGCCGCTTAGAAAAATACATGTCGAATTAATTTTCATTCTTAACAACATATCCAAATTTCATGAAGATCGGATGGTGACACCATGGAGACTTCCCTTGTTATTTACAAATTTTTTTTTAAATTAAATTTTTGTATGTAAATTTCAATATTAATTTATTGCGAAGAAAATGAGAGGTCTTTGAATAAAATCCGTCAAAAATTGTAAAATTTACGTGCATTTGAACAAAAAAGCATAAATTCAGTTTTATACAAAAACAGTTGTATTTGTTTATTTCGTGTGTGCCAAATATAAAAGCACACAAATATAACTGTATGTGTATAAAATCAGAATTTCTGCATTTTTACTTAAATGCATACAACTTTTATAGTTTTTAACGGATTTTTTAAAAACCGTCTTAATTTCTTTGAATTAGGAAATCTTCTAATTCGTTCTTTTTGTTTACAAATTTAGTTAAAATTGAAGCAAAATGGTCGATATATCGATTAATAGCTATTAATGTGATAATTTCATTGAAAAATTTTGTATATGGTGTTGATAGAACATCTAATTACCTTTACTTTAAAACCAAAAACAATGAAATCGATTTATTTGCTCCAGAGATACATATTTTAGATTATGTAACACCACTTTTTTAAAAAGATGAAAATTTGAAAAGTTGGCTATAACTCGAAAACTTCTTGTAAGATTTTACATAAAAAATAAATGCAAAATGTTGTGGATCGTAAATTTTTTTTAATTTTTTTTAATTTGTTAAAAAACAAGGAAAACTGTCAAATATTGGTAAAATGGGAATACGAGACTTTTTCTAGTAATTTGACAAGGTTTTTTTTTTTTTTGAGTGTACACTAGAGTGGCTCGTTTTTAGGCTTTTCTCTCTGATCAAATTCTAATACCCGCCAAAAGTGTCGGTCCCCTAAGGGTAACAAACATGCAAAATATCACTCCGATCGGAGTTTATCTTCTGTCTCCACTTTGAGCCTCAAAATTGGGGTTTTCGCCAAAAAGGACTTTATTTAAAAAAAAAAATAAAAAATTTAAGTTTTTTTATTAAAATAATTAAAAAATTATTTTTGTATAATATTTGATCTTAAATACTTAAATATGAAATCTAAAGATTTTACGGTATCATTAACCCGTTCAAACTTGACACCAAAAAAATGGCATGATTTTGGGGGCGTTCTCAAAACACCTTTTTTCAAAATTTGAAAATTTTATTAAAAAAAAAATTTAAATATACCATTTTTTCTTTCTGAATTCATTAAGAACACCTTGGAGAAGAAAAATGTGAAATATGGCGGGTAGCCGTCGAGCCACTTTTCGGGAATCGCTTGGGGAAGTTAGCGGATTTCAAGGAAATGTTGGTTTTATCAATAATTTGGATTAATAAAATCTTATAAATTTGATTTTTGTGTAAATTAACGGTTTTTTGGTGTCATGGCATTCTATTAGATAACTTTAAGTCTGTCATGAAATTTTACAGATCTAGGACGTCTTAAACCCACATTGGCTGGGGGTCAAAAATGACACCCGCGGAAAATTTGAAGTGTAGAGTTTTAATATTGTGCTATAAACAAGTATAAAACGGCGTTTATGTTTTTTACCTCAACTATTATTTCGTATTAATATATTATCTTTAAAAAAAATTGTTAACCCTTCTTGGTAGGGGGTCAAAAATGACCCATTCAATAAAAAGTATATATTTTTTCATATAAAATTAATTTGTGGCAATCTATTAGATAACTTTTAATCAGCTTCTAAATCTCACATATTTAAGATATCTTTAACGCCAATGTGGGTTTTTGACCCCATACCAAGAAGGGTTAACGATTTTTTTTAAAGATAATATATTAATACGAAATAATAAAACGAAATAATAGTTGGGGTAAAAAACATAAAAGCCGTTTTATACTTGTTTATAGCACAAAATTTATTTGGGGGTCATTTTTGACCCCCAGCCAATGTGCGTTAAAGACGTCCTAGATCGGTAAGATTTCATAACAGACTTAAAGTTATATAATAGAATCCCATGACACCAAAAACCCGTTAATTTGCACAAGAATTAAATGAATAAGATTTTATTAATCCAAATTATTGATAAAACCAACATTTCCTTGAAATCCGCTAACTTCCCCCCGCGATTCCTAAAAAGTGGCTCGACGGATAACCGCCATATTTCACATTTTTCTTCTCCAAAGTGTTCTTAATGAATTCAGAAATAAAAAATGGTATATTTAAAATTTTTTTTTAATAAAATTTTCAAATTTTTAAAAAAGGTGTTTTGAGAACGCCCCCAAAATCATGCCATTTTTTTGGTAGCAAGTTTGAACGGGTTAATGATACCGTAAAATCTTTAAATTTCATATTTAAGTATTTATGATCAAATATTATACAAAAAAATTTTTTTCATTATTTTAATAAAAAAACTAAAATTTTTTTTTTTTTTTTTTTTAAAAGTCCTTTTTTCCAAAAACCCCAATTTTGAGGCTCAAAGTGGAGACAGAAGATAAACTCCGATCGGAGTGATATTTTGCATGTGAGTTACCCTTAGGGGACCGACACTTTTGGCGGGTATTAGAATTTGATCAGAGAGAAAAGCCCAAAAACGAGCCACCCTAGTAACTACATATGACTGCATTTAAAAAATTTAGAAAATATCTCACGCGATGTATAATCATATATGATTTATTATGTTTGCATCAAGTTCTATATTGTTATATATGATTATTTTTACAGGGATATAGGGTTGATAGATCAACTAATAACCTTTAATTTAAAACCAAAAACAATGAAATCGATCTATTTGTTCCAGAGATATTTTAGATTATGTAACACCACTTTTTTAAAAAGATGAAAATTTGAAAAGTTGGCCATAACTCGAAAACTGTTCGTAGATTTTACATAAAAAATAAATGCAAAATGTTGTGGATCGCAAATGTTTTTTTTTTTTTTTTTAATTTGTTAAAAAACAAGGAAAACTGTCCAATATTGGTCAAATGGAATAACTAGACTTTTTCTAGTAATTTCACAAGGTTATTTTTTTTTGAGTGTTCACGAAGAAAATTTTTTCCATTTTTTTTATTAAGAAATAGATATTTTCACCGGTCAAAATTCAGTCCGAAACTGTGCGATTACGCATGAAATGCCTTATATAGTTTGTAACGTTAGAGGCTTCAAATGATGCATTTTGATATTTGTTTACGCAATGTTTGGCAAAATCTCATTTCTTGTTTTTACTAAAAACTAAAAATTTTATTTTTTTTTTTATTAAATATTGCTATCTGTAATAAAAATACTTAGTAAAAAATAGAAAATTTTGGTTAGGTAATTGATTAAACCTTTAAACCCAGCAAAAACTTGTATTACCAAGTAATGAAAAGCGTAATGGGAAATTCAAAAGTTATAACTGCTTCTGATTCGAATTACTTTTCCCATTACATTTACAAGCAAATGTGCGAAATGTAATGATTATCAAAACAGTATTAATAACTTATTACATATTCATTAATTGGTAATGAAAAAATTATTTTAAAAAAATTTTTAAAAAATATTTAATTTTATTTTATTTTATTTTTGACCACAATAATGTGCAGTGAGTCGAAAATTGAAAATCTCGTTCTGAATTTTTTTTATTTTATCATTATTAGTATGTCCTTTTTTTACATTTCAAAATAATGATAAAGGTAATTTTCCATCAGTACTAAGTAATGCGAATGGTAATGATGTGTCATTACCAAGTTTTTGCTGGGAATTGTATACTGGTACATTTTCTTTTGATTAAATATGTGTGTCGTAAATATACACATTTTTAAAAAAAATTTCTATTAAACTACAAGTCACTAACAGATTATTAATTAAGTTACAATTAATTTCAATAAGCTTGTACAATTTGTCAAATGTTCTCTTATACTCTCTTTACGCTAACAAAATGAATGAATAAAAGCCTAATTGTAATGAGGAAATACTTCAGGATGAAAAATAAAAAAAAAATCTGAACGCGAGCATGACAAAGCTAATGTAATTGTTACAATTTTTTTTGATTTTTTTGCGTGGAAAAAATCACAGCAGACTCCCAAGGGAAGTTACCAAAATGAAATATATCCGTATAGATAAATAACTGTTTGGGACAAATGTAATAACATCATCTTAAAAGTATTAAGAAAATGTGTACCACACGCTCTTGATTAGGACACCTTTTGCAAATCTCAATCAATTCAACAAATATTACATAGGATACTTCCTCCTTCGACATGTTTAATAAAAAACGTGAAACAAAATCACAGCTTCAGTCAAACATTTTTGACAAAAACACCATGTTAAACATGGTAAAATAAAGAAAAGAGAACAACAGCAAAAACAAAAAATTACACAAAATGAAGAATAATGAGTGAGTAAATGAATAGATGGATGTTTGTTGGTAGGAGAAAAGTAGCTGCAGAATTAAACGATGAAATAAGGAAACGTATTTTACCTTCGTCATTGTCATGATAATTAATTTAAAATGTACTCAAACCGTCTCTTTTTGTTTTTGTTTTATTACAAAACATTTTACCCAAAAAGGGTTTAAGGGACTTATTTTGGAAAACAAAGCAAAAACTTCATATACTTACATTCGAACTTCATACAATAGCTTGTACTCATTGTATGGTAAGTCATGGTAAGTCATGGTGGCTGAGTTGAAAATCAAGACTATTTTGAATCAAGTCAACACTATTCAAAACGATACTACACCATTTAACATTGGAAATATTCGCTTTAACTCGGAAAAAACTGTATTTTTGACCAAACATTTTTATAAGGCATTCATTAGTAATAGTTCCTCTATAGCTCACTAGAATGCTCAGTAGGCAATTTGACCCGAAATCCGGGCCAAAAATAGTTTTATGCACTAATAATAATAGTAATTTTGAAATGACGTTCGATAGAGAATATATCAAAGAAAATTATAAAATAATAAAAGCAGCATAAAAGCGATGTCTGGAGTTAAATATATGAGTCCAAGTCGTACACTCAGATGAAAAAATGTGTCAAAAAATCAAGAAAACAAATTTCAGTTTGAATTAGAAAACTTTTACCAGATTTTTTGTTAAAATGGAACTTTAGCTAAATTCTGCACTATGTTTAAAAAAATAACAGAAATATGTTGGAGTTTTTACTAGAGTTGTCAATTATTCGCCTTTCAACTATGTTCGAATAATTCAAATAATTGTTTTTGTTTGTTCGATCAAACGATTAAATATAAACATTTTTCGATTAATCGAGGAGAATAACGAATAAAAAAGTGGTTGCTAAAAATTTTTTTCATTAACAAAAAAATAAACAATTCAAAAAAAACTTACAAATAAAATAATTAATATTTTATTAACAAAAAATAAGTAAAAAACTCATAAATTGAATAACTGAATTTACTTTTTTATGTAAAAAATGCATAACATTAAATTCGCACTAATTTTTTTAAACATGTTTAACCACTTAAACATGTTTAAATTAAAACTTGTTAAGGTACATAAACATGTTTAAGTACTTAAACATCTTTAAAATAATGAATGCGAATTTGGTATAAAAAAACTTAAAATTAAAATAACTTTTAGATTATAGTTGGTAAGATTCGGCGGATGACGTTGGAGGACACCTTTTCCCTCTTCATAGATGTTTAAACATTTATTTTCACGATATCTATGCCTAATGGACCACACAATGTGCTGAGGTGTGCTGACGTAAAACCTCTGCAGCCACTTACAACGCCTGAAAAACACTTATCATTAATTTCTATTATTTTCTACAACCACGGCCTTAAAATGGGGCGGACTGAAACAATAGCATTTCCTAATATTCCATTTTTTAAATAAATATACAAAAATAATTTTGTTTTTCTGGTAGTGTTTTAGTTCTTTAAGAAGTAAAATTTTTCTCCTTGTCCGATTTTGCATCCAAGCTTAACCAGCCTAAGACCATAAGACATAATCGTGCCAAACTTCAGGAGTATGACTCTTTTATTTTGGACTGTATCGTGCCCTTCACAGACGGACATCGCTCGAATGTCTTAGAATCGATCAGTGGTCAACAATATATCTATTTTATGGGGTCTTAGACCGATATTTTGATACTGTAGTTGGAGGGTATAAAAAAATGATTGTTCGATTAATTGATATATATTAATCGATTTATTCGTTATTCGAATTTTTAAATTAAGCTAACAAGAGTTTGGATTTGTTTGATCGATTAATCGAATTATTCTCAATCAGTTAACAACTCTAGTTTTTACTGACTCTGTTTGCTGATTTAAAAAAAAAATATTTTAAATTTTAGAAGATTATTTTGTTATTTTACACTAAATTTTTTTTACAATTGTACTAAAAATTGTTCAAATGTAAACAATCAGCTAATTATTTTAATACTTTAACAGAAATATTTAGTTCTCCTGTTTCTAAGAAAATTTTCCTGAAAAAAATATGAAAAAAAATTAAAAAAAAATTTATTGAAAAAAAAAATAAAAAATTAAAAAAAAATTATTGAAAAACAACATAAAAAAAATGTCACTTTATTATCTTTTATTAAAATTATTGTGTTGCTAATTTCTTGTGTTCCATTTTTAAGGGGAAATCCCCCCCCCAGGCCAAATGTCGAAAAGAAAAAAAAGAGGAAAAAAGAAAAAAAAGAAAAAGAGAAAGAAAAGAAAAGAAAAAAAGAAAGAAGGAAATTTTCTAAAAAATTTTCCGATCCCGGGTGAAAATGACCATGTATGTTCATACATGTTCATACATGCTCATACATGATTCCATGTATGATAGTATATGAACAATATATGGAAATGTATGTCATATATGGGAGCATATATGAACATACACAAGTAATGTAATACTCCATATATGTAAATGTATGCAACTATGTGTGGATAGGTATATGTCATTCTCCTTCATATATGCTATGCATCTGCATAGTATACATGTATTAAAAACATTTTTTTTAAAGGTTGGGTTCGGCAGAACTTTGCAAAATTGGACGAAGTTCATGTATGGGTTCAGTCTGAAAAAGTCGTTCGGTTGGACAATAATGATTATACATCATCAAGATTGATTATAATTTTTGTATTCTATAGGCGAATATGAACGCACTAACGTAAACAACCAAATTTAGAAGAAAATTCGAACACTCTGACGGTATTACCGTCAGAGCTGAGAAGGATTTCATACCTTAATAATATTTGGTGTTCTGAATGAAACTTTAATAATTGCATTCCCCAATCACAATTTATCGAATTAATTTACATTTGATTTTAAAATATAGAATGAATTCGGTTTCTTTTTCATTCGACTTTGAAATTGAATGCGTAAGTTTTTATAAATTCGATTTTTAAAAGTCTCATGAATAATAAATAAATGAAATAAAGAATGCATTCAGTTTTTAAAATTCTCATAAACAAGAATTCGATTTAATGGTAAAAATCGAATCCATTCCAAGAAATATTGATATTTAAAGATAATTGTATTCAGTGACTATAAAAATCGAATGTATTTTATTTGTGAATTCATTCGAAAAGTCGTTAATTCTTCAAAGCTTTGATTAGCCTAAAGTAGCATAAAGTCCAAAGAATCTTTTTAAAATATTCGTTAGTTTTTATTAAAAAATCAGTGTCATAAATTAGTACAAATTATTTATATTTGAAAAAATTTCAATTAATAGACGTTTTATGGAAAAAATACCAAAAAAAAATTTACATACAAATTCATGTATGACAATGTATGATCATTAATGTACATGTACCCTCAAATTACGGATATGCACTTGTATGGACATCCATATATGCATCATATATGACCATACATGGTCATTTTCACCCGGGATGGAAAAAATCTCGAAGTCCAAAAATTTTTTATAGAAAAAAAAATCAGAAAATTTTAATACTTATGGAAAATTTTTAAATTTTTTAAGGAACAAGTGAATTAATCTAAAAATTTTCTGGGAAAAATATCTGGCAATATTATTATGAATTTTGGCACAAACAAATTACTTAGAATATGCTTTTTTGTATAGAAAAATGTTACAGGATCTTAATTTGGTTTATAAAAAAAATGTTTGTCTTCTACATAGCAAGCAATAGGAAAAATATCTTAAAATCTTAAAAATGTTGATAGTCAAACGTACATAGTATGTAAAACTATTTTAAAATTCTTTTTTTTCTAAAGAATAAACTTTATTCTAAAGAATTAACTTTTTCTAATGAAAAAATTCTCAGAATATGGCTCTTTTTTTATGGGAAAAAGGTTTAAAAACTTATTTGTGGGAAAAAGGTCGCAAAAGAATTTTTTTATAGGAAAAAAGTCTCAGAATTTCTGAATTTGAGACTTATTTTAAGGAAAAAGTTCTCAGAATCTGAGTGTTTTTTAAAAAGAACAAGGTCTCAAAATCTGAGACTTTTTATTGTTGAAAAATAGTCTCAGAAGTTGAAACTTACTGAATTGGTAAAAGTTCGCAGAATCTGAGACTTTTTCTACGGGAAAAAGGTCTGAGATTCTAAGACTTTTTTATAGGTCTCAGAATCTCAGAAAAATGTCTCAGAATCTCACACTTAAAATATTATGTAAGTAAATTCAACAGAAAATACGTTTGAAACAAATGAAACTTTATTTAAAAAACGGACTACTTACATTTCATTTAAAACAAAAACATTTCTCAGTTATTTTTAAATGTTAATTAATAACTGTTGAAATCCGTAAAAATAACTTAAAAATCCGTAAAAAATGACTGACAAAATTTTACGGAAAAAACGGTTAAAATAACGGAAATTTACATTCATTTTTATTTTTTTTTTTAGAAATAATTTTAAAAAACTTCGAACCTGAGCAGAATCGAACTCATAATTTCTGGCTGATAGCCCAGCACGCTACCCTCTGTGCCACAAGCTACTTATATTTTCAGCAACTAAATTTCATTTTTAAATTCAAAAAAAAAAAAATCTAATTTTAGAAATTTTTAAATAACTGACAAATAACAAACGACAAATAAAATAATGTGGTTTGTTTTTTAAATAACTGAAAAAAACAAACGTTACGGAAAATTTTATTTAAAAGACAGTTATGTATTTGAATAAACGTTCAAAAAGTTGTTTAGAATATTTGTATGTGAAACAAACGAATTTTCTTTTAATATTAACTGAAACGAAAACTATTTGTTTGACTGTGAAACAGTAACTGTAAAACTTTTATGAGTGCAGACTGGAAACAGGTCTCAGAATCTATGACCTTAGGTTGTAAGTGGCTGCTGACGTTTTAAGTCAACACACGTAGACTCTGAGGTCCATCTATGACCTTTCTTTACACTCAAAATAATAACTCTGTTAAATTACAGAAAAACTCTTCTAATTTAACAGAGTACACCATACTTTTCCAGCTAACAACATTTCTTGGTAATTTTACTAAAAAACTCTGTAAAATGATTTTGACAGAAAAAAACTGTTAATTTACAGAGTTTATAGTAAAATATTGGTTTAATATAAAAGCTTTTTGACAGAGAAAACTTTGTTATATTACTTTAAAACTCTGTAAAATGATTTGGACAAAAAAACTGTTAATTTACAGAGTTTCTAGTAAAATATTGGTTACCCGGCTAAAAATGAATTGTATATGAGCATATATGAACACATCTGACCATACATCATTAATTCGAAAACATATATGATCATATATGAACATTAGAGTGTCCCTTATTTTGGAAATGTTGGAAATGTTAAGACGGTACCCCCTCATTTTTTTCCTTTTGACTAAAAAATAACTCAGGAAAAATTTTACGCCCCTACGACCACGCCTTCCCTACGCGACGGGGCCTTAAAGAACGGGGCCTTAAAAATCATTTTTCCATACAAACCAAAAAATTTTTTTTTTATTTTTAATTTTTTTGTTATTAATTATAATATTACTTGGTTAGCTTATTCACGACAAAAAAATTTGATTTTGGTGGGATGAGGCTTTCAGTTCTAAAAAAATTTTCGAAAAAAAAAATTTAGAGCTTTTGGGGTCCTACAGTAAAAATTTTTTAAAAAATATTTTTTTTTAGTTTTGACAAGCAACGGTTTTAGTTGTAATGTTGCTTTTAATGATATATATTCATAAAAAAATATTATTCATATCTGTGACATCTTGATCGTGTATCGAAAAACATCAAAAATGCATTTTTTTACCCTTTTTTAGATCACGATAAAGATGTCACAGATAGGAATAATATTTTTTTATGAAAATATACCATTAAAAGCAACAATTCAACTAAAACGGTTGCTTGTCAAAACTAAAAAAAAATATTTTTTAAAAAATTTTTACTGTAGGACCCCAAAAGCTCTAAATTTTTTTTTTCGAAAAATTTTTTAGAACTGAAAGCCTCATCTTACCAAAATCAAAATTTTTGTCGTGAATAAGCTAACCAAGTAATATTATAATTAATAACAAAAAAAATAAAAATAAAAAAAAAAGTTTTTGCTTTGTATGGAAAAATGATTTTTAAGGCCCCGTTCTTTAAGGCCCCGTCGCGTAGGGAAGGCGTGGTCGTAGGGGCGTAAAATTTTTCCTGAGTTATTTTTTAGTCAAAAGGAAAAAAATGAGGGGGTACCGTCTCAACATTTCCAACATTTCCAAAATAACGGACACTCTAATGAACATATATTAAAATTGGCGCTTATTCAATATATGACCATATATGGTAAAATATATGATAATATGCTATCATATATTGGCCCATCCTTAACATAAATTATCATATATGATCGTACATGAGATTGTATACATTATTTTTAGCCGGGTATATAAACCACCATTTAGCAAAGAAAACTATGTAAATTTACATATATTTGTAAAATGCATTTGATGCAAAAACAAATTTACAGAAAAAACTCTGTAAATTTACAGAGTTTAGTTAAATGCATGTTATTCTGTAAAATTTTTATAAGATTTCTGAAAAAAAAAAATTTTTAATTTTTTTTGCTACTTTTTCATCTTTTTCTCAAAAAAAAAAAAAATATACAGAAAAAATTTTGATGTTTGGTAACAAAAACTACTCAAAACAGAACATTTTTTTGGTCATAAAAAAATACGAAGTATTTTGCAGAAAACTCTGTTTAGCAGAAAACTCTGTTAATTATCTGTAAAATTAAAATTACAAAGTAAAAAGTAATATAACAGAGGAAACTTTGTTTTTTTGTCACAACAAAATACAAAGTATTTTCTTTAAAACTGTATTTTGACAGAAAACTCTGTCAAATATCTGTTGAATTGAGATTACAGTCATTTTACAGAGTATTTTACAGAGTAATAATTTTGAGTGTAGGAAAAAGGTCTTAAAATCTGAGACGTTTTCTTTGCGAAAAAAATTTCCGAATCTGGAAATTTTTCTTTAGGAAAGGGCCACAGAATCTCCGAATTTTTCTGTAGGATAAGTGTCTTAGAATAGAAAAAGATTTCAGAATCAGAAAAAGGTCTTAGAATTTGTCACTTCTTCTTTACTTTTACACTTCTTCTTTAGAGAAAATGTGCCAGAATTTTAAACTTTTTCTATATAAGAAAAAGCTCTCGGAATCCGAGAAATTTTCTTTAGGAAAAAGGTCTGAGAATCTGCGCCTAAGATCTCAGAATTTGAAACTTTTTCTTTAGGAAAAAGGTCGTTGAATCTGAGACTTTTTCTATTGGAAAAAGGTTGAAGAATCTAAGACTTTTTCTATAGAAAAAAGTAATTAGAATCTAAAATTTGTTCAGTACGAATCAAATCTAATAATCAGAGCCCTCTCTATAGGAAAAATGTCTCAATAATGCTTTAAAATTTGAGATTTTTTCTATAGTAAAATGTCTAAAAATTTTTTCTGTGTAAAAAATTTTTAGAATCTGAAAATTTTTCTATACGAAAAAAATCTTAGATTCTGAGACATTTTTCGTAAAGAAGAAGTCTTATATTCTGAGACATTTTCCCTATAAAAAAAAAAAATTCACGAAAAATGTCTCAAAATCTGATATTGTCTATGAGGAAGAATCTCTTCTATTAAAAAATTCTCAGATTTTAACTCTTCTTTTGTATAGAAAAATATACAATTTTTTTTTTAAATTTCTTTTAAAAATCTGAAAATTTTTCTATACGAAAAAAGTCTCAGATTCTGAGACATTTTTCGTAAAGAAAATTCTTACATTCTGAAACATTTTCCCTACAAAAAATATTTTTTTCACGAAAAATGTCACAACATCTGGTATTTTCTATGTACAATCAAAATAATTCTACAGTAAAAGTATTAGTGAATGATTTGGTACCAAAATCTAATAAGTTACTAATTAACCGTAGTTTACTAGTTTTTTAGTATCTTCAAAGTAGGGCTGCCAATACCGGGCCGGTATTAGAAAATCGGTATTTCGATATTGGGAAATTTTCAATACCGAATTTTCGGTATTTTCGGTATTCATAAAAAAAATATTTTTGGATTCATTTCATAAATTGATTTACTTAAAAAGTGTATCCTTGAAGTCCTCAAAGTGTTACAAAAAAATACCAATAATAGTTCTTCAAGTTTTGCAAGGTGGTCAAAATCTACTGCAAAATAACACACTTTTATTCAAAATATAATAATTTTTTTTGGATATTTGCCCTTTATCCATTTAAGCAAAAATTGGAGTCCAATTACCTTTTTTGTATGTTGGTAGAAGTGAGTTAAATCTTTTTATTGTCCCCAGTAAAATTATAAAAATGGTCTATTCGTACTATTAGTGACCTTGAAAGCCCATTTTAGAAAAATTCTAAACAAAAGCAAATTCGTACTTATTTACTTTAGTTAATTAAAATATTTTTTTTATTTTAATTGAGAAAAAAAAATTCATTAACACACCAAAAAATTGTTTAACGTAAAAATCACTGCACCAATTTGAATAACAATTACTTTTATATTTAAAAATCAGAGTTGTATAATAAAAAGTATGTCAAAATAATAATGTATGTATGCAATACTGAAATCGAAATTGACTAAAAATAGGTATTTCGAATTTGAAAAAAGGCCTCGAATTTCGACGAATTCGGTATTACCGAATTCGGTGTTGGCAGCCCTACTTCAAAGTACTAAAATTTGTAATTTTTACTGGTTTTGAATAATATTAGTAACAAATTTTAGTATTGATTACCAACGCCTGCACTAGATCATTTTCGACTAAAAAATTGGTTCATTAGTTAAATTTTGAGTAATGAATACTCACGTTTTTTTTCTGAGTGTAGGAAGAATTTCTTCGATTGAAAAATTATCTTCTTATGTACATACATACATACTATACGAAAAATATACAACTTTCCTTTAAAACAAATTAAAAAAAATTGATCTTAACGAAATATGATCATGAAAAACAAACCTCTTTCGGCAAAAACTAATAAATTTGATGATTTTATAGCTTTCCCATCACTTTTTTTGCAAAAAACGTATCCATTTTTTGCTTGTCAACAAAGGTGAATTTATGATTTTTTTTTCGAAGTAAAAAAAAATTCCGCCCCCCAAACCCAAAAGCTGTACCCGCCACTGTTAGCAGATAACTTTGTCAAATATCTGTCGAATTGAGATTACAGTCATTTTATTTGATGCAAATAGTGTAGATAATATAATTATCTACCATACAAATTTAAAAGAAACAAAAGAAGAAAAAAATGCAAAAGAAACGAACAAACTCACACTAGTTTTTTCTCAAACATATTTGTTTTCTCAAAACATTTATTTTTTTATATTAAACACATTTAATTTAGAAAAGACTGTATCGGGTGACTATGACCATTGTCTCGTTATAGTGAAACAGACCAAGGCCTCTGGTGGGAATCGAACCCACGACCCCCAGACTCATAGGCTAGCACACTACCAACTAGCCCACTGGGGCGCCTAGAAATAAAAATATATAATAATTTTTTTTTTTTTTTTTTCAATCTATTTTTGGTAATATCAGCAAAAAAAGCTTGTAAAAATATTGTCAACACAACTTCAAGTTCAGCAAAAAAAAAAAATAGTTCAAGGTTTGTTTAAAAATGCTAATGCGCTAAATTATGTTTACAATATATTTTTGCTAATATGCTAATTTCAGCAAAAAATTTGCTAAAAATTAGCTAACAAGCATTAGCAAAAAAAAATAGTAAATCTACTAACGTATTTTTTTAGTGTACTTTTAGTCTACTACATATTAGTATAATTTTCATTCAAAAAATACTTGATTATCTCAATTTTTTTTTGACAAGTGTTATTTATAGCACTGGATATTCTCCATTATTTTTAAATTTAAATTTTTTCACTTCTATTTAATTCTTTTGTTTAAAAACATTTTTCAATATATAGATTGCATTAAATTTGAGTTTCCCGGTGTAAATTTTCCCTTCAAAACTCTTAAATACAATCTAAAAATTTAAAAGTTTAATTTAATATTGGAAATGGTGTAAAAATTGTGAAGTCTTCGTAAAACAAAAAATCTGTAGAACTTTTTCAATTTTTGATTTTTTTGTCTTTAGTATGTGTTTGTTGACCTTAGTTAACATAAAATGCCACTTGAATTAACTTTAAAAATTCAGCACACACTCATTTACTGTGCATTAGAGTGGGTTAACAAAAGTCAGTTTTTAATGTACTAAATACCTAACACCTTAAATATTAAATTTCAAAGAAATCGGTAAATTAACTTAATTGACCAAATTTTCGAAACATTTTTAAGAAAAATTATAATAATTTTTGAAACCCAAACAATTATTGCTTACAACATTTGCTTATATATGACAAATTTAAAATTTCTTCCTACTTTACACAGTTACTACCACATCAGCAAACTAAGTGTCAAAATCAGATGCCAATATACACATACACGTGATGTAGTCTGTCGTTTGAAACCCACATGAGATATTGACAATGTGAAAATGAACGTGTATTCAAAATGAAAACGAACGTAAAACAAAGGAACCATTGTTATAAACATACTGTGTTCTTGCTGTTATTGAATTTAAGTGAAAAACAAAAAAAAAAAAATTAAATATTGACAAGAAAATAATACAAGATTTTGTTTAACCATCATTTTTGTGATCGGTGTAACTTCTTGGTCTGGAAAACGGTCCTTTTAGGCCACGTAGGTTGGGGGAAAATTTTAAATTGACCCCTGGGTTTTTTTTTTAAATAGTATATTTGTTAATAAAATTACAAAAATTAACTGAAAGAAAAAAGACAACTTTTGTTGTTTTTTTTTTAACAAATTTTAGAGATCAGATTTTAATAGATTTCTATTATTTATTCATAGTTCTTACCCAGCAAAACTGGGTAATGAGTTGTGGAATGTAATCACTAGTTACTCCTATTTTTTCTAACCCGTTCAGATAATTACTTGGTAAGCGAAGTTTTTTCTGGGTTATAGAGAGTACCCATAGTAATTACTTTTGAATAATCCCTGCAAAAAATGTCATTACCACTTGCTAGTGGTAATGAATTCATAGTTATCCAGTTCTTAACTCATTACCTTCAGCGACACTCCCATACAAATGTAAGTAGATATTCAGTAGATAAGAAGTACTCCGGGAAGTAGTTGGAAGTTGTTTCAAAACTCGGAATACTTCTTATCTACTGAATATCTACTTAATGAGTTAAGAGCTGCATATCAACTTTTTACGGAGTAGAAAAGAATGCCTTTGCGTTTTTTCCTTGTGTTTTTTGTTATTTTTGTTGTATTTCAGTACATTTGTTATAGATTTAAAGCACTCCAAATAGAAGTACTCCCCACACTTTTTGCTGGGATATGTTGTTAAAATATTTCTAAGGCTGGATTACTCAATGCTCAGTTATAAAATAACTCTCCGTTAAATTTAACTTTTTCATACAAATTTTGATATAAGGCTCAGTTAAATCGGTAGTTAGCAGCTAGCTTTTCATTGAGTAATCCGCCCTAAGTAAGATAAAAATAAATAGTTTTCAGTAATATGTTTTAAAAGTAATTTTAAGTAATAATATCTCCTAGCCCTTGCATTTTTTACTTTTACAATTCAAAAAACCAAATTTTTTTTGCTCCTTATTAGTAATCCGAGGCAGTAACTACTTATTTATCTCCATACCCCTTACTACTTATTTTTGACTCACGCCCTTGTTAGAATAACTAGAGTTTCAATTAATAAGTAACAACTTTTTAACTTTGGTTTCGGATTACAAACCCCATTACTAGTAATGCAAAATTTTGCTGGGTAATATCCTGTCTACTAAACTGCCCAACAAAAAATACTGCTTGCCTATGAGCAAGTTTGTAAGGGAGTGATTTTTGTTGTTTGCTTACACACCTGCTTACGTATGGCAGGATATTTGTTCGCATCGTCCCACTTTAGAGGATTTCTTCCGAGCGCTTATATCAGCGCAATGAATATGAATTGAAATCATGCCTTTTTTTAGTATTTGTAGTATTTTTTAAAGCGCTGACATACTTTACAGCAACCGGTATGCAAGTAAGTAAGCCAACATAGCCCAGCAAAAACTTGGTAATGGCTGCCCCTTCCTGCCTAGCTTACGTGGTAATGGCTTTGAATACTACTAATTACCATTAGCATTACATTGCGCCAAAAAAGGCAAAATGTGGTTACCTCCAATGACATCACCGTGTTAAAGTAATTAACATTGAAATTGGGAGGTAAGTAGTTACTCATATTTTTGCTAACTCCCTAAGTAATTTACTTGGTAAGCGAAGTTTTTGCTGGGAATCTCTCCCTTACACTATAGCATACGGTATGCAGCTTTGTAAGCGAATGTCATAAAAAACAACAACATCACAAATCATTCGCTAACACATGTGCATTCTTGTATCCATTGCTTACAAAATCTCCATTATTTTTTGCTGGTTGGTAATGTAAAAAAAGTAAGCATCAGTAATACATACCTGGTTCGTCTAAGCGTATGATAAATGTATAATAAATATTACTCATACGTACAGTGAATAATACTTAATTTGATGGTGTCTTCTTACCAAAACCCTTAAAAGCTGATATATCGACTCGAAATTTGGCATGGAATTTAAAAATAGTGTTTTAACCCTGCTGTTAGGTTAGAAAAAACTTACGAATGTTAGGTTAGTGGACCATTTGGTCCATACTTCAATATTCAAACAAAATAACAATTTAATATTATATATGTAAATATTTTGGATCATTTCTACTTAAATACAATTATTTTAAGCTTAACTCAACGTTAGGGATGGGTTCGTGAGTGAATTTTGGGTCACGCTCACGCAAGAAATATTATAATCGCTCATAAATCACTCACTCGATTTTTTTCTTTACTCATGCTCACTTACTACTCACGTCAGTAAAACTTAAATAATTTACGCTCACGCGTGACTCAGTTGATTCATAAATACGCTTACCCCAATTAACGCAATATTCACTTACAAATACACAATTTTAAGGAAATTAAAAAAAATGCTTTTCATATATTAGCAGAACGTTAATTTGAATTTTAACTGATTGCTAAACGAAAAATAAAAATAAAACTATAAATAAAACTGACAACAATACAAACAAATATATTGAATCACGCAAGAAAAATGGCACTCACGCAAAAATTAGGCTCGCTTTCTAATCACTCACACATAAAAGTTTTGGAATCACACTCACTTAAGCATGATTCTGGTTATTAACTAGACTTTCGCTCGGCCGTGAGTCACGCGTGATTCACGTGAACCACGCAAATCACGTGATTAGCACCCATCTCTACTCAACACAGCTAATGTAAACATTTGTTGAGGGATTCCCTTTTTTTCATATTCTTTACTTTAGAGATTGTTTTGTATTACAATTCAACAAATGGAGCATATGTTAGTTTTGTTTTTTCCTATAATTTCTAATGATTCATCTCATTTAGGTGGCGTGGATTTTGCTGATCAAATGGTTGGTTCGTTCCTACAGCACAAAACGCGCAAGGAATCGATGGCCTACCGTTGTATTTGCAAACATACTTGATATCCCAGCAAAATCTTAAACATGGTAACGGCTATGTTATCCATTACCATGTAATGCATAGCCAAATAAAAATTTTAAAATGTGCATTAATTTCCGCCTACTGCTTACCATAGGCATTCAATATATTTATTTTTCATGCATTATGTAAAACTCATGCATTACTTTGAGTGACATCCCAAACAAAAAGATTCAATCAAGTATAGGGTATTGAAAGGTTGCCTTATTCTATACTGGATTAATGATTTTTGTTTGGGATAAGACTCAACGTAGCGCATGAGGTTTACATAATGCGTGAAAAATACAAAAAAAGTTATGCCTATGGTAAGCGATAGGAAAAAATGCATATTTTTGTTTTTTTTTTGTTACGCATTACATGGTAATGCATTACATGGCCGTCACCATTTTAAAAGTTTTGCCACAATACCCGCTTTGAATGCGTGCATTCTATTTTCTAAAATCAACGTTTCATGGGCTCCAGCTATCGAAATCCAGGAGAAAATATACTATGGACCAAATGGTCCCTTAACCTATGAAACGTAACTTTTTATTTTTCTCAGTCCTGGTTTAAGTCAGAACCTAGATTTTTTGTAAGTAACATTGTTTTATAAAAATACCCCATGAGCAAAAAAACTAAGCCAGTATATATCACCGTTCAAAAGTTACAAAGGAAACAATCCAAAAATTGGACCAAATGGGCTTAACCTAACAGCAGGGTTAAGACAATTTTGTTTTTGTTTTTGTTTTTAAGCCACGCACAGTGTTGTGACCTTGACCATAAGTGGTCAAACTAAATGTCTTAAAACTTCATGTTATATGAACTTTATTTTCAGAAAACATCATAAATAAAACAAGTCCAAAACAGTTTGAAGATATCTTTAATAGTTTTTAAGTTACATGTCTCTAAAGTTTAACTTTTTGAAATATATCATATTGTGGGTTTAAAATCTTTAAAATCCACATGTAATTTTAACGGTTAAATAATTATATTGCTTGTAAAATTCGACCTTATTGGTAATGAAGTTTTAAGTCAGATATGTTGCTTGTCTGATAATGCTGTTTTGGTTGACATAAGTTAATCTTATGGCAAGTAACGCTGTTATAAAGTGAGTTCCAAAGAAAATACTAATTTATTTTGCAAATTTCATATTTGATAGTCAGCTACTTTTGTGGCCCTCATTGGCGCGCTTAGTTCTTTGTAGAAAATATTGGTATAAGTATGTAGATTAAAAATAAAAAGAACTCGTCCACGTTTTTCCACTTCTTTTTAATTAATTTATTTTTTGTGGGAACCCGAATATAAATTCGGAAATTTTTTTAACAAACGGCTTAAAGTAAATCACCAAAATGCAGCAGCTGTCCTTGATACTTTGAAATGTTTTGCGAAAAATAGTTGTGGAACACATATAATAAATCGGAATGCAAAATAAATTGGTCGGTTAAATTTTAAATTTTGTTTAAATTGGTCCAAGAACCATTATTTGTCATCCAGGCCAGACACAAATTAGATGCTTGGCTAGACACAAGTTGTACATTTACAGATGCGTACTTTTATTTAGTCATATTTTGTTGAGGAAGTACGTTGTGTTATATTTTTACTTGCTTATTTTATAAAGGTGTTTTTGAGACAGGCATAACCCTGCTTAAACCTAAAAAAAATATTATAGATATTAAAAATACTACATGCAAAAAGTTTTGTGAATTATTTATAGTTTTAAGGTCAAAGGATTTTCCTGAATTTTCTCAGGTCTTTATAAAAAGGATATTTATGAGCTAAGAATCAGTGATTGATATTAAGCAAAAAAAAAAAAATATATCAATTGACTATAACTATACTTAAAATATTAAAGGGGATCATATTTAATTAGTTTAAATACTTAAAATATGTTACTGAAAAAATATTTGAGCATCCTACTATAGTTAAAACTCATATGAATCAATAGTATATTTACTTAAAATATGCTGCTTAAATAAAATAGTATGTAAACACATATTGCTGTTTGTTGCATATATTAAGTTTCAGTAACTTAGAATAGCAATATGGTTTGCAATTTTAAGGGCCAGTTTACAGAAGGCGAACGCTACACACGAACGAAAATTTTACATGTATTTTGTTGTTGTTACAATAACAAAACACATGCAAAATTTTCGTTCGTGTGTAGCGTTCGCCTTCTGTAAACTGGCACTAAGTTTCGTTTACTTAGAATATTGAGTGTGTTTACTATAGACTGGTTCCATTTAAAATAGCATAGGCAATCAGCCGATGGTGGTTCAATTTATCCAAAAATTTACATATCCATTCTTCTGATTTTTATTGAATTTCGGTTTTTGTTATTTAGTCGAAATTGTGAATGGTTCGCGTTTTATCGCTGTTCAAAGTTGGTATTTTGCCACAATTTTATGAGAAATACATAACGTTTAAATGATCGTATCTTTGGAACGCATCATCCGATTATCACAAATGTACTTAAAATAGAATTTTGAAAAAGGATAGGATGCTTAGCAAAAAGGATGTTGAAATTAAAAAAATGTCCTTAATTTGCAAATATCTCAAAATGCGTATCTTCAATTTTCCTTTATTTTTTTGCACATGTAGCCCAAAATGTACTTAACAACATATGCAAATCGCAAATTGGGGTGATAAGCGGTTTAATTGTAAACGCGGTTTCATGAAACGCCTTATTGATTTTTGTTAATAACTATCGCTTACAAATGAAAAACAATTTCTGCGCACTAACCGCGAATAATTTTTTTATATGTATTTTTGATCGCTAAACTCAAAAATTTCATTAAAACAACATTTCACGAATACATTTTTGTTTAATGAATTTTTTAGCGTTTTTTGGAGGTATTTTAACTATTTTGCTTATATCTTAAGTTCTGTTTATCTGATCTTCTTGCAATAAAAACCAAACTAAAGATAATCAAATATCCAACAAATCCTACATTCATCATTTTTTCATCAGTTCATAGCTTTACGCGCAAATAAAATTTTTAGCGTTATTTGGAGGTATTTTGACTATTTTTCTTATATCTTGAGTTCCGTTCATCTGATCTTTTCGCAATAAGAACCAAATTAAAGACAATCAAATTTCCAACAAATCCTTCATTCATTATTTTTATATAAGTTCATAACTTTACGCGCAATAGTCAAACAAGGAAAAACTATTTTTTTATTAACAAAGCTCATTTTTTAAAAATTTTAAAAACAGAAATCGTAAAAAATTACCATTTTTTTTTGTATTTTATCATGTATATTCAAATAATTTGTGATAACTTCGGAGTTAACCTATAGATTTTCATCAAATCAACTTTATTATATTTCTAAATGTTCAGGCTTTGCAGATAAATAAAAAGACGTAATTACTTGCAAAGATTTCTATTTCTTAAACTTTTTTTAAATGATTTGTTAATCAAAAAACTTATTTTAGTCATATGTTTGCCTATTGAACGGAAAGCTTTGAACTGATGGAAAAATGATGAATGTAGGATTTGTTGGAAATTTTATTGTCTTTAATTTGGTTCTTATTTCGGAAGGCTTAGATAAACGGAACTCAAGATATAAGAAAAATTGTCAAAATTCCTCCAAATAACGATTAAAAATTTGTTTGCGCGCAAAGCTATGAACTCATGAAAAAATGATGAATGTAGGATTTGTTGGAAATTTGATTGTCTTAGTTTGGTTTTTATTGCGAGAAGATCAGATAAACAGAACTTAAGATATAAGCAAAATAGTCAAAATACCTCCAAAAAACGCTAAAAAATTAATTAAACCAAAATGTATTCGCGAAATGTCGTTTTAATGAAATTTTTGAGTTTAGCGATCCAAAATACATACAAAAAAATTATTCGCGGTTAGTGCGCAGAAATTGTTTTTCATTTGTAAACAAGATATATTAACAAAAATCAATATATCGTTTCATGTAACCACGTTTATAATAAAACCGCTTACCACCCCAATTTGGGATTTGCATATGTTGTTAAGTACATTTTGGGCTACATGTGCAAAAAAATAAAGGAAAATTAAAGATACGCATTTTGAGATATTTGCAAATTAAGGACATTTTTTTAAATTCAATATCCTTTTTGCAAAGCATCCTATCCTTTGTCAAAATTCTGTTTTAAGTGCAGGACATAACCATTATTTTGCGCTTTATTTCGTGGCAATCGGATGATGCGTTCCAAAGATGTGATCATTTAAACATTGTGTATTTATCATACAATTGTTGCAAAATACCAACTTTGAACAGCGATAAAACGCGAACCATTCACAATTTTGACTAAATAACAAAAACCGAAATTCAACAAAAATCAGAAAAACATACATACCAATTTTTAAGATAATTAAAATAGGTAAGGCCGAAAAATTGTTTTTTTTGTAGTCAAAAATTTTGGAATTCTTCTATAGTTCGTGTTCTTCATATATTTCCAGTTTACTATATTTTTAAGTAAGTTGTTGCATATTTTTTGTTTTACTATATTAGAAAAAATAAAAACACAAGTAGAATCATTTTTTTTATGCGAATTACTATGGCGTAATGAAATCAGTTTGTATTTCATAATATTTTGAATGTGAGGTTAATTATTATTTTAAAAAATTAATATTGGATATAGGGTTCTTACTATAAAATTTATAGAAAAAGTTAAATAAGTATTAAATGAATATAAAAAATCCAATTTTAAGAATATTTCAATTGAAATTCAGAAAATATTATTTTATATTTAAAGCTTTTAAGTTTATGGATCTTAAAAAAATAATAATTGAATTTTCTCAAATACGTGAGTATTAATGTGGAGCAAATATAGCTTTTTTCGAACTTCGAAAACGTCGATGTCGGAAAAGTTGAATTTTGGGATCGATATTAACCCACAAAAATATTGGACTTGTATGGCAATGGCTTTTTTACGTTACAGCGCCTGAGTAAGGCTTATGATTTTGGGTGGGACCCCTTTGCAAGCTAGAGCACTCCATATTGCGTTTTGATTCAGGGTATCAAAAGCTTTTTCAAAATCTATAAATAACAGGTAGAGCGGAGAACGAAGTTCTGTCGATTGTTCTATGATTATTCGAAGACTATTGATGTGGTCTATACAAGATTTTTGGGGTCGGAAGCCAGCTTGTTCGGGTCTTAGGTCCTTTAGTACAGTGTCAGATATTCTCTTGTTAATAATTTGTGCAATAACTTTATTGATTGCGCTAAGGATGGTGATGCCCCGCCAGTTCTTACAGTTTTTCAGGTCACCTTTTTTTGGTATATTTACGATAAGGCCTTCTTTTAACTTCGAGTCAAGTTCTTGTGCGTGCCAGAAGTTCTGGACAAGGGGAAGCAATATGTTGGCTGTGGTTTGCGAGTCGGCTTTAAGCATTTCGGGCGATATATTGTCGGCCCCAGGGGCCTTATTTGCTTTTAAGGAATCAACTGCATCAACAACTTATGCTATATCTGGGCATTCAATGGAAATATCATGCCGTATTAAATGAGTCACAGGTACATATATTTGGGTGGGTGGGAGTTGTAGTGGAAAGCATATTGGAATAATGTTGCTTCCATATTTCTAGCTGATCTTGCGCGGATGTTGTGAGGTCACCTTGGGCGTTTCTTAGCGGTCTTGTGTTTGAGAAGTTTTTCCCAGTGAGTTTTTTTGTGATGCTATAAAGGTCCTTCGATCTATGCTCGGCTGAGGCTTTTTGTGCATCCGATGCAAGCTTATTATACCACATTCTTTTGTCGTTTCTGGCGCTACGTTTGACCAGCTTATCATGTTGTGTGTATGCCTCTTTACGCGACGACTTTTCACCGAGAGCTCTGGCTGCTTTTAGTTCGTCTTTTAGGTCTTTCCTTTCAAGAATGAGGTTCCAGGTTAAATCTGACATCCAATGGGTTTTCTTAGGTACTTTGGGACCAATATGTTTCTTTGCAGCATCAGCAAAACTTTTTTTAATTGAGGGCCACTCAGAGGTAGGATGGGGTTGTTGCACAGCTAATCCATTTCTCAACTCTTGTACGTACTTAGTTGTTAAGAGTTTGTGGATTTTTTAACTTTACTACGTCGTATTTACGTGCTACAGCCTCAGGTTTACGAATAGCAGCAACTTTTATACGTAAGCTACCAACAACGAGATGGTGATCTGAATTGCAATCGGCTCCGCGTTTAGATCGCACATCCAGGAGGCTACTTCGCCAGGTTTTGCTAATAGCTATGTGGTCGATTTGGTTTTCTGTCTCATTGTCGGGCGATACCCATGTCACCTTGTGTACTCTTCTGTGAGGAAATAAGGTACCCCCTATTGCAAGGTTAGCGTTGCCACATGCCTCAGTAAAGAGCCTACCATTTTCAGTAAGCCTTCCAATTGCGTGTTTGCCCATTAAATGTTCTCGTCCTATATTATCGGGGCCTAACTGTGCATTGAAATCGCCCATCATAAGAACGATGTCACCGCGGGAAATTGCGGATAGCACACGATTTGAATGGCTGTAAAAACTTTCCTTCAATATTGATTCTGACGTTTCAGTCGGTGCATAGCATTGCACAGGTAAGATTTCGAGCTCTTGAACGAAATCTTGCAGTTATTATTCTGTCTCCATATGGCTTCCAATTAATCATTGCATCATATGCTTCTTTCGACAGCAGAAAACCGACACCGCTTGACCTTGGCTGGTCATCCGGCTTTCCGGAATAAATAAATTTTAGATTTTCGGAGGTATTGAGTTCTCCTGATTCTGGCCATCTTGTTTCGCACAAACCTAAAAGCAGCAGGTTGTAGTTCACAAACTCTCTGCATACTTGGGCCAGTTTAGATGGATCTAAGAGTGTGCGCACGTTCCATGTTCCAATTCGAGAAATTTTTTTTTTGCTGAAGGTCGTCATCGGGGGGATCGGTTGGTAATAATCATTATTAGTTGTGGTTTCGTTAATAAGTTGAGTTTAAGGCAAAGCGACTGATTGGGCCACCTTACCCGATCCTAGTGTTGGGGCTGCCAACAACCTCTAGGCAGGTTGGAAACAGTTGAGTTTCAGTGGACTACACCTACTTACCTGAGACGCAATAATCATGACATGCCATTCAGGTTACTCAACTGTACGCCTTCTTACTCTAGCTGCCGTCAGACGGGCGACTGAACGGCATTACCAGGGGATACTTGGTATAAAACCGGAAGTAGTGAGCTGCTTGGGAATTTCAAACAAAGGAATCGCTTCTTGTCATCCCCAAGTGGATGACAGACAGAGAGCTTTCCGCACAAGTGCACCTCTGTGAAAAGCCCCATCCCCCACCGTAATGTTAAATGTCGTGTTGTCTACAATAATGCTTTGAGCAACAGTTTCGATGTTGTAGCTGGTGTTCGCCAGGGTTGTGTACTGTCTCCCTTGCTGTTTAACATCGTTCTAGATGTTATAGTCCGCAATGCAAATAGAGGTATCAACTGGGGTCTTAACAAACAGCTCGAGAGCCTAGAATATGCTGATGATATCTGCCAGCTTGCACACAGTTATAAAGATATGACATCTAAGCTGAAATGCATCGAAACAGAAGCTGCAAAAGCTGGCTTAAAAAAAAACATAGGAAAGAGCAAAGTGATGCGCTGCAATACAACAAACACCAACAAATTCCGCATAGGAAATTCCGATCTGGAAGAAGTTACGTCATTTTGCTACCTTGGCAGCATCATTACACACAGGTGGTTCTAGTAACGATGTCACGTACCGAATCTCTAAAGCTAACCAAGAATTTGGTACCCTTCGGTCAGTATGGAAATCTTCAGCTATATCCAAGGACACTAAGATTCGTATTTTTAACTCTTGTGTTAAGTCTGTGCTCCTTTATGCATGTGAGACATGGAATGCAACAGATCACGACGTAAACACTCTACAAGTGTTTGTTAATCGATGTCTTCGACGCATCCTAAAGGTTTTCTGGCCCAACACCATATCCAATACGGAACTTTGGAGTCAAACAAATCAGCAGCCAATCCATACTGACATACTTAACCGCAAATGGCGCTGGATTGGCCATACGCTACGTAGGCCTCCAGATGACACAGCAAAAATTGCCATTGATTGGAATCCACAGGGTACATCCCGCAGAGTAGGCAGACCATCTCACACCTGGCGTCGGCAATTGAACATCGAAATTAGACGCATCGATCTCAGCTGGGGAGAAATAAAACGTATATCATCAAACCGGACCGAATGGAATAGATTCGTTGTGGCCCTTTGTTCCGAATAGGAACCACAGGACATCATATATGGCAATGGCTTTGGGTTCCATTTTTGACTTGAAAATCGTAAAGTCCCGAACAAAGTGAAAAAAATTTTTTTCGATTTTTTTTTTTTTTTTAAATATTAGTTTAAAATATTAGTTTATATTTGGACATTACTGAAAAAGTGATTTTATGGTAAAAAAAATTGTTTGTGGTCTGTAATTTTTTTTTTTTTATTTTTTTACCGCAATTTGAAATAAATAATTTTTACCGCAATTTGAAATAAATAAAGTTTTTATAAGTTATTTTTAAAGAATTTTTTTTTCACTTTGTTCGGGACTTTCCGATTTTTAAGTCAAAAAAGGAACCCAAAGCCATTGTCCTACAGGTCCAATATTTTTTTTTGGTTAATATACACCACAAAAGGCAACTTTCCCGACCCCGACGTTTTCGAAATTCGAAAAAAAGCTATATTTGCTCCACCCTAATGAGTTTATTGAATTTTTAGCTTATTCTAAAGCTTAAGAGCTTTTGCGACACACACACACATATCTTAATTTAAATAAAAGCTTTTCTAAATTGTTGTTTTAAAGAGGTTGGTCTTCAAAAGTGTTTTATTTTTTTTATATGATACAGTGCAACCTCGCTTAACGCAACATATAAAAGTTTTCGCCGTTGCGATAACTGTCACAATTTTTTAGGGCGCTAATAATCTTTATGGTTTAAATTGAAAAAACAAATTTTATCACACATTTATTTTATTTTATTAAAAGTAACATAAAAAGTACTATTAAAAAATAAAGATATAAAAAAATATATTTAAAAAGTAATCAGTAAAGTTGTTGAAAAAGAAAAATCACTTATTTTATTTAGGGTTTCTTGTTTTCTATTTCTGTAGTTTAAACAAAATAAATTACTGTCTTAAAAATAAATTTTCCGTTACATTCAATTTCGGCAGTAAAAAATTTCTTCTATAGTTTTAATGTTTTTTAATACGAAATAAGGGAATATTCACTAGTTTTTTAATGTTTTTGTTTGTCATTAAATTGACAATAAAAATTGACTGTAATACATATTATTTTAAATGAAAAATCTGTGTAATGGTTTTTTCATTTGTTTAAGTGAATATTCACTGGAATCTACCTACATAATTTTAACAACATTTGTATTTAAATGTATAATTAAATATAAAAAAAAATAAAGTACAAAAATTTTTTTTTAGAAAATTATTTTTCCATTTTGTATTTTAAACATCAATTAGAAAAGTAATAACTAGGGCAAGTACTTTCATGCATCTAAAAAACATATAATATGCCTCTAAAAATAAAAAATATGCAATTAAAACTCAAAAAATATGCACTTAAAAATTAAAAATATGTATTAAAAATGAAATGCTTTTACTAAAAAAGAGCTTTATTAACATAAATTAGATTTTTTTAAATACTTTAATGCCCTCTACAATATTAAACAAATGTTTTTTTGTGCGGACTCAGCTTTTAATTAGAAAATATTTTTTTTATTGACACATTTTGTGATAAAAAATTTTAAATGTACAAATTTTCTTTATTTCTGATACAATTTTTATTATTTGATTTTTTGAAGTCAAATACTTCTTTAGTAATTTTTGAAAAATATATTTTTTGGGTGTAAAATTATTTTGAGTTAAAAAAAAATATTTGCTTTTCTTTCCTTTATTTTGAGTTAAAAAAAAAATATTTGCTTTTCTTTCCTGCTTTGTAAAATATTTTTGTGGCTACCAATCTCTATTAAATCGTGTAAAGCGTTTTATCCAACACGTGAATTCGGGATAAAACCAATCTTAGTTTCACGGATTTGTTCATAACTTCTTAACTACTCTGCAAATTTCGCGAAAATTCAATACCAATCTAACCTGGAGAATATTAAAAAATTTTGTATACGCTTTTCTTTCCATTTTCCTGTAAGAAATTTTTAAATTTAAAGCTTTTTTTAAGAATCTAAAAATTTTATTTTCAGAAACAAATTTCTATAAAAACTGTCTCAGAATATCATTTCTATAAGAAAATATTTTTTTTAAAATGGTTTTTGAAATGATTTTTTGAAAAAATGTTGATGAATATTAAAAAAATTGAAATTTAGATAAAAAAATACAAAAATATGCATTTATACCAAAATATGCAAAAATATGCAACTACAAATCTATGGCATTTTATTGCAAATTAATTGATTCGGATAGATATTTAATTTATGATATGTTTAGAGTGCGAAGTAAAAATATGCATTTTCATGAAAGTACTTGCCCTAGTAATAACCAATTCAAAAGGAAATTTTAAGATCATTTTGGGACGGATGTAATATTTTTTTTACGATTTGGGTTATTCATATTCGTTTTATTTTGAAACTATTTTTTAGATAATATTAATTTTAAAATTGATTCTAAAACCAGGTTTTTGAGGTTAAACCTTTTTATAACCCATATTTTACTTAAATTATTTATTATTAAATAAAAAAAAAATGGCCGTATGTATAATTGCAAGGTTTGTTCAAAAAGGCACTAAATTAAAAAAATAAAAATAAATGTACGAATATGCTCAAAATAAAATGTCTTTTGTTAAGCATTTGCCTCAGAGACCAAATATAGCAATTACATGTGTATTTTTGTTGTTAAAAAATCTTTAAACGAATGTTGCCCAAACTAGAGATGGGCGCGTGAGTGGATTTTGACTCACACTCACTCACGCTCACGCAAAAAATAATCGAATCACTCACTAATCACTCACGCAATTTTTTTTTACTCACGCTCACTCACTATTCACGTGAGTAATAAAAAACTTACTCACGCTCACGCGTGACTCACACCAGATTCAATCACGCTCACGCGTGAGTCACGCAAAATCTACTCACGCAACAAAATTTTCTTACAAAAAAATTTAAAAAAAATTTTTTTACAAAAAATTAAAAAAAAAAATTGGGCAAATCAAAAAATGTAATCACGCAAACTCACGCAAAAAATAAATGACTCACTCACTAATCACTCACTCAGATTTTTTTTCAACTCACACTCACTCACAATCACGTGATTGAAATGAAAATCACTCACGCGTGATTTTCGCGTGATTCACGTGAATCACGCAAATCACGTGACCAGCGCCCATCTCTAGTCCAAACTAAGTATTTTATAGATGAAAGTATTAAGTATTAAATAGATATGTCCCGTGTTTAAATTTGCAATAACTTTTTTTTTTGATTTTTATCATAAAAGTATAAAATAACAGTTATTAAAAACTTTTTGAAATAACTTTTAAAACTTTCCACAAAAAAAAAATTAAGTCCGCGAAAAAAAAATTGTTTTTTTCAAAAAATTTGCTTCTGTAATGTATTGTATGTGTATCTGTAATGTACCGTATTGCATTTTCATAAATTAATATAAATAAGGGGTGGTCCAATAACAAGTATCTTTTTAAAAATGCATTAAAATGATCAATACTCAACTTTTTTTGGAATGTTATGACTTTATTTGAAAGAGCAAACATTCCCGTTTTTTATGGCAAACGACTTCATTGATGCGTCCTCGGCTTGCTCCGCTGTACCGCGTTGTAGCGCAGTACTGCGCTGCCAAACTGCACGTTTTTCGAAAAAGAAGTTTTTAACCGAAATAAGGCACTCAAATGAGGTTCTGTTAACAAACAAATTGCTACATCTTGGGATCGTAAAACTCGCACGGTATTGTAAAGAATCCAATTCATCTATAGCAAGCAACAGATTTGAGTATCAGCATCATTACACAATATTTTCAAAAATACAGTTGAAAACCCCATTTTCGTCAAAGATGAGCGCTACAGAGCCATGGTTACCGACTTTTTGTTGGCCGTAATAGAATATATCAACTTGGATGACATTTATTTTCAGAAGGAATATGTCCCATCCATCAAACCATCCATCAAACCATCGATATTTTGCGCACTTAGTTTGGAAATCGTGTTTTTACCCATATTCGCGGTGACAATTGATCACTTCAGAGCTGCCGATTAAAACCTTTAGAAATTTTTTGAGGGGTCTCGTTAAAGATTCATGCAACATGGGAAATCCAGAAATGTTCTAGGCCTTTTGGACGAATATCGTTCAAGCCATTCGTGAGATAGAACCAGAAACATTAGAAAAATGGGAGCCGAGGATGAGCTACTGCGGAGCTAACCCAGGCAGCCGCATGAATGAAGTTGTTTGCCATAAATAATGGGAATATTTGCTCTTTCAAATAAAGCCATAAGGTTCCAAAACTGTTGAGTATTGTTCATTTCATTGCATGTTTTAAAAAGATACTTGTTATCGGACCACCCTGTATAAAAAAATTGGTAAAAAAATTTCGAAAAAAAATTTCCAAAAATAATACATACGCTAACTTTGAAAAAAAAAACTGATATTACAATGGGATTTGGCGTGGTGATTGTCGCAAATTCAAATCAAACTAAAAATAATTGTATTGAACCAAATATTTCTCAAAACAAAAAAATATTTTTCGCGAACAAGAAATATTTTTCGCGAAAAAATCACGATATTATGGTTTGTTGTGTTAATTTAACAGAGTTGAATGGTTTTAAATTTAAAAATTATCACAAAAGTTTAAATATATCGATTTTATTGTACTTGAGCATTAAAATTTTAAATTGCAAAAATCGCGAATACGAGCGAAAAATGGCTAGCACCATTGAATTCAGCGCACTAAAAATAAACTTTACCAGTAGGGTGCCTGTTAATGTGGGTCGAAATTTTTTTTTTTATTTCAAAATGGCACCAAGCCTTAACGATAGTACATGTTTCGAGATGTTTACTATACAAATTTCAGACCGCTAAAAAAATAATTCAGCTATCGCATGAGTATTAACATTTTTAAAATTTTTGATCCCATAATTTGGTCCAAACTCAAAAAACTAAATTATTTTGATGAAATTTGCCCACTGAAAACTATCGCCTATACTACTAGCAACATCTCCAAAATGATAAAATAAAAGATCTGCAATAAAAAACCCAAATACTTCCGTGTTACTCTGATTTTTTTTATATCTTTATTTTTAATAGTACTTTTTTTTATTTTTAATAAAATAAATGAATTTATTTAAAAAATAATGATTTAAATGTGTGATAAAATATGTTTTTTTCAATTTAAACCATAAAAGATTATTAGCGCCCTAAAAAATTTCGACTCGTTTATCGCAACAACCTCATTTATCGCAACGGCGAAAACTTCTATATGTTGCGTTGAGCGAGGTTGCACTGTATCATGCTAAAAAAATAATTTGACGTTTGAAGACCTGCTCTTTAAAACAACAATTTAAAAAAGCTTTTATTTAAATTTGAATATGTTTGTGTGTCTCAAAAGCTCTTTAGAATAAGCTAATCAATATACTCGTGTATTTGAGAAAATTCAATTATTATTTTTATAAGATCCATAAACTTAAAAGCTTTAAATATCAAATAATATTTTCTGAATTTCAATTGAAATATTCTTAAAATTGGATTTTTTATATCTATATATATAATTTCCCTATTTGTGTGTTCCTCTTTTTTTGTCTATCCAGAGCTTTTTGAAGCCCACTGATGAGCTACAAAGCTGAAAATTGGCATGCTTATAGTAAAACACCTGGGGCAGATCCTAACGTAGCCGGATTTTCGATTTTTTGCCTGTGGGCGGAGAAATAAGCGGGAAAGTGAGCGTGGCAAAATGCAATTTTTTTACGTTTTTGCTTAATTTAAAGCCCCCAAATGACTTAGGAATCTGAAAATCTCCTAGAATATAGTCCTAACGATGCCGCATATCCCCAAGTAGTCGGATTTAAAATTTTCGCAATGTGGGCGGAGAATTGAGGGGAAAAGTGGAGTGGCAAAATTTAGATTTTTTTAACATTTTTACTTCTTTTGAAGCCCCTAAATAACTTAGGAAGCTGAAAATTTCCTAGAATATAGTCCTAACGATGGCGCATATCCCCAAGTAGTCGTATTCAAAATTTTCGTAATGTAGGCGGAGAATTGAGGGAAAAGTGGCGTGGCAAAATTGGGATTATTTAAAATTTGTACTTCTTTTGAAACCCCAAATGACTTAGGAAGCGGAAAATTGCATAGCATTTAGTTTTAACAATGAAGCATATCCTGAAGTAATTGGATTTAAATTTTTTAAACTGTGGTAGAAGAATTAAGAGAAAAATGGGGCGTGGCAAAATTGTGTTTTTTAATATTTAATTTGATATATGAAGATGAAAATTGGCATTTTTGCTTATTTTAAAGTCCTCTAATGACTTAGGAAGCTGAAAATTTTCTAGCGTAAAGTCCTATCGATGAAGCATATCCTGAAGTAGTCAAATTTTAAATTTTTAGACTGTGGGCGGAGAATTGAAAGGAAAATGGGGAGTGACAAAATTGAGATTTTTAACATTTTAACTTCTTTTGAAGCCCCAAAGGAAGCGGAAAATGCACAGAATTGGCATGTATATAGAAGGTTTCATGTGAAAGATCAACACGAGCCTGGATTTTTGATATCCAGTGTATGGGTGGAGAATAAGAAAGGCAAAGGGCGTGGTTAATTTATTTCCATCTATTTTCTGAATATATATTTTATTTTTTTGTGTTTCTCTTATTTTTTGTGTATCCACCGCCTTTTGAATCTCATTGATGGACTTAAAAGCTTAAAATTGGCATGTAGATAATAAAACACCAGGGACAGATTCTTACGAAGTCGGATTTTTTGCCTGTGGGCGGCGAATTACGAGAAAAAATGGACTTGGCAAAATTTTTTTTTTTTTACATTTAAGAGTATTTTTAAGCTCAGCCCCAATAAATACGGAAGCTGAAAGTCCCTAACATTTAGTCCTTACTATGAAGTATATTCTAAAGTAGTCCGATTTAACATTTTTGGAATGTAGATGGAGAGTTGAGAGGAAAAAGGGGCAAGGCAATATTGTGTTTTATTTTTTTTATTTGACTAACTTTAAAGCCCTAATGACCTACGCAGCCGAAAATTGCAAGCATATTGTCCTGGCACTGGAGCATATCCTTAAGTAGTCAGACTTAAAATTTTTGGACTGTGGACGGAGAATTGAGAGGGAAAAGGGGCGTGGATACGAGTATAGTACTAACGATGGAGCTTATCATAAAGTAGTCAGATTTAAAAATTTTGGAATACACAGAAAAAACAGTTTAATTGTGCCAGCCGAATTAAGAGCCAACTGCATGGTTTAATTACAACAACTGAAATTTTCGGTTGCGATTACCGAAATTTATTTGGACCAACAGAAGTTAAATTTTCAAAACAAATTTTGGTTATGGCAACCGAAAATTTCGGTTGTTGTTATTAAACTATGCAGTTGGCTCTAAATTCGGCTGGCACAACTAAACTGTTCTCTCTGTGTAGGGACGGAGAATTAAGAGAAGAAATGGGCGTGGAAAAATTATGTTTTTACATCTAACCTAATTTTGAAGACACCTTATGACCTTGAAAGATGAAAATTAGAATACATATGGTACGGACAATGGCAAAGATCAACTCTGACCTGGATATCCAGTGAAAGGGCGGAAATACAAAAAATCCGTTGTGAATTTTGTTCAGTTTGTATATGGGGCATTCCATGCCAAATCACTCACTTTTAGGCCCGACCCCCTTCGATTAATTTTATTTTTGGATATGTTTTAGTACGTATTAAATGCAACTTGCAGCCAAATTTTCAGCCTTTTATACCAAGGTGGTGTTGAGTAATCAATTTTTCAAAATGGCGATTTTTTCCAAAAAATGAAAAAATTTAAATTTTCAATCAATTTTGACCAGTAAAAAATATAGATATTTTAAAAAAAGTTGGACAACGTTTTGTTGGTATTTAAATGTAGTTTTAGAAAAAAAATGTGAAAAATTATTCGAAGTAATTATCACTTATTTTTTGACGTTTAAAAATTAAAATCGACTTTTTGAAAAAGTCCGAAACCTTCGATTTTTTTGTAAAAAACTAAAAGAATTCTACTCTAAATTATACAACTTTTAAGCCATAACTCGAGATGTGATCACAATTCTTTCTATTTTTTTTTTAATTTTTAAAATTGCACCTTTTATGTTTTGGCTCTGATTTATTTTATATGGAGCTCCAAAAAAAAAAAAAATGGTAGATACTGACCCTAACTTACCCTAAATATATTCATTTGGAGGTAAATATACGTCTTACAAAAATTTGGGACGATCGGACATGTGTAAGGCGCTTAGCATGGTCCTTGAAGTTTAAAAAACGGATTACAAGGAAAAATATGATTTTTTTTCTGTTTTCGCAATTTCTTTGGTATTTTAAGTTAAGTTTTAATTCAAGTGATTACAGAATTATGATGTGGAGTAAAATGCCTTTCTAATAAGGTACTAAAAACTAAAATCGATTGAAAATCAGCCAAGTTATTACAACTTCCCCAGGCATCTAGCGTGTGCCATACAACTTGATTAAAAAATACGAGGCCCTTTTTTTAAATTTATTGAAATTTTCTACTGTAATAACATTTTTTCATTATTCATGTTTCAGTGTAATATTTTTTTGACTTTTCCAAATTTTAAAACAAAAAAAATATTTTTTTTTTTAAAATAGAGATTTCAAAAGGGTGTGGAAAATGCAGGCATTTTTAGCACTAATTTAAAAAATGTTAGCAAAACACAATATGAAAAATACTTGTCATCTAATAACATTTGAGCTTGAAGAATAAAAAAATGTTATTACAGTAGAAAATTTCAATGAATTTCAAAAATCGGATTGTATTGATTAATCAAGTTGTCTGCCACACGTTAGATGCCTGGGGAAGTTGTAATAACTTGGCTGATTTTAAACCGATTTCGGTTTTTATGACCTTAATAGAGAGACATTTTACTCTACATTTCAATTCTGTAACCATTTGAATTCAAAATTAACTCAAAATACCAAAAAAATTAAGAAAACAGAAAAAAATGCATATTTTCCCTTCTAATCCGATTTTCAAACTTCAAAGCCGATGCGGCACGCCTTACCCATGTCCGATCATCCTAAAATTTTCTGAAACTTATTTTTACACCCAAGTTAATATATCTAGGGGAAGTTACGGTCAATATTTACCAAATTATTTTTTTTGGAGCACCATATAAAATAAACCGGAGTCAAAAAAAAAAAAGTGCAATTTTCAAAATTTGAATAAAAATAGAACGAATTACGATCACATCTCGAATTATGACTTAAAAGTTGCGTAATTTAGAGTAGAATTTTTTGACATTTTTAAAAAAAAATCGAAGGTTTCGGACTTTTTCAAAAAGTCGATTTTAATTTTTATACGATAAAAAACAAGTGATAGTTACTTCGAATAATTTTTCATATTTTTTTTTCTAAAACTACATTTAACTACCAACAAAATGTTGTCCATCTTTTTTTAATATATCTATATTTTTTACTGGTCAAAATTGAATCGCCATTTTGAAAAATTGATTACTCAACACCACCTTGGTATAAAAGGCTGAAAATTTGGCTGGAAGTTGCATTTAATACGAACTAAAACATATCCAAAAATAAAATTAATCGAAGGGGGTCGGGCCTAAAAGTGAGTGATTTGGCATGGAATGCCCCATATATAATCTGTAACGTAGCCGGATTTTCGGCCTTTAAGTCAGGGGGAGTGGCGGAAGACGGCGAAATTTAGTTTTTAAATATTTAAACTATTTCTGAAACCCCTAATGACTTAGGAAGCTGAAAATTGTAAAGCTTAAAGTATTGACAATGGATCATATCCTTATGAAGTCAGATTTAATATTTAAACTGTGTACGAAGAATTATAAGGAAAAATTTAAGTGGAAAAATTTTTGTGTTTTTTAACATTTGAACTAATTTTAAAACACTTCATGATAAAAAGAAAGATAAAAATTGCCATGTATATAGGAGTGACCATGGGACAGATCCACACGATGGATTTTTGATTTCCGGTTTATGGACGGAGAGACGAAATGGGCGTTCTAAATTTAGTTCTAAAATTTTATCAATAAAACCTTTTACACTCATTAATTTTTTTCCAGTTTGGGAAATATATTGATGTAACTCAATCTAGCAATATTAAATTTTTAAGCACAAACATAATTTTTTTTAAAGTTTGGTAAAATATTAGAACTATTGAGAAAAGTGATTTGGTGTTCCGCCTGGCAGGGACAGGCTATTCGACTAGTTCATTTAATACTTATTTAACTTTTTCTATAAATTTTATAGTAAGAACTAGAGTTGTCAGTCGATTAAGAATAATTCGATTAATCGATCAAACAAAACCCAAATCTTGTTCGAATAACTCAAAAATGACGATTTTCGAATAACGAATAAATCGATTAATTAATGTCGATTAATCGAACAATTTTTTTTAATTAAAAAATTAAATAAATGCTTAGAATTTGATTTATTCTCATAAATTTTGAAAGATTTTATACAAAATGTAGGAAAGTTAAAATATGTAGTAGCCATAGCCCTGGATAGCACATCCATTATAGAATTAGAGGGAGTTATCAAGATTTTAATAAATAATTTAGAAAAAATTATAATTCTTTTGCATCTGACTTACTAAAACGTATTAAAATAAGAATTAATGAGAGACGTATAAAAGTGTTAAATACGTTAATAATTTTTCTAAATTCTGGAAATTTTCCGAGCAATGAAAGTTTCTTAAAATATTCTCCAAAAAGCGAAACAAAAGAATATGCAAATGAATTATACTCCAGATTATTTTATGTTGAGAGTAATTGCAATAATTCAAATAAAAGTATTGAAATAGAGGAAGTTATTAGTAATGAAAATAATAATCTTTTATGCGAGTTAAATAATTCAATTCAAAGTATTAAAAATTCAGAAAATAAAAAGGACAGCGATATATCAGACGATATGGTATATTTGGAAAATCTGAAAAAAGAATAGAAAAATTAGATAAACTTTTGTATGCTCTTCTTACTATATCACCTACTAATTTACGAAAAACAAAAACCAAAAATCGTTTGAAAGCAAAAAAATTGAGTCAACTTTTATTTTTAAAAGATTATTTCTTAAGAACAACTTAAATTGCCTTATTTGACAAAAATTAAAATCATTTGTGATATATTTTGTCTGAATACTTTAAATGAAGGGCTTATTATAAAAACTCGATAAGCAACATTTCATTTTATGGTGGCTTTTGCTTTAAAACTTTAGAATAATGTAAAAAATTTAACTTTTGAAGAACTTCATTCTCAAGATTCTTATACAAAGGGTTTAAGCAAGACTTCTGGCAAAAATCTTTCAATGGAACATCAGTAGAAGGCAAAAAACACAAAAAAATAAAATGTTGCTTATCAAGTTTTTGAAGTAAGCCCTTAAAATAATAATTTGTATTTGAATTATTTCTCAACAAGTATTAAAATCGACATCCATTAATTAAAAGTGATCTCAGTTATTCAATTTTTAAGTTTTTTTAACTTTTAACTATTTTATTTTTAAGTTTTTTTCGTTAATAAATTTTTTTACTTTCTTATTTAAGTTTTTTAAACGAATTGTTTATTTTTTTTGTTAATAAAAATATTTTTTAAAATAATTTTTTTATTCGTTATTCTCTTCGATTAATCGAATAAATTTTGATCTTTAATCGTTTGATCGAACGAGGAAAAACAATTATTTGAATTATTCGAACAAAGTTGAAAGTCGAATAATTGACAACTCTAGTAAGAACCCTATATCCAATATTAATTTTTTAAAATAATAATTAACCTCACATTTAAAATATTATGAAATACAAACTGATTTCATTACGCCATAGTAATTCGCATAAAAAAAATGTTCCTACTTGTGTTTTTATTTTTTCTAATATAGTAAAACAAAAAATATGCAACAACTTACTTAAAAATATAGTAGTAAACTGGAAATATATGAAGAACACGAACTATAGTAAACACACTCAATATTCTAAGTAAACGAAACTTAAAATTGCAAACCATATTGCTATTCTAAGTTACTGAAACTTAATATATGCAACAAACAGCAATATGTGTTTACATACTATTTTATTTAAGCAGCATATTTTAAGTAAATATACTATTGGTTCATATGAGTTTTAACTATAGTAGGATGCTCAAATATTTTTTCAGTAACATATTTTAAGTATTTAAACTAATTAAATATGATCCCCTTTAATATTTTAAGTAAAGTTGCTATAGAAGTAGTGAATATGGTACTATTTATGACTACTATTAGTAGTGATAGTCAACCCTGCTAAGAATATCCTTATTATAGGTTAAGGAAAATCCTTGCGTCAGTTATACTAAAATAAGGTATTTTCAACATTATCAGTTCAGAATTTCATGAAGTACGAAGGATTTATAATTTTTTTTTTTTATTTTTTTAAGGATATTTTTAATTTATGTATTTCATCCTTGCTTCAATTTACTCATTTGATTAAGATTTTAGGTATATTCTAAGTGTTGCGGATGCATTTTCGAGGAGGGCGTATCCTTGTTCCGATTTGCAAAAAAATTTGGAAATACATTAGGAATATTAAAACAGTTGGGGTTTCAAAATTTCATGAAATAACTTAAATTTTTACGCGTTTTTTGAACGTTTTTTTTAAAAGGACATTTTTGAGCTAGGCGTATACTTGCTCCGAAATGGACAAAATTTGGTAAAATAATTAATGGCATTATTGGTAATAACTACAATAAATAACATGAATATTGAAGTGTTGTTTTTCATTTTATGTAATATTTTAATTTCAGGATATATGGGAAGGATGCGAATCCTTAGGCGGAAATCTTATCGATCTTAACAAGTGTTCCAAGTTTCAACGCTCTAACTTAACTCCTTCCATTTTTGACCACTCTTTATGTGAAGATGCAACACTGTGGGGCGGTGAGAGAAATAAAATATAGCCTCTGTCAGGTTCAAGACATTTAACTTCTTCTTTCATAATAGTTCTCAATTTTTTATTAAAAGTGCAAAATTTTTTTAAAGGCTGGTTTAGTTCTTTGTGGTTGTGTTTTCTTCCAAATGGTCCGATGATGTCTCGATATTTTTTTCATTTCAAGTATCCAAAAGTATGATCACCTGGTTTTATTCCTATGTTATTTAAATCTCATTGACCCAAAGTTTGTATCGCATAAGTTTAAGGCCAACATAGGGTGGTTCATAAAAACAAAAGTTGGATTTTTGTACGGGCCACCTTATATACATATTAATTAGAGTTTGCAAAACGATTAAAATCGTAATCGTAATCGCGATTAATCGTGCCAATTAATCGTAATCGACAAAAAAATCATGCGATTACGATTAATCACTGTCTATGAAATAAACATTTTTTTCAACGAATTTAAAACACATACAATCTTGGCCCATGATTCCTTTAACTTCTTTACATTTTTTCTTTCCTTTTTTCTTGTAAAAGTCATTCAAATTTCAAGTAAAATTTTAATTCTGATCTTAGTAACCCCCTCAATTCTGTTTTAAAAATATATGCAAATGTTTTTGACGGGATTTGGTCAAAAATTTGACACACAGTTTTTTCGAAAAACGTAATATTTTCAAATTATGACCGCTGGTTGCCGACTAAAGATGCCCAAGCAAAATTATTTAACAAATTTTCCCACAATCAGCTCTTTACTGGCCATCGGCAGGTATTTCGACATTACCTATCAGAAATTTTGAAGCAGCTTTTGGAAAAGAATCATGAGTCAAAGAGCGCATCCAAACCACCTGAATTCAGGCATGATTCCTGTGGGCGATGTTACAGTTTAGCACACTCTTTGGTAGCACAGATAAAGCGCTATTAAGATGCAGTAAAATCACGTATCATTTCAGCGCTGATTCAAGCACTCATTGTAGAGTTGATTTAAGCGCAATAAAGGTGCACGGAAATCTTGTATTTTTCTCCAAAAATGGTAAAAATGTTTAAAACTGAAACTTTATTAACAAGGAATTTTATATTATAAGTTTTCAAAAAATATCTAAACAAAAAATTTAAAAAAAACTTCAAGAGCGCACAGTGTAACCTTTATATGGAAAAGGCGCGCATCGAAGTTTTTTAATTATAACTCTTGGACCCATTAAAACGTTTGGTACAGTTTTGGAAACTAGGAATTTAGAGAATTTTTTGGATGTTGTTTCAAGGATGTACTATTAATACCCTACTTAAAACGGGGAGGTTAAGTCGGTTAACTAACCAAAAAAAAAAAAGTTAAAATAATAAAGGTTTTCTCGAAAATTATACTTTTTATCAACGAACGTGTAACGTGCATCACAACTATATTGTTAAATCCAAAATCTAAATTCACGACCAGCATTTTGAGCAAAATATTACAAAATATTACAAGCTATTTACGATTTAGAAATTATGATTTTATCATTAAATGTTACTAACTTTTATATATTTTTAAGATGGATTATTTATCTGCATACAAACAATCCACCCTACATTAAAAAAAACCGGCAGTTAAGATTTGTTTGCACTCAGGATTTTTTTTATACAAACAAAAATACAAAAAAAAAATAACCAATAAAAATTGAATTATAAAAAAACAGAAGAAAGTTCATTATATATGCCTATTCAATATTTGATTATTTTTTAAAACAAACTAAAATAAAATTAAAAATAATTTTTTATCCATTTTCGCGAGTTGAAAAGTTTCACCGCGAAATCGCGAAAAAAAATTTCTGTGTACATTACAGTGTTGACCTGGCATGTATCGTTCAGAAGAACGACAGAGAAATAAAAACTATGCTGTGTAAACCAATCAAATTGTACAACATTCAAACAAATTTTCCAATTTATTTTAATATTTTTGTTTTTATATTTTGTGAGGATGTTTATTCTGGCTCGAGGTCATTATTTTCTTTACTAATTAAAACCATGATATTCTCATAGTATAATTTTCAAGAAAATTATTTTTCCAAAACAATTTTTATTTATTAATAAAAATTAATCAGAATTTGAACATAATGGTTGGCACGCCATAGTGATGAATAGCCCTAATAATGGTATAATTTCATTCACAGCAACAAAAAACATATTGTTGTAGTCCAATGGACTATCGTATGTAAAGTGTTTTAAATATTTTTGTTGGTTATTGACAATTGTTACTTACTAGCATAGTACAATTTCTTCGTCTTTCTAATTCACATTGTGGATAGAGTCGAATATGTATTAATGTTTTAGTTTGTGCAAAAACGATTTGTCATTAGACTCGTTTGCTACTTTGTAGTATATCGTTTCTATTTTTGCTAAATAATCTTGACAATGGAATCTTGACAAATTCCGAAACACGTGTCGATTAAGTCTTGCAAAAATGACCAACATAAATAAATTTAAAACAAAAAAAAAATAATTTTCTTGAAAATTATACTATGAGAATATCATGGTTTTAATTAGTAAAGAAAATAATGACCTCGAGCCAGAATAAACATCCTCACAAAATATAATATTTTAAAGGTCGAATAAAACAATTTTTATTTATTAATAAAAATTAATCAGAATTTGAACATAATGGTTGGCACGCCATAGTGATGAATAGCCCTAATAATGGTATAATTTCATTCACAGCAACAAAAAACATATTGTTGTAGTCCAATGGACTATCGTATGTAAAATGTTTTAAATATTTTTGTTGGTTATTGACAATTGTTACTTACTAGCATAGTACAATTTCTTCGTCTTTCTAATTCACATTGTGGATAGAGTCGAATATGTATTAATGTTTTAGTTTGTGCAAAAACGATTTGTCATTAGACTCGTTTGCTACTTTGTAGTATATCGTTTCTATTTTTGCTAAATAATCTTGACAATGGAATCTTGACAAATTCCGAAACACGTGTCGATTAAGTCTTGCAAAAATGACCAACATAAATAAATTTAAAACAAAAAAAAAAAAAAAAAAATAATTTTCTTGAAAATTATACTATGAGAATATCATGGTTTTAATTAGTAAAGAAAATAATGACCTCGAGCCAGAATAAACATCCTCACAAAATATAATATTTTAAAGGTCGAATAAAACAATTTTTATTTATTAATAAAAATTAATCAGAATTTGAACATAATGGTTGGCACGCCATAGTGATGAATAGCCCTAATAATGGTATAATTTCATTCACAGCAACAAAAAACATATTGTTGTAGTCCAATGGACTATCGTATGTAAAATGTTTTAAATATTTTTGTTGGTTATTGACAATTGTTACTTACTAGCATAGTACAATTTCTTCGTCTTTCTAATTCACATTGTGGATAGAGTCGAATATGTATTAATGTTTTAGTTTGTGCAAAAACGATTTGTCATTAGACTCGTTTGCTACTTTGTAGTATATCGTTTCTATTTTTGCTAAATAATCTTGACAATGGAATCTTGACAAATTCCGAAACACGTGTCGATTAAGTCTTGCAAAAATGACTAACATAAATAAATTTAAAAAAAAAAAAAAAAAAAAAAAAAAAAAAAAAAAAATTTTCTTGAAAATTATACTATGAGAATATCATGGTTTTAATTAGTAAAGAAAATAATGACCTCGAGCCAGAATAAACATCCTGACAAAATATAATATTTTAAAGGTCGAATAAAACAATTTTTATTTATTAATAAAAATTAATCAGAATTTGAACATAATGGTTGGCACGCCATAGTGATGAATAGCCCTAATAATGGTATAATTTCATTCACAGCAACAAAAAACATATTGTTGTAGTCCAATGGACTATCGTATGTAAAATGTTTTAAATATTTTTGTTGGTTATTGACAATTGTTACTTACTAGCATAGTACAATTTCTTCGTCTTTCTAATTCACATTGTGGATAGAGTCGAATATGTATTAATGTTTTAGTTTGTGCAAAAACTATTTGTCATTAGACTCGTTTGCTACTTTGTAGTATATCGTTTCTATTTTTGCTAAATAATCTTGACAATGGAATCTTGACAAATTCCGAAACACGTGTCGATTAAGTCTTGCAAAAATGACAAACATAAATAAATTTAAAACAAAAAAAAAATAATTTTCTTGAAAATTATACTATGAGAATATCATGGTTTTAATTAGTAAAGAAAATAATGACCTCGAGCCAGAATAAACATCCTCACAAAATATAATATTTTAAAGGTGGAATAAAACAATTTTTATTTATTAATAAAAATTAATCAGAATTTTTGTTTTTAACCTTAACTTTAAACTCGATTTGACTCAGCACGAGCACTTTAGGGCAAAAGTTATAACATATGAAATATTAAAGAATACCTCTAGTATAACCCACAATAGCGTTTTCCATTATCCATCATTATCTGTAGAAGTTGCAGTCTATTACTAAAGTGAATTTTCAAATATATTTTTAAAAAACACGGAATTTATCTCAATATAACTTTTGTTTGGGATACTTTTTTGTTATAAGCAAAACAGAATAATAAAATAACGTATCTTGAGAACATTTTGCAAAAAATTTGAATGGATTGCTCTACAAGATCAATTTTAAAAAATTTTTCAAAAAATATCCTTTACAAAAAAAAAAATAAATTAAACAAAATCTGAAAAAATCTAGACTTTGGAGTGGTGCCCCAGCCAAACTAAGAGTAGCAGTGACGTAACGAAAGCTGATTTCTATTCTCCAGAGTGTCTAAATTAAATATTCACCTGAAAATAATTAATCGAATAATTTTTTTTCTGACCCAAATGCGCCCGAATACCACACTGTGGAGCGCAGTTTGAATGCGCTATGATATGCTATAAAAAAAGATGTGGTGCTAAGATTTCGATTAAGTTTTGCTAGGGAAATTCGAAAGTTTATAATTTTATTTCTTAAAAAATACATATTATTTTTTGAATTTTCGTACGTTCTGAAATGTAAATTTTAAAATAGTTTATTAATAAAAAAGCTATTGCAATTCAAATCATTTAATAATTCGATTAATCGTTAATCGCGATAAACGGCCATTTTTTTAATCGTAATCGTGATTATGAAATATCTCGATTATTTGCAAACTCCAATATTAATCAACCTGAGAAAATAACACGTTATTTTTTTTTATTTTTTTTCATTTAGGTTTAGGAGTCACCAGCGACGTATCCAGGAATTTGAAAACGGGGGGGCACAACTTCCAAATTTTTTCAGTCGACGCCGATTTAACTAGGACTACACCCCATACCACCCCCCCCCCCCCCCCCTTATACGATTTTATCTTTATTTAGATAAAAAAAATGTTTTAGAATATCATAACCGTTTCGTATTTATTGCTTCACGTAAGAGTCATAAGTGACAGCCATAAAAATGTCTATTTTGACAGATTTTTCTGCTGACTCGACCTAGATTATTCAGTCAAAAATTCAGCAAACGGCGTCTGCTTAAATCAGCAGATCCTCATATGGATCAAAATGGCGTATATTTTGCGCAGAGTCTTGAGGTTTAAGTATTTTTGAGTATAGTTTCAAAACTTTGTTCATTTGTGCAATTTTAACCCAGAAAAAGTGCTAGATTGAAAATTTTAGTTTTATATCCAAAAATTATTGTTAGATATTCCAAATTCATATTCATTAAACAGTCTGGTGATCGAGCTGTTTTAGATTTAAGCTTGTTCCGTTGTACCATATGATGATTTTTTTTATAAAAAATATTAAAAATTTAAGACTTTTTTGATAGAAAAAGTATCAGCATCTAAAAAGTTTTTATATAATAATTGTTTCAAAATGTGATATAAGTATTTTTGTGTAAAAAATATTTAAGAATACAAAAATTTTACTATAGAAAATATAGTTTAGAATCTGATAGTTTCTCTATAAAAAAAATATTAGAATTTTAAAATTTTCTATAGAGAAAATGTTTCAGAAACTAAAAATTTTTTAATAAGAAAAAAATCTCCCAAAATATAAGAATTTTCCTGACGAAATTTCAAAATTTTCAAATCGAAAGGGGGGGGGGGGGGGCACGTGCCCCCTGTGCCCACCCCCTGTATACGTCCATGGGAGTCACTTCCAGGTCCTAAACTTTGGGTAAAAAAAAAAGTACACAAAATAAAAAAAAATTGGTTTTTATTTTTTTATTATTATTTTTAGTAGCGAATAACCTAAAATTTTTAAATTTCAAAATATGTCTTTCTCTTGGATGTTACTTATGCCGGAGGATCTTGCATGTTAAGTTTTTTTTTGATTTTGGGTTTTTTTTGTTCAACAGTTATAAAAATGGTACCAATTTTCCCTGATTGCCTCTTTTTGCCCGCTAGAGTCAAAATTTCAAGTTCGGAAATCAAACTTCGAAAAGTACTAAAGTAAAATTATTTACCCTCTTTTACCCTAACCTTTCAAATATGAACTAAAATGCATGTAAATCATAAACCTATATATGGGGCATTCCAGGCCAAATCACTCACTTTTAGACCCGACCCCTTTCGATTTATTTTATTTTTGGATATGTTTTAGTACTTATTAAATGCAACTTGGACACCAATTTTCAGCCTTTTATTCCAAGATGGTGTTGAGTAATCAATTTTTCAAAATGGCGATTTTTTCAAAAAAATGGAAAAATTAAAATTTTCAATTAATTTTGACAAGTTAAAAATATAGATATCTTAAAAAAAGTTGGACAACGTTTTGTTGGTATTTAAATGTAGTTTTAGAAAAAAATATTAAAAAAATTATTCGAAGAAGTTATCACTTATTTTTTAACGTTTAAAAATTAAAATCGACTTTTTGAAAAAGTCCGAAACCTTCGATTTTTTTTTTACAAACGTCTAAAAGTTCTACTCTTAATTACGCAACTTTTAAGCCATAATTCGAGATGTGATCGCAATTTGTTCTATTTTCTTTCAAATTTTGAAAATTGCACCTTTTATTTTTTGACTCCGATTTATTTTATATTTTGCTCCAAAAAAATTAAATTGGTAGATACTGACCCTAACTTACCCTAGATATATTCATTTCGAGGCAAAAATACGCCTCACAAAAATTAAGAACGATCGGACATGGATAAGGTGTTCCGCATGGGCCTTGAAGTTTAGAAAACGGATTACAAGGAAAAATATGAGTTTTTTTCTGTTTTCTCAATTTTTTTGGTATTTTAAATTAAGTTTTAATTCAAGTGGTTACAGAATTATAATACGGAGTAAAATGCCTCTCTAATAAGGTACCAAAGACTGAAATCGGTTGAAAATCAGCCAAGTTATTACAACTTCCCCAGACATCAAACGTATGGCAGAACACTTGATTAAGCAATATAATACGATTTTGGAAATTCATTGAAATTTTCTACTGTAATAACATTTTTTTATTCTTCAAGTTCAAATGTAATTAGATGACAAGTATTTTTCATATTGTGTTTTGCTAACATTTTTTAAATTAGTGCTAAAAATGCCTGCATTTTCAACACCCTTTTGAAATCTCGATTTAAAAAAAAAATTTTTTTTTTGTTTTAAAATTTGGAAAAATTAAAAAAATATTACACTAAAACATTAATAATGAAAAAATGTTATTACAGTAGAAAATTTCAATAAATTTAAAAAAGGGACTCGTATTCTTTAATCACGTGGTATGACACACGCTAGACGACTGGGGAAGTTGTAATAACTTGACTGATATTCAACCAATTTTAGTTTTTAGAACCTTATTAAAAAGGCATTTTGCTCCTCATCATAATTCTGTAATCACTTGAATTTAAACTTAACTTAAAATACCAAAAAAATTGCGAAAACAGAAAAAAAATCATATTTTTCCTTGTAATCCGTTTTTTAAACTTCAAGGACCATGCAAAACGCCTTACCCATTTCCGATCGTCCTAAATTTTTGTGAGACGTATTTTTACCTCGAAATGAATATATCTAGGGTAAGTTAGGGTCAATATCTACCAATTTATTTTTTTTTTTGGAACACCATATAAAATAAATCAGAGCCAAAAAATTAAAGGTGCAATTTTAAAAATTAAAAAAAAAAATAGAAAGAATTGTGATCACATCTCGAATTATGGCTTAAAAGTTGCGTATTAAGAGTAGAATTTTTATAGTTTTTTACAAAAAAATCGAAGGTTTCGGACTTTTTCAAAAAGTCGATTTTAATTTTTAAACGTCAAAAAATAAGTGATAATTACTTCGAATAATTTTTTCATATTTTTTTTCTAAAACTACATTTAAATACCAACCAAACGTTGTCCAACTTTTTTTAAAATATCTATATTTTTTAATGGTCAAAATTAATTAAAAATTTCAATTTTTTAATTTTTTTGAGAAAATCTCCATTTTGAAAAAATGATTACTCAACACCATCTTGAAATAAAAGGCTGAAAATTGGTCTCCGAGTTGCATTTAATAAATACTAAAACATATCCAAAAATAAAATAAATCGAAACGGGTCGGGTCTAAAAGTGAGTGATTTGGCTTGGAATGCCCCATATATATAAAGACTGAATACACATATAAACCTTGGCATTGACGTCGCCTTTCACAGAAAAATTTGCAGAAATAAAATCGGTTCACGCATTACAGAAAACACTTATTACAAACACAATGCAACTTTTTTTTATATTTTGTGCACTTAAATGCATATATCTCATGAATCAATACACATACAAAGTCCGTATATACACAAAAACCTTGGTATTGACAAGGGAAACTTATGAAATTCAAAAATGTATCTCCCTATGTCAAAAATTCATCTCAGAACTGTCAAAAATTCACTTACAATCAAACTTTGCTACCGTTTCATATACTATTGCCCGAAATAATTTAACATTTCTATCGATTTTTTTGGCCTAAAATAAACTTTACATTTTATTAATCAGAGTTTTAATTAAAATAATACAAGGCAAAGTTAAAAAACACTCTTATACTAATCTTGTGTACTAAAAATGTAATAAAATTAATTAAAAATATTTGCTAAATGCTCATAATGCCTCCATTATGCATTTGTTAAAAAAACGTTAAAAGGGCCTCTCAGATTGGAATTTTTTATTTTATATGCAGCATTTTGTAATTATTTCCTCCTTTTCGACCATATTGGACGCTACACCTCTTTGTAACGTCAAAAAGACGTTATCTAATATATCCGGATTCAGTTCATTGAATGCATTTTGCACGTAAATTAAAAAATTGCGAATCTATAGAGAATTTCTAAATTTTTGATTTGTACTAATATGTAAGTATTAATGAATTTAGACGCATTTTTTTAAGCTTATCAAAACTAGAAAAAAATTGTTTCTTAAATTTTTATAGTAAAACTTCAATCATTCAAAAATGTTTAAACACGAACTTTGATGTAGTAAATGTACACTCTAATTAATTTTCATGTAAATTTACCCTGTTTATAGTAGGTAACTTGTCTCCTACTATAAACCGTGTAGAAATATATGTTGTGTTTAAAGTGATAGACACAAAGTATGTAAATGTACATATTTATGTGTCTACAAAATGCTTCGCAACAAAAATGTTTCAGGAAAATTTACACGTTTTGTGTCTAAATAAACATGTTTATTTAGTAAACTTAAAGTAGAAATGCCTGAACATACATGCAAATTATGTGCATATACATTGAAATTGCTTTTTATAAAACCATCCTAACTTTTCCAAATTCAAATATCAAAAAACAATAAATGCATTTTTATATATTTTATTTAAAATAAAAATTTTAATAAAGGCTTAAAACAAACTTAAAATTTAATAAAAACGCTTAAACAACACAAAAATAAATTAGATTAAACAAATAAACAATTAAATTACCAATGTTGCTAAAATAATTTTATCTTTTAACTAACTCTTGCTAAGATCTAACAACTTTTCTATAAAAAATGTCCCAGAGTCCAAAAATATTTTTTTAAACCTTTTTTAATATCAACAAATAAGAATATTAAATTCGGCTGTGCCGAATCTTTTATACCATGCAGATTCTGAAACATTTTTTTTATAGAAAAACCTCTTAGATTCTGACACATTTTTCTATAGAAAAATTCTCGTATTCTGATACATTTTTTCTACAGAAAAATTCTCAAATTTTGACAAAAAAATTTATAGAAAAATATTTAAATTCTGAAATATTTTTTTCTATAGAGGATTTCACAGATTCTGAGATATTTTTTCTATAGAAAAATTCTCAAATTTTGAAAAAATGTCTCGGAATTTGAGACAAAATTTCTCAGAAATTTTTATGAAAAAAATTTTTAAAAATCTGAAAATTTTTCTGTAGCAAAAATGTCTCAGAATCTTAGAATATTTCTATTGAAAAAATTTCACTGAGTCTGAGAATTTTTCTATAGAAAAAATTTCCAAAAATCTGAAAATTTTTCTATAGAAAAAAAAATGTCTGAGAATCTAATAATTTTACTATAGAAAAATTGTCCCAAAATCCGAGAACATTTCTATAGAAAAAATGTCTCAGAATCTGAGAGTTCTCCTCTATAAAAAATGTCTCAGAATCTGAGAATTTTTCTGCAGAAAAAATGTTTCAGAATATGAAAATTTTTCTATAGAAAAAAATGTCTCAGTATCTGAGAATTTTTCTGCAGAAAAAATGTTTTAGAATATGATAATTTTTCTATAGAAAAAAATGTCTCAGTATCTGGGATTTTTCTAGATAAAAAAAGTCTCAGAAGCTGAACATTTTTCAATAGAAAAAATGTTTCAGAATTTAAGAATTTTTCTATAGAAAAAATGTGCAAGAATATAAGAAATTTTCTATAGAAAAAATGTTTCAGAATCTAAGAAATTTTTTAAAAATATCTCAGAATCTAAGAATTTTTCTATAGAAAAAATGCCTCAGAATCTGAGAAATTTTCTATAGAAAAAATATCTAAGAATCTGAGAATTTTCTATGGTAAAAATGTTTCTGAATCTGAGAATTTTTCTACAAAAAAATGTCTCAGAATCTGAGAATTTTTCAATAAAAAAATGTCTCAGAATCTAAAATTTTTCTATAGAAAAAATGTCTCAGAATCTGAGAATTTTTCTATAAAAAAATGTCTCAGAATCTGAGAATTTTTCTATAAAAAAATGTCTCAGAATCTAAGAATTTTTCTATAGAAAAAATGTCTTAGAATGTAAGAATTTTTCTATTGAAAAATAGTCTCAGAATCTGAGAACTTTTCTATAGAAAAATAATTTTAGAATCTGAGAATTTTTCTGTAGAAAAGTAGTCTTAAAATCTGAGAATTTTTTTATAGAAAAATAGTCTCAGAATCTGAGAATTATTCTATATAAAAATAGTCTCAGAATCTGAGAATTTTTCTAAAGAAAAATAGTCTCAGAATCTGAGAATTTTTCTATAGAAAAATATTCTCACAATCTGAGAATTTTTCTATAAAAAAATAATTTCAGATTCTGAGAATTTTTCTATAGAAAAATAGTCTTAGAATCTGAAAATTTTTCTATAGAAATATAGTCTCAGAATCTGAGAATTTTTCTATAGAAAAATAGTCTTAGAATCCGAGAATTTTTCTATAGAAAAATAGTCTCAGAATCTGAGTATTTTCCTATAGAAAAATAGTCTCAGAATCTGAGATTTTTTCGATAGAAAAATCTATATAAAAATAGTCTCAGAATCTGAGAATTTCGATAGAAACAATTTCTCAGAATCTGAGAATTTTCATATGAAGTACATTGACCTGCACTTGGTTCTAGGGGATTAGGATTTTTTTTTCAGCTTGTCCCCCTTTTGGCTGTGTGATTAAGAAGATGCCCCCAATGTCGCCGCCGTTCTTCATACCACAAAACACCCATGCCAATTTAATTTTATTTTTCTTTATGATTTTTTTGAGAGGTATCGAAGATTCCGCACATCAGATTTTAGAGCTCTCACTTGTTGAACTTTTTGATCCATAATGCTGCCGAATACTGGAAAGTCCTCTGAGTAACAGCTTATGCGTTATTTCTTCCTTGCAGATAGAGATATAGCAATGGATGAATGTTTTCCTATTGGTTCCAAATTTTTAAGAAAATTTTGATGTAAATTGTTGCTCCATATCATGACTTTAATATTGGTTTCCTAAAAAAATTAAGAAATTTAATAAAATTATACAATGCTAATTTTTAAATTAAAAATTTGAACTAAATAAGGTCCTCGCAAGTAAAACAGAGTCTTCATAGAAACCACAACTCCATCATGTGCGAAACTATAAAAAAAATGCATTTACTTACCAAGAGAAGTTGATATTCTGGTATTTAAATCCTCAGTTGCAAGCTGTTTTGGGCTTTATTGATTATTTTAATTTTAATAATTTTTCTAAAATGTTTTTTTTTTTAATACAGTTTTGACAACTTCCTTAATACTATGTTAAATTATGTACGATTAGATATTTTGTGTTTGAAACAAATTTTACATAGAAAAACTTTATATTTAAAGTGGAAGTGTTTATGATCTTATAAACATGTTTCACAAAACACGATATGCTACACTTTGTGTGTAATTCTTTACAAATAAATATGTAACTATTTGGTTTACACACTACGTGTTTATGTATGCGCCTTTTCTGTAAATATACATGAAAATTTACTAACTTAATAATAGTAAAGTTACATGCATTTTTTAGAGTGTAGTAAAACTGGTTTTACAGTTTTTCATTTCGTGTTTCCTTTTAAAAGGACTTCAAAGTTTTAGAGAATTAAATTTTATAAAATATTTTTAGAAATTACTAACAAATATTATTAAATAAAAATCGATAAAAATCAGTATTTAAGTAGAAAATTGTAAGTTCTAAAAAAATCTACTAAAACTAAATTTAAATTGTTTGTTTTTAAAAATTAATGTAGTATAATTCAAGTACTAACCGTTGTACTTTTTTTGCTAAAGAATTATTTTAAGTGTGGAAATAAAATTTGCCCGAACGTTCGACATCGGAAGAAATGTTTGTCATGCAGATAATGCCAGTCTAAAGTTACATATTTAACTTTTTAAACACTTTAACTTTTTAAGTAAACAATACTTTTTTCCCCCGTATCTTAAATAGCCAACAAAATCATAATAACCTTCCAATTCCTGATAAAAAAATAAAAAAAAGCATACAACACACAAATACATTTACTGACGTACTTATCTTTGCCAAAAAGTATACGAATAATAAATAGATTTTTAGTCATAAAGTAAATTGTGTTTTTTTTTTTTTGCTTAACATCGCTTTGTTGCTTGAGTATCCCTTAAGTTTTTTTTTCATTGTTTGTGAAAACATTTTTTGGATGGTTTTGTAAATTTTAGCCTCACTTGCGGACATTCATCATATAATCTCATACCCAACCTTAGAGTAACCCAAAAAAAAATTAAAAAAAAAAAATTAAATAACAACCAACAGAATAAACAAACATACGTACTTTATAAAAACTGTAGGTTAGGGGATACATTTAACTTATTTTAATGTTTTGTAACAATTTGAGATATCGAGATTAGATTAGAAAATGTCTAGAGTTATAAATCTTTTTTAAAGAGAATTTAATTCAGTATTTGTGGATGCATCCTCAGACCCATTACAACAGTAGTACAGTATCGCTTCGATATCTCGGTAACTCACAATAGTTTGATAACAAAAATAATATTTGACACATTTTTCAAATCTCCAAAATCTTTTCTTTTTTAAATATTCTGAAACAAAATTGCATTAATCTTCATTACAAAATGAACGTTTACTGCAACTTTGTTTGAAAAAATAGCAAAAACAATTTTGCAGATTTGAAAAATGTATCAAATTCAAAAATTTTATAATGTGTCAAAAAAGATACGAGTTCCTGATAAAATGATACATATATTTTTTCTGACAATGATCATATTTTTTCTGACAATGAGTTCATTTTTTCGCTTACCAAGTAATTACTTATAAGTAATTAGGTTAGGTTAGGTTGTAAGTGGCTGCTGACGTTTTACGTCAACACACGTACACTCAAAATAATTCTACAGTAAAAGGTTTAGTAAGTGATATTGTACAAAAATCTACTAATTAGTTACTAATTTTAGTATCTTCAAAGTACTGAAATTAGTAATTTTTACTGGTTTTTACTAATATTAGTTAAACATTTTAGTATTGGTTACCAATTTCTGCACTAGGTCCTTTTGGTCTAAAATTAGTTAAATTTTTAGTATTGAATACCCACGTTTTTTTTGGGTGTAGACTCTGAGGTCCATTGTGATACCACGGGACCGTAATAGGTTTCCCTACTAGTCCCTGACGTTAAACCAGTTTGAGCTTCTTATGAAACTCCTTAGATGTTGAATTTTTACATCCGACAAATCAGAAAGATCGTACAGCTCCCAAGATCCCAGTGAAGCAAGTCTCTGACCAGAAAGTGCCGGGTAATGGCAAAAAAAGTGTTCGATAGTTTCCAACTCCTCTTCATCCATGCAACTTCGGCAAAAGTCATTCGACGGCATGTTTAAACGCTCTGCGTGCTTCCCTATAAGACAGTGTCCGGTAATTATAGAAACCACCGTCGAAATCTCTCCTCTTGAAAGCGATATCAGCTCACTTGTGCGCCCCTAATTAAGAGAAGGCCAAATCAGTCGTGTTGTCTCACACGTCCATCCATTTGCCCATCTTTGATTGGTCTCCGTCGCAGAACAAAGCCGTAGGTTTTGCTTGCAAGTTTCTAGAGGCATACCAACACATTCCAATTCTGTTGGAACCTGTAAGGAAGCAAGCTCATCGGCTTTGCAATTCCCTGGAATGTCTCTGTGTCCCTGGGACCCATATGAGTCGTATGTTAAACTGCTTGCCATCTCATTTAAAGACTTTTTTTCAAGAACATTGAATCCAGGGACTTGACCGCGGCTTGACTGTCAGTATAGATGTTGACTGCGGTTGTAGACAAGACATTGCAGCTCAACAGGTCAGCCACTTCCTTTATTGCCAGCATCTCTGCCTGGTAAACACTACAATGATCTGGCAATCTACGGCTCACCCAAGCTCTTCTGAATAGACTCCAAAGCCCACTTGTTCGTGCAGCCTCGATCCATCTGTGTAAAAATTTATGGTGGCTCCACTTCCGGAATGTCCCCCATCCAAGATTCCTGGATGTTATCTTAGTGGTAAAATGGCGCTCAAAGAGGCTCAAAGAGGGAGCACAGTCCACATTTTGTGGTATTGTTATCTTCTTCAAGATCGCGCTATGGCCACAATCGCTGCTCTTCCATTGCAGCGTTCTATTAAGTCGAATTGCCGACGCAGCCGCATACTGCCTACCCAATATGTCCATTGGTATCAGGTAAAGGAGGATTTCTAATGCAGCCGTAGGTGTAGTACGAAGAGCACCAGCAATGCACATCGACGCCATTCTCTGTACCTTCGTGATGAAGACACAGTTCGCTTTTGTTTCTAAAGCAGGCCACCAGACAATGATTCCATATAGCAAAATTGGACGCATTACTGCTGTATGGATCCAATGAACGACTTGAGGGCTAAAACCCCATCGTTTTCCAATGGCCATTTTACAGGAATATAAAGCAATCGTTGCTTTTCTCACACGTTCCTCAATGTTACGCCTGAAATTCAACTTCCTATCTAGAAATACTCCAAGATACTTGGCTCCATCTGAGAAGGTGATTTCAGTGCCGTCCAGAGAAATAGGATCAAAAGCAGGAATCTTATTTTTCCTTGTAAACAAAACAAGCTCTGTTTTACTTGGATTAACTCCTAGACCACAGTCTCTTGCCCATTTAGACAGATCTTTTAGGGAACCCTGAAGAATGTCCCTCAATGTTGGCAGATGCTTCCCCTTTACCGCTATCGCGACATCGTCAGCATATGCGACAATATGACAACCACGTGCTTCTAGAGATAGCAGCATTGAATTCAGTGTTAGGTTCCAAATAAGCGGCGAAAGAACACTCCTTGTGTTGTGCCCCTATTGACAAATCGAGATATGACGGACGCTCCCAATTCAGACGTTATACGTCTATTGGCAAGTAATTACTTGGTAAGCGAAATTTTTTCTTGGTTCTAAAATATATAACATTTTGCATTAAGCATTAAATAAACTACGACCCTCATTTAATACGTAAATTATATAAAATACTATGTCTGGTTTGATGTTTGATTGACGAACAATAATTCTATAAAATCTGCTGACGATCCCTTAGTAGGGGTTAAACTGATCAGTACAGATATACTATGCGATGAGAAACTTTTTTTAAAGCAAAAAATTTAAAAATAATCTCTTATGAGCATGGACGTATACAGGTGGTGGGCACAGGGGGCAAGTGCCACCCCTTTTGATTTTAAAATTTTTTAAATTTAATACACAACAAGGAATTATGCAAGAAAAAAAACACTAGTTTCTAAATATTTTGGCTTTTAAAGAAATTTAAAGAAAAGATTATACTTTTAAAAAAAAAAACTCTGATTCTTAAAAGTCATTTGTCAAAATATCTGTAAAATATGTATAAAATACATATAATATTAGAGTTATCTAATAAAAATTATGCACCATGAATATAAAAAAATTTTCAAAATACAGGAAATTATCAGATTCGGAAGAGTGTTTTCAATAGAAACATTTTCAGAATCTAATACGTTTTTTTTTATCAGGAAAAAAACTTTATTTAAAAAAAAAAAATCTTACATGGTACCACGGAACAATTCTAAATCTAAAACAGAGCGATCACCAGACACTTTTTTATGGGGGGGGGGGGGGGGGGGGGGTGAAATAAAACCATAGGCAATAAGGCCATATGGCCTTATTTCCCAAAGAGTTGAGAAATAAGACCATATGGCG